>VKOC01000004.1:8175681-8189996 GCA_009364415.1 Spea multiplicata
GAGAGCGGGAGAGAGAAAAAAATAAAATAAAATAAATCTCTCTTAGACCTTTACAGAACTCATAACCCCATAGAGACTGTCCTCCATGAGCGTGGAAACTGGAGAGACAGGCACCACCATGATACTTTGGCAGTTGGAATCCACATTGTAGATTTGCCACCGGCTCCTTGAATGGTTGCAGTTGCAGAGGAGATGGATGTTTCTAGACTTTGCTTTTTATTATTCGTGAACACTTTACATTTATTGGGTATCAGCTTGTTACACACACAAAGAAACAATCTGGAATTCAAATACTGCAACCAAAAGATATTGTGGGGAAAAACCCATCTCGAGCTGGTTATGGAGGACATTGTGTTCTTTTTTTCTTCTCAAATGTAGCAGTCATAGGGTATGTGGTGATTCCACACATGTTTTTACCCCATTGTAGTCTGAAATAGCCCTGACAAAAAAATCAGACAGAAAAAGAGTTGTTCAAAATAGAGGAGGAGATGTATTGTTATTTAAAACACCTCATCAAAAATATTTCATTACCATCTCTACGCATGGGTTGGTTTACTCATGCATGCACGTTATTTAGGTGAGAGGAAAATAAGTAGTAAATTTAAAAAAAAACTCTTAATGGGATGAAAAGAGTTATCTCTGAAATGCACTTTATATTTTGAGGAAGCTTTTCAAATTACAAGCTATGTCCTCTAACTTGCCTGAGAAAGACAGTGATCTGTTTAACTACAGATGGGTTACACTGTCCTACACTGACTAGACCCAAGGTGGCAGAACAGTCTACCGCATTACAGGGGGCAAATGGGGTCCATTTTTACTGGCACCCTTGTCAACATTCTCTTTCTTATTATCATAGGAATGAATCTCATGTGTGTATCCTAGGTGTCTATATATGGGTTTATTTTTTTTTACCATAGGCATTGTTGAAATTCATTGCATTCATGAAATATAATATTGGGCACATATAGTGAATAATACCAACAATGTATTCTGGCTTAGGCTAAGGATGGTGGCAGCCCCAGTGGCAGGGCAGTTGGGGAGATCAGAGTTCTCCCTTGTAGCTCAACCAAAATATGACACTTCATCAAATGCACAAGAAATAAAGCCTTACTTTTTCTCCCCAGTTCTCTCCCCAGCTATTCTTCAGGATCCAGTAGGGCTTTGGCATTTCTAAATAGGAAATCGGGTAAAAATTTAGTTGCTGTGCCTTTTATGCCTGTTTCCATTGTGCAGCACGCTAAACATGTACAGTATTATTTTGACTATAGTTTAGCAAAGTAGGCATTTCTTTTTGACCATGCAGAGGTTTTGCTAGGACACTTTGGGCCCAGTGGCTGCCTGATGACAGGCATATCAATGTGTGTGTGTGTGTGGCACAGCCGGCTAGCTTCGCACTGGGCATTTGTTCAGTGTGCCAGATGGCCAGTCTGAGCCAAAGGACGCATGCTAACTTGCCTTTGATTCCAATGTTCAGTAATATTGCAGTCCTCTTACCTTTGGAATATCCAACAATTAAAACCACATGATCTGCCCAAGTTGGGTCACACTTTTCAGTCTGGTCTATGATTCCTCCAGTGTACGACTGTAAAATGTACAAAGTTCTGACTGTGAAGAGCAAGGAGGCATTGGGCAGATGTCTATTATATTACTTAGCTTAATGCTCACTCACCTTGAGTAGAGCTTGATTAATGACCACTGTCAGAGTTCCTGTGTGTGCAAGATGAGAAGTCATTGCTGTAAGTGAGAAAGCAGATATGAGATTAGGATAGGAGAATGCCAAGCGTGTGTGCCGATGATATGACACTTTCTTATCTATAGATTTGTAGGTAATAATGAGAGTCAAGAAAAGACTGCTTTTCCAACCAGCCGTTTTCATCTCAAGATGACCAATTTACGATACAAAGAAGTATTTTTAATTAATAAATAATGACACGCGTAGATCACACTTTTTAATGTGTTTAATATTAATCTCAAACTTGCAAATTCAACCAATGAATCTCTTTACCTTCCTCATGCCGAGCAATCATTTTAAATCCAGTGATTGAAACTTTAGGTCCCGAAACTGTTTTACACGATCCTTTCTTCGCTGTGTAGGGGTATGCGGCTTCACTAGCTAGACCACCTAAGAAGAAAAATCAGAGGTCAGTTTGATTCAAGTATAGCGGCTGCATAATTACCACTATACACTCTGCTTTTTTCTTTATTGTTTCTTTTTTTTTTTACTTAAACTTTAGCTATCCTGATGTACCAGCAGGGGAAGGATGGCAACATTCAACCCATGGGGCAATCCCAGCCAGATGGCATAGTGGAAAAAAGCCGACTAAAAGACGACCTGGAGTCAACATGTATACTATCCAGTCTTGTGGATATGAATTTAAGAAACATGAATACATAAAAACAGAGAGAGAACAAAGACAAAATAACACAGGAAACAGTCAATCGATAAGTATAAATGACAAGACCAAGTGCTGATTAAGATCTCAGTGTGTACACCGCGAAAATGGGCAGACTAGATGTGCCGAAAGGTTCTTATCTGCCATCAAATTCTATGCTTCTATTTTAAATTCCTAGACCCCCTACCACCCCAACCTGTTTGAGTGTCCATGTAGCCTGGATCCCTTGTGTGCCATGTCCATGCAACTGTTAGAAAATGTTTTTAGTTAAAGCAAAATGTGATTCCAGGAGAGAAAGCATGCTATTCCTAGGAGATGGGGGTTGAGTTACACAAACACAATTTATTTCACATGTTTTATTTCTATATACATGTTCAAAGCTTGAGTGCTGGGAGGCAAATATATAGAAAAGAGCATTACCATCCCTTTAAGTTTTCAGTAGAAATTCAGATAATGAAGTATACGGTAATAGCTGATGCTGCCATAGCAGAAAGCAAACTATTAGAATTTTCCTACCTTGCTCGAGAACCGTTATAAAACCATCCCATGGAAAACTTCCTTCACAACTATTCTTGCAAGTATTACAGTCTACAAGTTCTAGAAAAAAAAAGTGAAAAAATTAAAATGAAGATGATGGAGGGAGAAAGACTATATAAATGGGGTAACTTGAAGCGTGATGGATCAACTTACGCTGTTCTGATAATTCCTTTCCAAGATCTCCAAAAATTCCTAATTGTGCTTCTATGTTAGCAACAGCAGCAAAAGCCCAGCATGAATAACACTGTTCCTGGAGAAGAATTACATAGTGGTACCATGAAATAAACACCAAGGTTGCCAGATCCTTCAGTCAAATATGCCACCATTTGGAATCTTTTTATAGTGTTCTCTGAAAAGGAATGATCTGCTGTCTCAAAAAAGTTTTATCGGCTGTAAGACTGCAGGCTAGCTGAGGATGGGGCAGTTAGTGGTGGCAGAGAAGGGGTAGATCTGGATAGAAGTTGGAGATGAGTTACACAGGGAACATTTTCCCTTTTACTTCTGTACTGTTCGGATTGGCTTTGTTTGATGTGGGGTCTATTAGACACATTGGGTCTAATTAAATCTAGTTTATACATTTTGAAGAAAAAAAAGGAGCAAGCAAAAATTGATTTCACACTAGTCAGCGATTCAACTCAACATAGCACATAGTCAAGTAACATGCACTATTTACTCTTGCGTACCAATTTAGAAACTCACTCTATTTCCTCGTAATGACGACCATTGTTCTTTTAAGAAGATCAAAGCCAATCTCCGGACCAGATCGAAGTAATTAAACAAGAAGGTCCAATTAGGCTAAACTAGCTATAAAAGTATGTCCAGATCCACTTAATATGAAAAGAAAATATCCATATCCAAGAAAAATATAACCTTTATGTCCCTTGACGTGGCGGGTGAGCTTAATTATGCTTTGGCCAGTTCATATAACCAAAACCTCTCATTTATATTATGTTATATATTTGTTGCCAACTTTATTAGGGTGAGAAGTGCAGACAGTTTTTGTTTTTTGTATATACGCTTTAAACCTTTACACATTCTAATCCAATTTGTTACAACTGTGCTGTGCAATGAATGAATTATGTGTAAATTTGATATATATATACAATTTAGTGTAACGCTATATGTGTAATAATAAAGCAAATAATAACAACTGCTAAAAACACCTCTGAATAAGTGGAAAAAAGACAGAAAACATTATTTAGCATCATCCGCAATGCAAGTAGTGGTGCCTAGTGCTTGAAACGCAATATGAAGAAAAAGGGTTATTTTGTGTCTTGTATTTTATTTAGATTTTTATGACTTGAATTTCCAAAATTATCCAAAAAGGAAGGAACCAAAAATGTGCCTGAGCAGTTTATTGTAAATATGTTGCCTAAATACAGCAGTTATAGCTGGTAAACACCATATCTGTTTAGTGAAAAATACAGGTAATTATTATAGCCTGTGTTAAAGTGTTTCTTACCTGGTTCTTGACTTTTGAAATAACCCCTTTTTTACGCCAGTCGCAAGTCTTTGGAGGGGATGCCTTTTGTTTGATACTTTCCAATGAGGGCGACATAGGAACCTTTGTGCCCAAATGATAGCTACTAAATTCTTCATCTACGGGGACAGTTTCAATAAGTATAATGGAACGAATGTAATGAACAAGTCAATAGATAAATGGCACCAGAAGAAAGGTTCCAGATACAGATGGTTGAAATGACTAAAGTAAAAAAATGAGGATCTGTAGATGACAAGTAGATTATATACTAAATAAATAGATAATTAAAAATTAATTTAATAATTTAAATAGTAAAATTTAAATAATTAAAGAGCGGACTGAATAACGATAAGGTTTTCATTATACCTGTGAGATCACTAAACTTGGTCACCCCATACTTTGCTGTACCAAGCTCAGTCTTCTGCAGGAGTCGGGCCGTTTCCATGTTTTTTGAAAAAATAAGCAGCCGATCTTTAAACTCTGCGGTGAAGAACCATGCAGTCATTAAGGTCGTAATTATTTATATACAACTATAAAGAGTAGCATGCTAAGCGCTCTTCGACTTGGAGAGCATGTCCAGTCAAATAGCATAGGAATAATGTCACTAGAAACATATCTAAGGACAGCATGCTCCAAGTGCTCTATCCAGCTCTGTCCACAACAAATATACAGAAACGGAATGAATGGAAAACTCATTGCATATATATTGCATTATATATTGCAGATATGCTGAAGAAGACAGATGGAGATTCCTTCATGACAACGTAGAGACAAATATTTCTTAAGAATGGCATGCACTACTGAAAGAAAAGCATAATCTGGATTCATTTAAAAATTCACGTGGACTTGAAATACACTAAAGTTATTTTTGCTAGCGATCCCACCTTCTCCGTTCTTATAGGTCTTGTTAAACCGAAGTATAAAGTTTTCAAACTGTGCCTAAAAATAGATAGAATACATTAAAAAAAAATGAGATGGTGGTCATAAAACTAAAATGAGTCGGTATAGGTTTGTATAAAGTGGTTTTAATTACCTGCCCCACAATCATATGAAAAAGGAAAACAAATACAAAAAGTATCTAAAAAAATTAACTCAATGTAAAAAAAAGTAATAAGCCCAAATATCACCAATGGACACTCACCATTTCAGAGTTCCCAGAGATCAGGACCGGAGAAATAACTGCAAGAGCTAAAACTGAGCACAGAAGAGCCATGCTAGAGAAGATAGATGAAGGTCGTGTCTGAGAATCAAATCTTTAGACTGTAGGTATAGATCAATATGCTTTCGATAGTAAAATTGAAACTGAGTGGAAATGTATCAAGTTTGGTAAAGAGTAAAGACACCTTTTACTTCCTGCTTGATGTTTATCTGACATCCACCGATGGTGGAGAACCACGCATGGTTATTAAAACTGATCAAAAGGTAGTTATTGCAAAACAATTAAACCTCATTTGCAGAACAAACAACTGATTGTCTCTTATTTAGCAACAAATTTGAATTTACTTCCTCTAATCACCTAAACACCAGAGAACAACAACAACAGCATCTAAAACATAACTTTCATAATAATATCCCTTATAAAAAACTACCCGGTGGGAACTCTTGCCCCAACTACCCATTGGTACTAATGTTTTGATAAACCAGCCTTACTTTTTGGATACGTTAAGTAGAATTCCTATCGTCTTTATCTAGGGTACCGTTTGACATCCCGCAATCAGAGTATAAGGTTCTTCCCCACAGGACTGCAAACTCCTCTATAGCTATTTTCTTATGCAGATACATTTTTGACTGCATTTCTCCGCTAGGATGTTCATTTGATAAATTCATTGAGATTTATAAGACTAGACCTCAAAGTATACACTCTACACTCCTTTCCATCAGAGATGTTTAGGGGTCCACAGAGTCTAATGTTAATACCTGACCACTTATTTAGCACAAACAAGGGTGGGCAGGGGAACAATCGCCTCTTGAGCCAGTCCAGATTCATTTAAGAGGGCTTCTCCTAACTGAGCCAGCCTATTCACAGAGGCAGAAGTTTAATTGGGTCATTAATGTAATGTTGCATGACACAGCAGTAGTAGTGTAAGGTGAGTGAGTTTGTGTGTTAGAGTAAGTGTGTGTAAGAGTGTGTTGTTAGTATATGTGCTGGTAAGTCTTTGTGTATGTGTAATAAATATAAGTCAACTATTAATCTCCAAGGACAACAGCTGGCTCCCAACACAATGGGATTCCTCTTGAGTAAACCAGTTTCAAGGAATTACACTAGGAACAAAACCCAAATGTCCAGGAACTCCCAATACATCAAAGGGCTATCTCCCTACCAGGTGGGAACAGTAAACAGGAGATACAATCTACAATGTCCTATGACAAAGGACTGCAGGAGATAGTATCTGGGCTTGAGACAAGCATGTGTTTCTCCTACAACAAAAGGATTGCAGGAGACAATATCCACATTCCAGAGACCCACCCTGAATTTGCCCTGAGGACCATCAACTTCACTGTGGGGGCAATCTAACTTCTTGGACAAGAGCGGTCTCTACAGGCAGCTGGTGCAGGTACAAGATTGTGCCTTCCTAAGGATGAGTGGACAATAACTCAGAAGATGATTGGCTGGAACTGTTTGGGCATGGTGGCTATAAAGGTGTTGTGTGAGCAACAGAGGACAGAGAAGGAGTGGACAGAAACAGACAAAGACAGAAAGAAAGAAGGATAACATCAAGGTGACAGGGACACCCCAGCCTTACATGCACACATAGAGTCACTAGCATAGTGTAGTTAGAGTCATAGAGCCTTGTATTTCAGACGCTTCTCTTTATACTCATATATATGTATTTGTTATTTTAATAAACCCATTGTTTTAAGCCACTGGTGTAAGTGGAGTTTCATACGACGAGGAATTGGTAGTAGTTAAAGGAAAGCCAGACGGGTGAAGGTATAAATCCCGGGACATAAAAGGTACTTTCTACAGTATGTTAGTGTTTGTGTTAGTTACCAGGGGCAGGCCACTTGGCTGAACTTACCCCATGGACTAGATGATGCCAGCTCTCCCAAATCACCCAAAGATATTCATGACAAAGAACACTTGCTTGACCAACAAAACTCATATAGTATATCCATCGACATGGAGATCCAACAACATGCAATAAATGAAAAGCATGCATGGTAGCATGACGTAGATAAGAAGAGTCACATGAATTTCAGGATGCTCTCCTTATGCTGATATCTAATTGTAGATGTTTTTAATACCCAATTAAGTTAAATTATTTTCTTCTGTTTTCATCATTCAACTGCTGTTACAAGATTTTTTGTAGGTTAGGGACAGGAAATGTAACTCTAGAAGAGAGATACTGGTGGTCTACATGAAATTCACACCATGTAAAATGGAAAGAAAAAAAAAAAGAGTAGATACTTAACCACAAAATGTATTATTGTCTTTTAAAAATAAGTAAACAAAAAAAGTAATTTGTGCTAACCCAAATTAATGCTACAACACCTGTGAATTTCTCCACAAACAAGTCACTAAATAAGAATACAAAAACAATATGTGCTTGCCAATCAAAAACAATAAACAAACACAAATAGGTGGAGCAAATAAAGAAATTTGAGTATCTACCTTTCCCTTATGGTAATCACGCTCTCCTATGGGTAAAAATATAACACAACACAATAGTCCAATATGTTTCACAAAACAATATGTGAATAAATATTGGTGATATCTACACTCACAGCGGTAGAGCCCAAACTCTTTTAGAGTATTACTCATATGAGAGCGTGATTGGCATAAGGGAAACTCTTATTTCTTTATTGGACACATTTATTTGTTTTTGATTTCCAAGCACATATTGTTTTTGTCTTCTTAAGATAACCTAGCGCCTACTCAAACCTGAAGAACTTGTATTTAACAAGCATATTTAACAATCGAGTACAGTCGATGGCTGGATACTAAAGGTGCGGCTGGGCATATCCAGTTGGTGGAAGCACACTGTAGCCCAGGAAGAGCACGGTCATCCCATGACCTCTGTAGAGTGGCGCCGTAAGAAAGATGAAGGCATCTAAGAAAAGGAAGCCTTCCACATTATGTCACCCACAAGCCCTGGCTAAGACAGTTGCCAAGAGTTCTCCCCCCTCAGGATAATGGAAACAAAGCTCCGTTAGGAAGCTGGACGAGTAACATCTTGTTAAACGACCAAGCATCTTGTATGTTCTGGCACGTAGCCAACTTTGCACATCAACATTTCTTTTTATAGATTCATTACTGACCTTCCAACCTTGAAAATGCTGCGAAAGAATCAAACAGATAGTTAAGCTATTGGTATTATCCACGTACATGGAAATGGCGTACAATAATGAGCTTATTAGCCCACAACCAGTGCCCAAATGTAATGTACCGGACGCAGGTCTTTTACACAATCTGTGGTCATAACCTTAGATATTCTCCATTTTTCCTGATATCGCATTACATGTTCTGGACAGAAAATTGCTAATGTTAACGAAAAATGTCCAAGGTGATTGATGGATATTTCCTCCATGCAATTAGATCCACATTACATGTATTTGAGTTAATGTAGTCTAAATGAGTAGGACCATTGTACAGTGTAAGCGCAAAATCATTGTTGAACTAAAAACTACTAAAAATGTTCTCAAGTTCCAAAGTAAACACATAGTCATCCTTATTGAAATTAATGGACAGTGGGGTTTTATTTTTTATTGCATAGATAACTAAAAGGAATATCTCGCCACCTTCACGTTGACAATATGTATACTATAAGATGGTTCTGTGTCATGTTGCATCATTTCTTTATTATTGTGTTAATAGTTATTATCAATTTATTTTATCAACAAAAAAGTAATTACTTGCATTACAGTTTTAAAATACGGTATGTATCCCCTGTAACGACTTCTCAGTTATACATTCCACAGATTGCAGGGCATTACTTTACATATCTTGCAAGGTTTGAAGGGTCACATTGTCTTTGCACTATGCAATTAAATATATCTTTAGGACTCATTCTGCACTTTAAAGGTAACTTTTCTTCCTCTGTGCTTCATATCTGCTGGGAGTGGTTTAGTTGATGTCTGCGGATACCTGTTGGATATCTTCCTTCCGTGAGAGCCGTACTGGCTCATCTAGGTAGTAACTTTGGCAATTCCTTTACTTTGCATTTCAAAGTGTGTAGTTTGTACAAATGCAGACATTGGATCAAGGCAGGAGGTAAGAATATTTTATACTTTTCCTATAAAGCAAGAAAAACATTTTTTTGTGTAGTATATTGCCTTAAATTTCTATATTTTTTTATACATTTTGCCATTTAGTTTTACCACTGTGTGGTCGGCAGATTAAAAAGGTTCTGCTGTAAGTTTATTAGTCTTGTGCATAGTGAGCAAAATTTGCTTGGGACAACATTTTTGGTTTGTTTTTTTGCTGCGTTCGTTTACGGGCAACGAATCTGGTTTGGATAAAATTCAGTGGGGGTTTCTTTGTATTCAGAAACAACATTTGGGGGTCATCCCCAAAGGTGGAGGTCTCTGACACCTTCTGGACTTACCTTTCATTATAGAAATTTAAAAAAGTTCTCCCAGAGTAAGGACGGTCAAAGAGGCGCAGCAGCAGCAGTAGTAGTACTAGTAGTAGTAGTAGTAGTAGCTCAAGCCGTAAAATGCCTGGTTTTGTCACGAATATTTAGTAATGAGGAATAATGGATGATATGATAGAAAGATAATAAAAAAAATAACTTGTCCATGAATTGCAGGTTTGGCTGGTACTAGCGTGGGGCTAGGAGTAATGGGATTATTTAAAAGTTATTATTATTATTTTTGGTTGTATAGCGAGCGGTATTAGTAGTAGAAAGAGGGAAGAGCTCATGCAGTTGTACGGAGCACTGTTGAGACCTCACTCGGAGTATAGAAATGTTGGGGAAAGTTCAAAGAAAGGCTAGTAAAATGGTTCATGGATTACAGGATAAACCTTAACAGAACAGGTTAACCCCTTAATGACAAGACTGTTTCTTACTCTTAGTACATTTTGGGACAGTGACTCTTAACATTTTCCAGTGTTGCTGTTTAGCTGTGATTTTCCCCACACATATATATTGCTTGGGTTTTATTTAGAACAAACAGGGCTTTCTTTAGATCCCATTATTTTTATCAGATCATCTAATTTACTATTAAAAATGATAAAATATGTTGATATTTTTGTTAAAAAATTGAACTTTTCTCCACTTTAATAAAACAACAAACTTTTTATTCATCTGCAAAAAACTAATGAAACCCCTGCTAAATAGATTCTACATTTGTCTTGAAATACCCAATGTTTGTATGTTTTTTTTGCTTTTTTTCCCCGCACATTATATGGCAATAAGTACAAGTAGCATTTCGTTATTTCAAAACCAATTTTCCCCCAAAGCTGGTCATTCTGCTTCATGTGCTATTTCGGCCATCTTTGAAGTCGACCAATGCAATTTACCGAGGCAATGCAACTGTTTAACAGTACGGGCTTTGTCGTTAAGGGGTTAAAGGATCTTAACATATATATATATAGCCTGGAAGAAAGACGTGACAGGGGAGACATTTAAATACTTAAAGGGAATCAACAAGATAAAGGAATAGAGTTTATTTAAAAGGAGAAATACTACCACAACAAGAGGACATAGTCTTAAGTTTAAGGGGCAAAGGTTTAAACGTACCATCAAGAAATATTACTTTACTGAAAGGGTAGTGGGTGCATGGAATAGCCTTCCTGCAGAAGTGGTAGATGTTAATATTGTGAAGGCGTTTAGGCAAGCATGGGATAGGCATAAGGGTAAGCTAGATATCACATAAGGTCAGGGACTAAGGAAGGTTTTCCGAGGTTGGGCAGACTGGATGGGCCGAATGGTTCTTATCTGCGGTCACTTATTTCTATGTTTCTATGTAAATGGGCGCCTGTCTTCAACTACTCAGGAACAGGTTTTACATTTTAAACAACTGAAAGACAATGGCAGCTTGTGTTAGAGTACTGGAGGGCATGCTATGAGCTATAAGGGGTATTGAAGAAAAGCTTATTGTGACTGATGATGTGACGGAAAGATAATGGAATACACAGGGGCAGTACTGAGACTTTCAGCATTTACATGGGAAATCCAGAAGTACTTGATGTACTGGTCCAATTAACACAATCTCCCTCATCTATAAGTAATCAGTTCACTGTAATTACCGTTCCCATAGAAATCACTGATATTTGTTTATCTCATTCACATGCAGTTATCTGCTTTAGGCTAAACAGTATCAGATAAAGCTGATACACAACCACCCATTACCATGGGTACAAGAAGGGGCTGTCACGGAAGCCTCCGTGCCATGGGCTCCTGGAGGGGACGGAGTGCCAGCCCACGTTACCCAAATCATAAGAGACTCTAAAGACTGTGGAGCTCGGAAACAGATTGGGGGTTCCTGCATTTTGGGACTAGAGTCACCCTACCCCTTGTAATATTGTCAAAAACTGCAGACACTCAGAGATGACTTTTAACAGCAACTTTCTTTATTTTGTTTCTTAACATCACCATATTCCTCCTTCCATGTCCCAGCTCCCAGCAAGCTAATCCCCCACTTCCTGTTTCCTGTCCAGAGTCCTCTTCCCTTAAAGGGAAAGAGATGCTTACTGTATGTTACACCCCTCAGTTAATGTTATCCTTTTGTGTGTTATTAATAAAAATTTATTTTATTATTGCCTTATTTCCTAACGTTTACACACAGCACACTAAGGTCTAGGAGGTAATCTAATCAAGACGATGTGTATTCCTTATTTTAGTGGCGTCTGTTTAATCCCTTTACTGCCCCTGTTGTCTCTGGGAGGCAGATTAAGGGGGCGGTTTGTATCCCAGTATCTTGTTAATGTGTGTTTTGTTGGATATATCCAGCCGTCTGTGTCTAAAATAAATCAGTTCCCCTCTTGTTGTACCTAAACACTAGTCTTGCCTGGTTACTTGGGTACTGGATAGCGATATCCCTTTACTTTGCTTGGCGATATTGCCGACGGATTGCGGTGGTTTGTTGTCCTAGCGGGAGAAGTCGCTCTTGGCGGAGAGGGACAACATGTGGTCAGTCACAGGGGCCTTCCTGGAAATTCAAAGAAGCCAACTGGAGCATCATTGGGGAGAAGGACAAATTAGGCTGTTTAGAGTAGGTTAACTAGAGATGGGGAGTAATAAAAAAACACCTGATAGTCAGGGGAGTGCAGCAAGAAAACCTTTATTTACTTCTGTACACCCTCTGCTGTCAGAGTGGTTTGGTCTGCTCTCTTCTTCTCCCTCTAGCTTTCCTCCAGCTCTTCACCTTGATAGTTGCTCCTTCACAGGCACAGAGTCCTGTGCAGAAATACAGTTTTCTTAACAAATGTTTTTTTTTTATTTAGCAGAAAAAGCATGGGGTAATTTGGTAAATATATTTTAGTAAGCAATTACTTGATGGCAGCCTTAATTGTTGCTGGTCTTGCAGAAAGGTGCAAATGCTGTCATGCAGTGATTATAGCAAAACAATAATCGGTGCGGTACAGGTCGGAAGGGCCCTTTCTAAAGGGGTCGCAGGGGTTGCACCAGGAGGCACGGGCCCGAGACCCCTGTAGTTATGCCACTGATAGAAACATGTATAGACACATGTCTTCACACAAACACATATACACACACACTCACAGTGCTTGTGGCATCCTTCATCTCCCTCCTGTATGAACAGTGATTTGATCAGGTACCACTACATGTAGCAATCATCCGCTGCTGAACCTGATGTCTTTCCTGTCTGCATTTTTTTCTTTTTCCTCTATCATTTACATTATTCTCCCTTTTAATTGTTCCTGTGTCCTCCATACATACCATACACTCTCCACAACACACTTATAAATAAAGGTTGGCAATTATAGCTCAAACACTAATTAATACATTATTTTTGCAAAAATGACATATGAACAAAATTCTATTTAAAATATTCTCTTCTACCTCCCTTTTTGCACAGAACTTTATGACCATGAAGCTGATGAAGTATGGAATGATTCTGATTTTGGTATCTGTATTTTATATGATCTTATCTTTCCTGTTTCACTTAAATGCACATGAGGTAAGTACAATTTTAAGATAGAAACATAACATTTGACAACAATTTGGCACTGTGGAACATGTTGCTTGTGAAGTCCGGGGCAATTTTCGCACCAAGACTCTGAGGTTTCTAGTTACGTCCCTGTGTTAAATTGTATGAATTTGTGAAAAGTATTGTTGAATATTGTTTGAATATGAAAAAGGCATGCTAAGGGAAGAGTATTAAAATAGGGAAATAAAGGATCTGTATAGTGATGATAAGAAGTTATGTTAGGGAGCATGAAGATGGAGGGGAAGGATTATAGTTCAATATGGGGTGATAATGGTAGGGGATGAAAATTATGGTAGGTAATAATAAGACCAGCCCTGGAGCAAGAAATAGGTGTAGGGGCACCATGGCCGGGGAAGGAACAAGGAGCACCCCATGACCTAACAAGGGGTTAAATGTTTGTTTGATACATACATCCTCTGTGACCGCTTGGCCCCTGTGTGAACATTTGCCCCCACACTCTGAATGTTCAGGAACAGGAAGAAGGGGAGGGCACTGGGTGTCATCAACTAAATACATTTTGGAACCTACTCACAGATGAGCTTGTAGGTTTTTTAAGTAGGTGAAATTCCCACCCTCCCTTCCCTCTTTTTTATTTATGGTCCATTGCTTTGTGTGGCGGTTGGTGTTTATGTTATGGTCATTGTTAAAATGTGGTTGGCTGGTTCGGTGCTTAAGGCAACTGTCTAAGGTATGGTTGTAATCGTGGTGCACATGCCTAAGGGCGGAAGTGCAGAACACTCCCTGGGCGCGTTGCTCAGATAATACGTTGGTTGACATGTGGTTGCTGGGCT
>VKOC01000004.1:8207481-8224280 GCA_009364415.1 Spea multiplicata
ACATATATATATACATATTATATGTGTGTGTGTGTGTGTAAGGGCAGTGCATGTATGTATATGTCAGCAAATCAACCAGCAAATCACCGGTAAGGTACATTGCTTGCCGTGATTGGCTGGTTGTTTTACGCTGGGTAGAGGGGTAGTCTTATACGGCGAGTATAGTCCAAACTCTATATTTGGACTGTAAAAGTTGGGGGTCGTCTTATACGCCCAGTCGTCTTATACGCCGGAATATACCGTACTCCAGGAGTAAATTTATATCTGGAATATATCTTTATTTCAAGACTATCCATGAAGGTGTCTACATTCTACATAATATTAATAAAATAAAACCAGACACAATTGTTTTAAATGTTTAATGTGTAAGTAAGTTGAATTACCATAGAAATAATTACGGTGTTAATGTTTTCAGAATTCTAGTATATCAAGCACCGGTTTATCAACAAGTAATTCAGTTAGCAAATGTTGATCTTCCTTTTTCTGAAAAAAGCAACTTAGCAGTAAAGCATAGAAACACAGAATGAGTGAAAATGTAACGGATACCTATAACTTGAATGAGGCGTTGGGTGAAATGGACAAATCTAGATGTTTTTGTCTATAGAGATGTAAGCTGTAATATAAATAAAACGGTAGGTCTGCAACTTATGACTATTACTTAAGTTGCCATCACCAAGTGATCTTCCTAAAGGGTTTGCTAAGTTTGCCGGGGATGAACAAGTTAATACCAGTCAGTAATCACACTTGCCAGTGTCTCCCAAACAAAGTGAAGATCTTAAAGCTAGGCACAAAAATGCATAGTGCTGACATTCAGAATTGTTGGGTGTACACAAAGCAGGCCTTTGTTATATACAGCCTCTGCATCTGCATAGCTACCCAAGTCACCAAAAACAGACGACTTCAGTTCTTAATTTCTACATTCATGTTTTGGTAATTGAATCATCTCCCTTCTGTACACTCCTCAACCTCCTCGTTTCATTTCCAGCTCTAGGAAGCAAGCTTGTCAACCAGGTTGTTGCAGTGGTAAGGTCAGAGCTAGAAAGCAAATTGTGTACCTCTCTCATTACACAGGATGCCAACTGGTCTAAGACAAACTTTGTGCAGAACGCACAAATTTTATAATATTGTTTGCAGATGATGGTGCACATAGCAGCTAGTTCAAACCCAACACATACAAAAGAATATCAATAAATACATAATGTATATACAAAATTATTTGTATAATTAAGACTGTAGGGTATACATGGTATATTGTGTCTCCCCCAAGTCTGTCACTGGCTTATGGAAAAGCCATTGTTGTACCCCAAATGTACAATATTTTACAATGGAATAACTGAATAACTTAGGGTCACTTACGCCAACAAACTGCATTTAGAATGACTTTAAAGGTTTAAACGTATGTAGAATATTGTTAGTGATTTATGATACATTTTACAAAGCGTTATCTCACAAGGGTGTAGAGATGCTGTGACATTTTAATAAGATACCAGTGAAATGTTGTTTTTCTGTGTACATGACTTTTAGTTAGCAGGTTCTCTTTTCTGTGCTAGCTTTGTAAGTGCTTAGCTCTCTAGTTTTGCCAGCCATCAGTTTGTTAGACTGAATCAGAGGCCACAAAACAATAACTAAACATAATGTTCACTCTTCCAAACTGTGACCACCTAATTCATCTCCTTTCAGAGTTTTTCAGTCGGCTGTAAAAATGCGGCTGGAAATATCATCCAGTATCCAGTCTATCCCGGCAAGGAGATTCTCCCCAGTTACTGCACTGCATCCTTGTATACACCAGTGATGAGACTTGATGTTATCGAGGTCCAGTGCCTGCAGAGAGACACAGATATGTGAGGACAACTGTGACACCAGTGTTTCTTCAACAAATATGTATAACCACTGTGTATCTAACATATATCATAATTTGTAATCACAGCTACAGACAAATGTTTGTAGAAACCAGGCATCAAACAGAAAACAGCTTTGTCACATAGGTGGGTTACATCTATAGAGACTAATATACAAAACATTTTGGGAGCCAATGCATGTGTTGAATTGATATACATAAACAGATACACAAACATTAAATATATGTTTTTATATGTGGGGGGAACCTTTCAAGATCCAGTATATAAATCTAGTCTCTAAAAGAGAACTGCAATATCATTTTGGAAAACTATCACGTATTACAACCAATCCTGTGATAATATGTCTAAAACAAACGTTAAAATGTATACAAAACTAAATACCTCTCTTATTGCATCCTTTGAAAGGGCACCAGGCAAATCCTGCTTGTTGGCAAACACTAATAAGGTTGCTCCAGCCAATCTCTGTAAATGAAGGGAGACATTACTTGGCCATTGTGCCCCCAAAACTGGAGAGATATATGAAAAATTGAGTAGACAGAGAAAAACATTTAGGAGCAAACTCAGAGTGCAGTAGAATCTTTAGTTAAGTGTCAGCAGTAACATTTTCAGAGGTACAACAAAGATTTCGGAATCTGCCAAACCCTGCCCCTAAGAGTAAAATTATTGCCTTGTAAAACTGCAGAGCAGAAACCAAATAAAATGAAAAATATTTACTAATATTGTAGACCTGCTTCAACCCAAAGAAGCAAACAGAACTAGAAAGTGAAATACTACACCAGTTGGAATTTAGGTCAGGACATCCTAACCTCTTCCAGCAGAAGCCCAGATAATTCTTGCCCACAATCTTGTAATCGTGCACGGTCAGCACTGTCAACAACCCAGATCAACCCATCAGTGCTTTCAAAGTAGTTCCTCCAGTATGAACGCAAGGACTTCTGACCTCCCACATCCCACATGTTCAACTTGAAGCTATAATAAATGACACAAGGCACATAGTAAATTGATGTGTTAAAAAAATCATCAGTAGTAAAACGTAACATGATATCACAATTGAAAACCATCACCTATGGCCGGCAGGCACAATGCTAGGCAGGTAGAATGAATAAAGCAAAGAAAGCAAAACAAGAACGATGAATACACAATGTAGACAAAATGTAAGTACACAGGTTGTGCCAAGAGGAGTAAAAATGAAAGCGGGTGGTAGGTAGCACAAACGCGTGGAACACGGTGCAAAAGGTGAAACGAAAGGTGGCATTTAAGGTAAGATGCAATATACACGGGAAAGGTGTCTGGAAAAGAACACTGCATGGGGCGTCACTGAGAAAACGGGCCTGGATTGAAACACAAGCAAGAGGAGGCACTAAAAGGTGACCCTAAACGGTGACACAAGCGGATAGCATTATCTGAGTAACGTGTGACATGGGATATGGACTTGGCTCTCATACCCTCGATGTTCCAAGGTCTTGATGTTGAATCCCAGGGTTGGAGAGATAGTATCGATGTCCTCACCATTAAACTTTTTTAGGATAGTTGTTTTACCAGCATTATCTAGACCCCTTGGTTCAAAAAGTGTTAAAGAAGACAGAATGGTAGAATAGAAATCGATCCCCACAAAATACAGATTTTCCGTAGTTTTTTGGTTCAAACCTTCCAATGATGCCTGCCAATTTCTAACATCACATAAGGGGCCTTTACTTGAAGGGTCTTTTTTAAAGGGGACTTGGAGTGTTTAGCACATAGAGGAAGGCCTTCAGGACTCACTTTCTAAGCAACTCTAGTATCTCAATAAACGTTTGTTACTTTTTACGACGACTATATCGGTTGATACATATTTTGCCTGAAAAGGCAAAACGATTATCAGACGTTTTCCTTCAATCTTATCAAATATGCAGTGGTTAAAATACGGAAACAGAACATGCTGTTTTTATATATACACATGCATTTAAGGAGTGAGTGATCATGTGCTCTAGATGTTGAGTTGTTTGTATGATTTTAACATACAATCTGGATTTTTGATGAGTTATTAAATGAAGCCCCATGTGTCCAGGCACGAATAGACTAATATGGACCTCCAGCTGGGCTACAACTTTCATACGCTTGTGCAAACCATGTAGTTTTTTTTCTATCCAAATGTTGATGTCTGTATTTATTTATTAAAAGATCAGAATTATTACTGACAAATGTGGTCAAGTGACATTAACAATAACTGCTACTATTATGGCGAAATGCACTAGACTTCAGTAACAACTTCTCCTGATCATCGCTTATACATGAATTAAGTTAATTTGTGACCTCAAATTAAAATGTGCTTTGTTCACAAGAAAGTTTACACGCAAACCTGTATAATCTCATGAATTTGGGTATTTCTGTATTTTAGGAGTCCTAGATAATTTTATTGGTAAAACGTGTCCAGTTAGCAGAAGTTGGGTCATTAAAAGTGATTCATAATCAGAAATTGGCAATTCACAACTACCATATGTGGCCAATCGAAATGGGCAGAGGTGATGGGCTAAACGGTTCTTATCTGATGTCAAATTCAGTGTTTCTATTTGTCAATATCCTAGTCTGGCTTCACTGACCTGATCCTACTACCGCTTCATCAGACAAATGAGAAATAAATATGTTACCTAGGGCGGGTCTAATGATTTCTATCATTATAAGCAAACTATGTTTCTCATAGTCCCGCTCCTACAAAGAGAACCTGTCAGTGCTCCTAGCCCACCACCCCAGCATCCTAGGGAGCCACTTGGTTGGCCACAAGGTGGGCCCAACCCCAGCCTCCATTCTCCAAGTAAACTACCATGGCCTTAAATTAAAGCGCTTGACAGGGCGTTTGTGTAGAACATGAATTGCAACTATCATGGTGCTATGGAACTGTAATAACATAGAGAAGACGCAGCATTTATTCGTCTGTTTTACAGAGTCGTAACATTGAACATAATAGCAGACCCACAAAACGGGGGACATGCTAACATTCTCGCTGTTTAAGCAATATGAATCGCAGCATGCACTATAATGACGCTACAAACACTGCGGGGGTCTTATTTTATTAATGTACAGGGGCACACTTATCAACTTCCACCCTTACGCTCACATTAAGGATACAGCATAAGTAGACGGACTTCCCGCTCCTTCTGTTTCATTTTCTTTAGGATGGTTAACAGACCCATTTCACCGGCAGTTTCTCTTCTTACTCCTCGCTTCCGTCTACCAGCTAAATCAACCAATCGCAGTTCGGCTTCAAGCAACTCAACCTGTGGTCTGTTCATCTACCAATCATCCACTAGAGTTATCCACCATGGTCACGCCCCAGGGTCGTAGTAACTGCCAGCCAATAGAATGCGCAGTAGAAATCAGTCGTCGTAGATACGTAGGCATTTTTCAAAGACCAATGCATATAGCGGCATTCAGCAGATTTTCCCAACGCAAATGAAAGGGGGTGGCACCAAAATTTAAAGGGACCGCAAAGCCTTCATATGCATCAAAGTGAATAGTGACTGGAGAGTAAATGGACTGTTTGTGTTTCTAATGGTGACGATTTTGGTGTAACTATTTATGATTGACCTATTAAATTATGGAAATTATCAGTGCAGATTTTCACACTAATAGGGGTCAACAAACCCATATATACCGGTAATTTGAAAGCCGGCTTAAGCAACATGTCCTGAACTATAAAGTAACTCTGAGCATGACAAACCATGGACTTTCGTAACCTTTTTATGTCTTGATGAATTCAGCTACAGTGCTTTAAAAGGGGAAAGAAGGAGGGGCTACTTTACAATGAAGCTACTCTCTGTATATTGGGTTGTCTACTCACTGGTGTATAGCAAATATATACGAATTTATTAACTTAAGCGAATCTGTTATTGTAAACCCGTTTATATTTATTCATATTTCATTCACAGCCACTCACCTGTTTGTAAAAACGATATCATACATATTTGTATTGTATAATATATAAACCTGATACGACGCTTCGGGGGAGGGGATAACTCAACGCGCCACCGTCGTTTGAAGAAAGTATCTCCTCATTCGTCTCGGTACCACAAAGCGATGATTGGCTGGCCGTTACCACGGAGACGTAGCGTTTTCGGCGTGCGACGGGCTTGGGCGGCCATCTTTTGTGTGTCGGAGTCTAAACACTGGAAACGGTGAGTGAAAGTGGGGAGACAGAAAAACGGATGGGTGGGAATAAAAGAAAGTCAGGGTTACTAAAGCATTGGCATATAAATATACGGTAGCGCTACAATGGATGATTAAAGAGACAGTTGAAACGTGGACGACAGAGAGGGTACAATGAAAAATAAATACGAATTATTGTTTAGGTGTCTGTGTGCACAATTACTGTAACCGGGAGAGGGGAGGTGGGCAAAGCGCTCGGTGTACGACGGAGAAAAATAATGGGGTAAAGCAAACGTACGGTAAGATAATACGAACAATGAAGGGTGTGGATGAGACGGCCGAAACAAAGATTAGGGGCAGAGTAGATGATAGGGAGTGGGATTTAGAGGGGGTGAGGGGTGATTGGAAAGCACAGCAAGTAGAGAGCCGAGAGAAAATACAGATGGCATCCTAATGGGATATCTTGTACAGAGTGAAAGGGAATATTCCTTTTCGGAATATCAGTAAAAGAAAATGGTGGAAGAGATCTTAGAAGGAACCTGGGAGGAAAGAGTATAATGGAAGTGAAGGGTGTAGAACCCGTAAAACAAAGGTGGGTTATTACACGGTGTTTGATACCTGTATTAAATTGAAAACCAAATATACCGATAGCATGTGGTTGCGGGTCATTTTGTCAAAAAAACAGCTGGCCCCATTTTCTCCAATCTCTGTATAACACTCTTTTTAGCACTTATATGTGGCTTATATTTTCTACTAGGGTAAAAAAACTTTTTTTCTAGTTGTGGTCATATTGCATATCCTTGTCTTATTTAAGTATTGTATGTAGTGATGCATTAATTGATTATGTCATTAAATTAGTAATAATAGTTATATTGTGTCAACTGATTTTGGAGTCCTTGCAAATTTGTGGATGCTTCTGTCCTGGGGCTTAAATCCCTGTTACTGCCATACAGAGATTGATTATAGGCGCAAGTAATGGTGAGATGTGGTTTGGAGTAAGATGGTGTTTATAAATCATAGTCTACACCAGAGCTCTTCAAACCTGTGACCCAGCACTGTAATATCACATACGGCCATGACTCTATTCGTGTGCTTACAGTAGGTGACCCGGGGACAAGTTTGGTCTTTACCTCCACTATAGCAAATGTAGCTCAGGACTGTAAATGAATGTCCCCGGTCTCTGCCATAGGTACATTCTCATAGGTCACTCATCCAGTTTTCAGCAACTTTCTCACTCAGCTCTGTTGATGCTATAGGACCTAGTGACCTAGTGATCAGCATTTTGTGACCCAATACTGGGCCCTGATACCAAATTTGAAGGACACTTATCTAATTAGTTCAAAATGAAAAGGCTTAGTAGTCGACCAAACTATTGTGTATTCAGATAAGGATCATACGATTTCTTTATTTCATTCAAACTATATTATACTGTATTTAGGGATTACTGGTCTTTACCCTAGACTCTGTGGTTTGTGATGTTCACAAACACAAATGTATAAGATCCTGCAAGGGTAAAACATGGTCTCGTGATATTCTACCTTTCAAGTCCCAAATGTTGTATTGATTTATTTCTTAAACATATTGAAGACTAGAACATAAATTAAATTAGGATTTAAGGAGCACCAATGATTGTGTTGCGCTGGTTAAAAAAGACAAAAAAGCATGATACAATTTTATATTTTAATTTTGCTTTGTTTTCTTTATGTCTATTAGGGAAACAGACCATTTGGGATCTCCGTTCTATTCCTAAATCATGGTAAAGATTTTTGTAGGTGGAGTGTCACCATCAGCATCCCCTGAGGAGTTAAAGAAACTCTTTGAGAGATATGGGCAGGTGAATGAGTGTGACATCCTCAAAAACTATGCCTTTGTCCACATGGAAAGGGAGCAAGATGCCCACCGTGCTATTGGAGAGCTGCACAAACAAGAGTTCTATGGCTCCCACCTTACAGTGGAGTATGCCACATCAAAAATACGTAATGCCACCAAGATATATGTTGGAAATGTCTCAAGCAGGGCTACCACATCACAAGTGAAGGAGCTTTTCGAGAAGTTTGGCAAAGTTGTAGAATGTGACATTGTCAAAAACTATGCTTTTGTGCATATGGCCAAGGAGAGGGAAGCCATGGATGCTATTTTGCACCTCAATGACACTCCTTTGGAGGACCAGAAGATATTTGTCACACTCTCTAAGAGCAACAATGCACCCAAGAGCTCCAAGGTAGCCTCAGCAATAGTGGCAGCTCCAGCAACAGCACCTCCCCCACCAGCTCCTCCGCCCCCTCCAGCTTATTACTTCCACCGTGGACGTCTCGCTCCCACAGCACCCACTTTTGCTCCATACCAACCTCGTTCTTGGTATGAGAGGGAATACTATGAAAGATACACATATGATTTCTATGATAGAGGAGGCATTGGAGGTCGTACAACCTATGACAGAGCTTTGGCTCCTACAGCAGTGGTGGCTACAACTGCTCAGGCTTTGTCTACTACCCCTGTGGCTGCTGCACCACCAACTCCAGCCTCTATCAATGCAGCTTTGGCTCCTGCAGCATACAGGGACAGAAGCCCTGTGGGGAGGAGAACAGCAGCAGCAGCAACGCCAGCGGTTGTGGCACAGTATGCAGATCCATATAGCGCCTCTCAAGCCTATAGCCAGACCTACGGCCAAGCCTACGCCTCTGCTTTCTCTCAATATAACATGGGTGCACCAGCATACAGCCCTGCAGAATACTACGAGAAATATGCTAACGGGTATGCAGGCCAGTACAGCCAAACCTACTAAGCCACACTGACCCTTGACACAAGCACCCCACCGTTTTTTTTTCTTTTGACTTGATTGTTTACTGTCCAGTAGGTCTACACAGGTTTAAGTAGCTTTCATTAGATAAGTGACTCTGTGAAGAGTGATGATGCAGAGGTGTGTCAAATTAAAAATTGTAGGTGTATGGCCCTTTAAAAAAAAAATCATCAAATCTTACTAAAAACATAATATAGAATAAAAATATGTATAATCCAAGATGTTAATCTGAAACACTTTTGCTGTTTTGATTATTGCGCTCGAGAATAAAAGAAGGGATTTTTAATATACTGTTCTAGCATATAGTCCTTGCTGCAAGTATCAGAGTTAGAAAATCCTTATTGTTTCATTTGCAACTTAAGCAGGGGAATTTGCCTGTTCTTATAAATTTATAACATGACATGAGTTTTATCACTTCTGTAGGTAGAGATAGAAATGTAGCATTTCTGGTTTAAAAAAAAAAAAGCCAAACAGGCATCTTGATAAACTTTTTTTTTAAGGCAAGAAGAATGTAAGTTAATTATAGTTGATAAATTATAGTTAATGGGTCGGTTAGAATGTTCACAAATTTTGGAGAGCACACATCAACAGGAGAGCTGTAAAGACGCAAACAGGAAAATCAATACTTGATAATATAGCAAGGGTGAGATGATGATAGATAGAGATGAATATATTTCCGAAATGAATGCTGTTTTTTGGCACGAATAACAATGGCAAGAGTGTAAAATACTTCTGCCTTCGTTCCATGAAAACCCAATGGTTTCTTTAAATAACCTTGTTCCTAGTATAAGTTGCATATTATTGTAGCTGTTTTTGGTTAGATAATACAATATTAAAGGAAATTCCCGGTCCTGTTTTTTTTTCTTCTATTTTGTAATAAATATCAAGAGTGTATTTTATATGAACTCTGATGCATTTTACTGCATGCATATGAGCACATGCATACTTTTTTTAAATTGAAATAGGAAAGTTAAAGTTCTACTTTTTGTACCTCCTCTGGCTATTTGTACAGTAGACAATGGACTTTAGTATCCTAGGAACCTGGGAACTCACACCCCAACACTTGCGGGTCTCCCTCGATGTTAGCCGGGTTTCTTACCTGCATCCCGCAAGGGTGGGTGGGCTCCAGTTAACCGGAGCCAGAAAGTTCCCAGGTATGCTGGCCACACGTGCAGTGGAGGGCATGTAAGTTGAGTTCTCATCAAGCTCCGTGAGATAAATAAAATACAAGCGATGCAATAAAAAATAAATCCCCTCAACCACTTGCGTGCAGTAAGATGTATTGGACTCCATGCAAAATACACTCCAATATGTGTTTAAGTTTATAGGGGGAGAGTTGTTCATTTAACCGTTTTAGTGCCAAACCACTGTAACTGACTTTTTTTACATTTTTGTTTTTGTAATCTACGCTCGTATTTTAGTTTATATTCCAATTTTCTTTCCATTTATCAGTTTCATTGTTGATTAAACCTGGCTAACCCTTTAATTTTTTTTTTCTATGGGTGATTTAGCCGGTTTGCATGCACACATGAATCCTTGCCCTATTTCTGATGTCATCAGGATTTTTGTTTTAACAAAAAGTAATAGCATTACTGCTTAAAACTAGATACCCTTTATTTTATGTCAGTTGCCCACTTTCTTACTAGTAATGAATAAATTACATCAAACACATCAGAGTCAAAGATTTGGAAAGACATATTATAAATCATGCATTTTATAGGGTTACATAAACAAATGATGGTACAAAGTTATAAAGGTGGTCAAAAGATTGACAGGGTCTTTCCTATTGGTTGATACGCCAATCCTAAAAGATTGACAGCGTCATTCCTATTGTCTGTACAATTCCAGTGGTTGCAAACTTTTAGAAAGCATTTAATATGCTACTGTGGCAAAAAGTAGTTCATCCAATCAGCAGCCTCTAATTTTGTCACCTGACTAAAGACTAGACTGTATTGGTCCTAAAAAAAAAAAAGAGTGAAAGGCAGCATGACATATGTGTTCCTTAGGCAAAACATTATGGATTTAAAAGTAGCGTTGATCTTAATTCTGTAATAAGTGGTAAAAGTTTAAGATTCTGCTAAGAAGACTTTGAAGAACAACATTTTAACACCCAGAAAAAAAAACTATACATCAAAAACATTATTGCATTTTTAATAGGTTACCTACTGTTTTTCCTCTGTGTCAGTTCAGTGCTAAAGCATGAGGGACTGACAGACCTCCATATTGAGGCACAGGCCAAGCACCTAACACCGGTCATGCTGAACCTTGTCAAGTATGATCTACACTCTAGGCTAGGGGACCTGTTACCACTACAGGTAACTAAATTGAGTTTGGAAATGTTTAGTTAAAAAAGGTTATTTCATAGAAACCTAGAATGTGGCCCAGAATGATACATCTAATCAATCACCTGACCTTAAAACCCTTTTCCTCACTCTCTACCCTTACCAATACTGTCTGAGCTGATCAACACCAACCAACAATCTAACAGTAGGGCAGCAATATGGTAGGACAAGAGTTATGATAGTGAGCTAGGCATAAACCTTATGCAGGTTATTGACAGACATATTTCTATTTTTTATGTGTAAACACACACTAAGGGCAACTGTCTGCAATAAATGCTTGTGGCTAGTCTCTGCCAAGCTGAGCTGCTTACAGTTGTCAGGGACCTTTCCTTAATAAACCGATTCTCAGAAGGCCTGAGGACCACATATGGATCAATACAATTTGATCCAGGCTCATCTTAAGTGATAACCCCAGCTGTGAACTCGGGATAATTTGTCATTAGAAACAAATCCACTACAGATGTTGACCTTTTCACCATTTTATGCTTTTCCATTTTCAGACCACCACCCTTTTATTTGTAACATAACACATACAGTTTCGGCAATCATTTTGTTGTATTGGCTTCTTACAACATGTGAGTGTATGTTGGAGTGTGTGACGTGGGTAAAGACAGAAACATTATGTAGGACATAAGGTAACTGGGGATTTATGAAAAAACTAGTTAAAACTAGAACTAGTTAAAAAGGAGAATAAAAATGCATATATATCGAACAAGAAGGATGAGGGTACATGGTCAAAGGAAAAGGTTCTTCCACCAGAAGCATATTTTGTATGTTACAATATATTCTTATATTAATCAGTATATGCCCTGCATGCTTTTTCCTATCTAACGCATTTCAAGACACGCCTTGTTTTATAACGTCAAACTAATGCTTCCCCTTCCCTTGTGCCGAACAAAAGTCTTCTACCCTCCGTCTACGAACCGTCGCCAGCCTTTCCTATCCCCTTTTCTCCCTTTTACCCCTTTCCCCTCGGACAAGAACGTTCTGTAAACCGCAGGACTCGGACGTAAAGATGCAATAAAGGTGTAATTCCGGAGGACACCCCGCACTATTATGTGGCACTACCTAGTTTGAAAATGACATTGCATCCGGCCTCTGTCGAACTTTTTCCGCCGTTTGTTCCTTTAACTGTTTTTCCTCATTTCTACTTGTGACTGTAGAACACCAAAGGCCGTTCACTCTTATGAATCTAGATGCAATGGACATCCTTAAGATAAATTCCAAGCAGCATGTTAATAATTTTGCATTTGCGTTTTTCTTGGTATAAATGGGGAAACATTGATGATTATGGTAGACTGCTGTCTTAAAAATACACCTCACTGACATTATTCTTGATTTAGTTTACAAATAATTACAATGGACCTGACATCTAAAAAAAATGCATTTAAAATCAAAAGGGGGCAAAACAGTTATTTCATATTAAAAATACCAGTATTTAAGATGCATGATTCATAACGTACAGCACATTTGTATCAACTGTGAAGAACATCTTATCTCTTTCACGATGAAAAACGCTACTCTCATCTGACTCTTAAACCGGTTACATAATGAGAGAAGCATGTAACAAATTCAAACAGTGGCCACTTTATCTCCATATGAGATCGCAAACTTTAGAGGCAAATGGACAAATTTATTTATCAAAATTACCCCCGGCAAGAGTGTTTAGTGCACTGCTGAGATAAAACATTCCGACTGAGTACTTGAACCAGGAAAATTGTGAAATTGGATGTTTGTGAAATTAAGAGTGAACGGACCTTAAAAATATCACTAGGTTGTTTGATTTCCTGTGTTGAGCTCTGAGTGATATGTGACTAAATTACTTTGTGGAATTAAATAGATGTACTATGTAATGGACTTTGTTTTGAGGGATCCGTGCCGCTCCTCCCCGACCCCGTCCGCTCTTAAACCGCTTCGCCAACGCTTTCTTCGCTACAAATGATGGATGAAAAGAAAAAAAACCTACAATGTGTCTTCTTTTGCAGAGTTTTTAACTCCCTTGTCCCCCCCAATATCATGGTTGAATACAAGAAATAGACAGCAGATAAACTTGGGTTCTAACAAGAGGGGGAGAGAGCGAGGGAGTCTTGGAGAGGTGAGTAAAGAGGTGACTACTTTGTTAATAAAACCCCTGCCTAATGATACTCACAGACTCTCTGGTTCAACACAGGCAGCAATAGTGCCACTTGGTGTCACTGTAGGCTGCAATCTCAAATTCTAAAGCCCTCTGCAAATAAACCAACCTGCCCCCCACCCTTTTTGCATTTTGAAATTTGTGCCCTTGCCAGATTCGATTCTTGTCCATCAATTATCCCCTTCTTACCCCATTGCATTTTACGTCTCTTGTCTTTAAAGACCTCAAAGGGATCTCTAGTCCATATAATGTAAAAATTATACATAAAAAAAGAAACATATAGAAACATACACTAAAAAAACCTTTCTTGCACCAACAAACTTTACGCTTTTTCTATTTCCTTAAAAACGTGTAAATGTGGGATGATATTCTACTTGGGATGTTAATGAGCATGAATCTGGGGGTGGGGGGTTAAGAAGATCTAATTTGTGGAAGAAATTCTATGTAAAATTGCAAACATTTAGGTTGTAAAATTGTAATTTTCAATTGTTCTTCTTCATTGGACTGGAGAATGAACCACAGTAGGGAGCAGTTTGTAGTAAACATTCACAAGAGCGAAAGTTAAACAACATTTTATGCCAACAGTGAACATTACAGCTTGCACCATTATGCACTTCAATTTAGTCTCGGGGTATGGTGCTGTATATTAAGACACCCATCCTGTTAATGACCCTGTCATAAGTAGCATTGCCAATCAGACTGGCCATCTGACACACTGGGCAAATACCCGCTGGGCCACTGGCCCACAGCTCCCTATACCTAACCGAAGCCTGCAGTATGACAAAACACAAACAGGGGATGTATGTGGGGACAACATTACACCAACAGGGACTTTTATGAGATTGCATTATAAACACATTAACAATATGTAGTTGGTCCCCCTTTGCAGCTTCCACTCTTCTGGGAAAGCTTTCCACAAGATTGAAATTTGTCACGCACTGATGTTGGATGAGAATGCCTGGCTGGCCATCTTCATTCCAGTTCATACCAAAGGTGTTAGATGGGGTTGAGGTCTCTGTGTAGGCCAGTCAAGTTCTTCCACACCATCCCTTGATGGCACTTGTGTGCAGTAATTAAAGTCCCTGTTGGTTTAATGGTCAGGTACTTTTTGCCCATATAAATATGTTTAATCAAGTGAATAGTGTTGGAAATGTGAACAACACTGATAATACATTATAATGTTATGTAAATCCACTGTACAGCTGTGTGAAATATAATGATGCAATAGAAATCAAATTTACATAACACCAGGTTATGTTGTGCATACCTGTCCCTCACATACTGATAAAAAGGATGGTATTCACTAAATTGTGAGTTTGTATGGGCCGAGCCTAGGGTCACTGATGCCTGAATGCACATTTTTTTGGCGCCTCCAGGTGGGTGTGACAATATTGCTAACCCCTTCCCCTTAACAAACATAACCCGCTAACCACACATATTTTCTACTCCACCTCTTCGGGCCCCCCGACTTCACCATGTAACATGTCACTTTCCACAGTGCCAGCTTTGCCCCCAGTCCATCAGTGTCATCTTTGTCCCTAATCAGCTTGTCAGTGCCATTTTGGGCAAACACCATTACAATAAATGTATCAGTGTCATCTGGCGCTCTGACTTTAAATAAGATGCTAAGCAAGAGGGGCAAAGCTATAGCTAGCTCTTTTTTGTGCCCAAGGCAAGAACAGAAAGTTTACCCCCCACAGTATATCTTTAGCGAGGTTAAACTCCCATCAATATATATACTGAACAGGGCTTGCCCCAGCACCCAGATTGCACCCACAGGGCTTTCCCAGCATCCATATTGCACTCACAGGACTTGCCCCAGCATCCAGATTGCACTCACAGGACTTGCCCCAGCAGCCAGGTTGCACTCAGAGGACCTGCCCCAGTACCCAGGTTTCACATACATTACTTGCACAAATCGGAACTGCCACCTTACTTTCTCCTCCTCGTTATGTCTCCCCTATATGTTTCTCTTTATGTATTTCACATTTCTTACCACCTCCTCACTCTTGCTCACTATCTATCTCTCCTCCCTTCTTAAGATCTACCTTGCCCCTTTTTCAAATTAATTTACTTTGTTGAGGCTTGTGATGGGAACGCAAGGCCTCTTCTTGCTGCTCAGTCACGCTACGCTCAGGTTCACTGCTGAGCGTGGGGACATGATGTCATATTCCAGCGCTCCTGCATGAAGCAACCAAGATGAAAG
The DNA here is from genome assembly GCA_009364415.1 of Spea multiplicata. Classification (NCBI taxonomy): domain Eukaryota; kingdom Metazoa; phylum Chordata; class Amphibia; order Anura; family Pelobatidae; genus Spea; species Spea multiplicata. The sequence goes on from VKOC01000004.1 coordinate 8,222,945, forward strand.
CCTCAGACTCCTACCAGCGCAGTCAGAGAAGCACTGAGGCGGGTGGCAGCAGAGAGCAGAGGAGACAGAGGGACGTCAAGCGGTTGCTGAAAACATTTTCATGAACAAGCTGCTCATTCACGAGAAAACTTTCAGCAACCGCTCAGCACCCCTCTCTCCTCCTCTCACTGCCGCTCTGTTTGCTGCCTCTGTGCGGCCCTGCTCCTGGCTAACAATGCCATTACATTCCCTAATCATCCTCGACAGAACCTGGAAGAATTAAGAGGTTTAGTAGCCCATTGCCCTGGAGATTAAGTGGTCCTACTTTATTAGAATTGGAAAATAAATATTCTTCTAATTCCATCATTGACATTTGGCTGTTTTCTAAGTAATTTAACCCCTTCGTGACAAAGGCTGATTTTACTTTTTGTACCCTTCGTGACAATGGCCGTTTTAACATTTCTGCGCTGCTCTTGTTTAGCTGTAATTTTCTTCTTTCCCGTTTACTGAACCCACACACACACATTAGATATTGTTTTTTTCAGGACAAGAAGGGCTTTCTTTAGATGACATTGTTTTGATTGTATCATATTATTTACTATTAAAAAAATTATAAAATATGGTGAAAAATTTAGAAAAAAATGACTGTTTCTAACTTTTAGTTGAAAAATCTTTTACTCATCTATAAAAGGTAATGAAAAAACCTGCTAAATAGATTCTACTATTTGTCCTGAGTTTAGAAATACCCAATGTTTTTATGTTTTTTTTGCTTTTTCCTACACATTATGGGGCAATAAGTACAGGTAGCGTTTTGCTATTTCAAAGCCATTTTTTCCAAATCTGGTAATTCTTCCCCCCCATGTGCCATTTCGGGTATATTTGAAGCCAGCCAATGCAATTTACCCCATCAAGTCATATATTTTTGAAAACTAGACAGCCCAGGGTATTCCAAATGCTAGTATTTTAACCCTTTCCAAGCACTAATTCTACCATCAGCCTTTGTCAAACTTTGTGGTAGTAATTTTTTTGCATTTGTTTTTTCACACACATTTTACTTCAGGTATGAATAAACAGGTTCTGGTATATGTCACAATGCTAAACACCTCAATATGTGTTTAGCAACATCTCCTGAGTACAGCGATACCTCACATGAATGATTTTGCCTGGCTGTTTGGGAGCAAAAGGGCCACATTTGGGGCATGCGCATTTTCAATGTGGAACTTTGGCGTTTGGCGATCAACTGCCCATGTCCTATTTGGTACACCTTCGAGCTGGGTCATTTCAGTATGCACAATAAAGCCATATATTTTTGAAAACTAGACACCCCAGGGTATTTCAAATGCTAGTATTTTAACTC
>VKOC01000004.1:8226521-8289155 GCA_009364415.1 Spea multiplicata
CCTATAGGGTCGTCTTATATTCAGGCTTTTTGTTTTTTTTTTCCTAAATTAATGTTTTGATTTTGGGGGGTCGCCTTATAATCAGGTAATTCATTTGCAACAAGATTGACACCCCTGAAGCAAGAAGAAACTAGTCTTCGGTTAAGATTTGCCTGCTTAGTCCTCTTCATGATCCTGTTAGTTTGGAGGTAATGTCCAGAGGTCAAGGAGATTTCCATAGCAGAGCAGTAAGTTTCCAAAAAAGAGCCATAAATTGAACCTCATGATCAGATACTATTGAAAGTAGACAATGAAAACAAGTTGTTTATTTTACAAAAATAGGAACTAATTCAGGAGCAAAGTGAAATTTCATGAATTAGGGATCAAAAGCAAATTGTCCACTGCTTTCCATCCTCAAATGAACGGAACAATCAAATTCTAAAATCTCAGGTCCTTCTCGACTTATCTCTAGAATAATTGGTGCAAATTGCTTTCTTGTGTTGAGCTTGCTTATAAGAACCAACTCCATAGCTCAATAAAGATGCCACCATTTTTTGCTATGTACGGATTTCAACCTCTCAAGCTTCCTGACCAAACAAGAATGTTTTTTGTGTCCATGTGTCTCTCATAAAAAATTTACTTCATGCACAGGTGCCTATACGTTACAAGCAGATCTTCATAGAAGATCTTTCCCTACAAATAAGGTTGGGGATAAAGTTTGGCTATCAACTATGACTTGTCCACAGACTCTGTACTACGTCTCATTTTAAACTACAACTGAAGGCCAGCCATCATCCTTCCCTCTGCTAACTTCCCACTCCACTGTTTTGTCAGTCTGTATCTGGTTCCTTCAGTTCTCTGCACAAAAGGTTCCAGACAATTAGATACAGGAAGGCTCACTAGCCATTCCTGACAGATATTTTATTTCTAACAAAAACAAATTTGCAGAAATCCATGATCTTCAAAGTTAATTGTTTTCTAAGGAAACCATTGCCACCTTGCAACAGTAATTTTTACATTGAGGCGGACCTTTTAAAATGCAAAACTTTTTTCAAGAAAGTGGACACCAATAACTACATTGATTAAGAAAGTTGCTCCACCCCCAGTGGCTAAGGAATATACCAAAGGGACAGTTTAGATCAGGGGTCCCCAACCATGAGTGGCACGCGGGGCAAATGAGCGGCACGCGGGGCTGCCGACTGCTCACAGTGGCTTTGGCGGGGTGGGGGGGGGCATGCATCATGCTGTGCCTCCCAATTGAAACGCCGTTTTTTTTTTTGCAGCCCGGAGTGTCTTTGTTGCGGTGCCGGCGTTTCATGCTGAGCGCCGGAATATGACGTCATATTCCGGCACTCAGCAGTGCAGCGCGCACCACGACGAAGACACTGAAGACAGAAGCCTCATGCTAGTGAGAAAAGGGGGGAGAGGGGTAGATAGTGAGAAAAGGGGGGGGGTAGATAGTGAGAAAAGGGGGTAATAAGAATATTGAAATAAAGTCATAGAATGAGTGAGAGAATGAACTAATTAATTTGTGTATGAATTGTGTAAATGAGTTAGAGAATAAATGAATTAATGTGTGGAACAATTGTGTGAATGAGTGAAAGAATTAATGAATTTGTGAGAATGCATTAATAAATATGTGTAACTAAATTGTGTGAAAGAGTGAGAGAATTAATGATTGTGTGGATTAGTGAGTGACTGTAAAAGCATCTGTGTGTATTATAGATGTAATAATAATAGATTTTTGGAAAGGCAAAGATGGTACATGCAGGGCATAGAAGGGCATAAAAAGTGCCACGGAGTGGCATATAGGGGGTTAAGAGGCATTTCTGGAGGCAGAGTGGCATAAAGGGGGTTAAAAGGCATACCATGGGGCAATCTGCCTGCATAAAAGCCTTATGCCCCCCGTATAAACCCCCCCCCCGATTTACCACTGCTTCTGACTCCCTGGTGTTGGGTGGGGCAGCGGGTGGAGGACAGCGTTCATGAAATTAAAGGGGGCGGTGTACACACACCGTGCCGCCCAATGGCCGTGCCTCAGCACTTCGTCCAACGCCTTAAAATTTCATTAGGCACTGGTGGCCGGAAAAGGCTTTCAATCCCAGCCGCAGCAGGTGTTTTGAATGTAGGTCTGCCGGCCGCCCGGCCCATGGACCTGCAGGCCCACCACGAAATTTCCTGGTATCCTGGGCCGGCCCTGGAGGAAGGGATAGGCAGGACAGCGGGACAGAGACCCAAAATCGGGACTGTCCCGCCTAAATAGGGACAGTTGGGGGGCATGTTGTTATTTGTTACAATGTCTGCTTTTCCTGCTGCTGACTGCTTCCCACTAACTGCCCCAGTAGATGGAGTAGCCGCATCTGCTGCCGCCGGTCCATCACCCAAAGTAACCACAATATCCTGCACTACCACTGGTTCCAACTGAAGAGGTGAGATCCTATAACCATCCCAAACTGCAGAAGGTGACAAGGCCTTGCAACTTGACAGCAATGACACTGAATCAACAGCCCTACCACTGCATGCTGCAATGCCTGTTTCATAAGTAGTACTACCCTGGCCCCCATTGTGGGATCAGTATCCCTCAGACACTCACCAAGCTGCTCCTGATCCTGAGCAGCCATCCTCTGGGAAGATAATTGCCTATTGCAAAAAGGACTCCCTGCTATAGAAGATCTCCAGGGTAGCAAAGAACCATTGAGTCACCACACCTTAATGCCTGCCAACAGCTTCAGACAACCTAGATGATCAGTCCTGTCACCACCAGATAGGGTTGACTCTCCCTGTATGGACGACTCCTTCCAACTACGTCAAGGCAGGAGCATGACAGTGCTCCTGCACCCACTAGCTTTTTGCTAAGTAGGGACCCTCCTGAGGTGTTTTTATCATGCTACCTAATACATGTTATTAGTTAAAATGAATGCACCCCAGATGTTTAACTTTCTGTTCCTCGGCTCCAACCCATAGAGTGATCTTTGTGTTTGGATCCAAAGACGTACCATGGATGGGGATTAAACATACTACTCTCAAGGTGCCCTCATCAATTAAGCACTGTTCATTGTGGGGAGGGTCAAACAAATAAAGGATACAGTACTGTCAAAGTGCCCTCAACAATTAAACACTGTTCATTCACTTTCTGGTTAACATGTGTTTGTTATGATTGTGCTTTACCTGGAGAGTTCCCAGCTATGTATATAATCAAAATTGTTCACAACGAGCCGGTCCAGGTCAGAGCAGCCATTTGTTAACAATTATGGACCATCCCAGGGAAGCAGGAATGCAACAGGGTCACCTAACGTGAGGTTACTCGACCCTTCGGTTACAAGCAAGGCTGCTGGCCCAGCGTGGAAGCGCCAGAAGGAAAGCTACTGCCTTGAGCTAAGGGGGGGGGCAAAGGGAGGGAGAGTCTGTAAATATTTGTGTGTAAGCATTTATATGTGTCAACATGTATGTATGAGTGTGTTTGTGTATGAGCATGGATGTTTATTTTTAAGTGTGTGAGCATTAATGTGTAATTGTGTGTGTCAGCGTGGATGTATAATATGTGTGAGCATGGATGTGTAAGTGAGCGGATGGATGTCAAATGAGCGGCACGCGGGGCTGCCGACTGATCACAGTGGCTTTGGCGGGGTGGGGGGGGCATGCATCATGCTGTGCCTCCCAATTGAAACGCCGTTTTTTTTTGCAGCCCGGAGTGTCTTTGTTGCGGTGCCGGCGTTTCATGCTGAGCGCCGGAATATGACGTCATATTCCGGCACTCAGCAGTGCAGCGCGCACCACGACGAAGACACTGAAGACAGAAGCCTCATGCTAGTGAGAAAAGGGGGGAGAGGGGTAGATAGTGAGAAAAGGGGGGGTAGATAGTGAGAAAAGGGGGTAATAAGAATATTACGTGGTATTTCTGGAGGCAGAGTGGCATAAAGGGGGTTAAAAGGCATACCATGGGGCAATCTGCCTGCATAAAAGCCTTATGCCCCCCGTATAAACCCCCCCCCCGATTTACCACTGCTTCTGACTCCCTGGTGTTGGGTGGGGCAGCGGGTGGAGGACAGCGTTCATGAAATTAAAGGGGGCGGTGTACACACACCGTGCCGCCCAATGGCCGTGCCTCAGCACTTCGTCCAACGTCTTAAAATTTCATTAGGCACTGGTGGCCGGAAAAGGCTTTCAATCCCAGCCGCAGCAGGTGTTTTGAATGTAGGTCTGCCGGCCGCCCGGCCCATGGACCTGCAGGCCCACCACGAAATTTCCTGGTATCAAAATTGTTCACAACGAGCCGGTCCAGGTCAGAGCAGCCATTTGTTAACAATTATGGACCATCCCAGGGAAGCAGGAATGCAACAGGGTCACCTAACGTGAGGTTACTCGACCCTTCGGTTACAAGCAAGGCTGCTGGCCCAGCGTGGAAGCGCCAGAAGGAAAGCTACTGCCTTGAGCTAAGGGGGGGGGCAAAGGGAGGGAGAGTCTGTAAATATTTGTGTGTAAGCATTTATATGTGTGAACATGTATGTATGGGTGTGTTTGTGTATGAGCATGGATGTTTATTTTTAAGTGTGTGAGCATTAATGTGTAATTGTGTGTGTCAGCGTGGATGTATAATATGTGTGAGCATGGATGTGTAAGTGTTTGTGGGTAAGCATGAATGTGTATATGTGAACATGGATGTGCATGTGTAAATGTGTGTGTCAGCATGGATGTGTACATGTGTTTGAAAGTCTGTGTTAGCATGCTGGTGTAAGTGTGTGTTAGTGGTTGTGTGTGTGTGCATGTATGTTGGTGTGAGTGTGTAAGTCTGTGCATATGGGAGAGTATGTATAAAAATGTGTGCCAGTGCCTATCTGGATCTGTCCCGGGAGCCAAATACTCTAGGTACACCTCTGGATGTGTAGCAAATTGGATAACTAGATCCCATGCACCGGATGCAATACTCAGAGGCGCTGACTGAGAGGAGACCCAAGACTTTGAAAGAAGGCACCTGTTGATGCAATTTGGGCAAGTTTCTCAGTCCCTATGTAATCTAGGAGTTCTAGATACAATTTGGGTGCTGGACAATCTAGGCAAATCATGTGTCTGTGTGTAATCTGGGTGTAAGGGCTGGTCCTATGTGTGCAATCTGGGTACTGGGGCACATCCTGTGGATGCAATCTGGGCAAATCATGTGTCTGTGTGTAATCTGGGTGCTAGGGCTGACCCTATGTGTGTAATCTGGGTGTTGGGGCAATTTGGGTGCTGGATAATCTAGGCAAATCATGTGTCTGTATGTAATCTGGGGCTGGTCCTATGTGTGCAATCTGTGTACTGGGGCAAGTAATACGTGTGTAGTCTAGGTGCTGGGCAAGTCCTCTGGATGCAGTCTCGGTGCTGGGTCAAGTCCTATTTGTGTAATCTGTGTGCCAGGCAAGTCCTATATGTGATCTAGGTGCTGGGCACATTTTATGCCTGCAATATAGGTGCCAGGGCTGGCCTTTGGGGTTCATGTATACCTGCAAGACTGGGTTTGTGCGTTCAGTTGTTCTTTATCTTCAATGCTGTTTCCATGCATTATTTATTTAATCTATACAATCCAAATGCAGGGTTTGTATGTCTTATTCAGTTGCTCTATACCCAAAATGCTATGTTTCGTTGAGTTGTTTATTTGATCTATAGTTGAACTGGATGAGGGGGAAAGATAAATATGGCACAGTAAAGGAGGGGAGGGTTCTCACCCTTCCCTCATTCCTACTTGTTCTTACCTTAGTAAACAGGGACACACCTCTACCTGATCACTTGTTGATTAACCAGCCTCTTTTTGCTGCGTTCTGGCTATTTAAGATGCTAACTTCAGTACCTCGCTGCCCTTGCATGGTTTCAGACCTCCTTGTGCATTCCTGCTGGTGATTCCTGTGTATGACCCGGCCCTGGCTTGCTGACCCGGCCCTGGCTTGCTGACCCGGCCCTGGCTTGCTGACCCGGCCCTGGCTTGCTGACCCGGCCCTGGCTTGCTGACCCGGCCCTGGCTTGCTGACCCTGACTCTGCTGCCATCTGTGTTCCTGACCTGGCTTGTCTGACTACCTGTTTTGGCTTTGACCCCTGGCTTGTATTTTTGACTATGATTCTGGATTGTGCTTACATTTATCAGCATCTCCTGTTCATGCTGGTTTTCTTGGTTCCCTGACACTCTGGGAGTGATGTTGGTGGGTTGCCACAGGAGTTGCCCACATAGGGCGCCTGAACACCTAAGGCTGGCCCTGCTCATTCCCCATAACATTTTGTTTTTGCAAACAATGTCACCTTGGTGGGGGTGTGGCTATAGTTGGTTGGGTGCTATAGACAGGCAGGGGTACAGCTATAGGCTTGGCCAGGGCAGAACCATGGGGCATATAGCTTACTATTTGCAAGGTAGAGAAGATGAAGGCCAACATATAATGCTGTATACTGACACATAACTTACATTACAACAAGACCATGTAGGCAGGGTCGTACCTAGAGTATTTGTTACCCAGGACGAATCCTGTATGTAGCACCTTCCCACACTTTATAATGTTGAGACGCCCACAAAGTGTTGGCAAGAATACTTTTTTCACAAATGTATAAACTGTATGTCAACTGTAAAAAAAAATTAGAAATCTGAAAACATTTACTTATAAATACCTTAGATAAGTTTAAATAAATAACATTTACTGAACAGATAGCATTACTCCTAAATACTGAGCCAGATATTGATGGTGATACAGCGTAACCCCATCGCTATACACTGAGCCCGGCATTGATGGCATAACCCCTATCGCTATATACTAAGACAGACATTGAGGTGGTAGGCTTCTGCCCTGAAGCTGTCTGATTGTGTCACCTCTGCCCCTGAAACAGCCTGCCTGTGCCACCTCTGCCCCTGAAGCAGCCTGCCTGTGCCATTTCTGCATTCCAATTGATCTATACCTGCAAAGCTGGGGTTTAGGTGTTATTCCCTTGATCCATATCTGCTATGTTTCCATACATTATTCATGTATACCTGCAAATACAGGATTTGTACGTCTGATTTAGTTGATCAATACCGCCAATGCTGTTTCCATGTGTTGTTTATTTGAGCTATACCTTCAGTGCTGAGTTCACATGTGAATTTCAGTTGATCTATAAATGCAATCCTGGGTTTGTGTGGTAATGTGTTGATCTATACCTGCAATGCTATATTTCCATACTGTATTTATGTATACCTGCAAATATAGGGTTTGTATGTCTTATTTAGTTAACCCCTTCAGTACCGGGACGTACCTGGTACTTCCTGGTTAACAGTCACCTGTAGACCGGGACGTACCAGGTACGTCTATCCCAAAAAACGCCCCCACATCACCACAATCGCGGGGGCGCTGCTGCTGCTGTCTGCCCAGGAGTCCTGGGCAGACAGCACAGCGTGTCTAAGCCCTCCCCCAAGCCTACGATCACTCCCACGGAGTGATTCTCTAGGCATTAAACAGCGATTGCAGAAAAATCTGCAATCGCTGTTTCAGCTGCCACAGGCAGCTTCGGGGAAGGGGTGGGGGTGTTGAATGGGTCCCCACACAAGTGTGGGGACCTGATCCAACACCCCCCTGCTGCCTGATCGCTCCATGAGAGCATCAGTGCAGCGTTAACCCCTTCAATGCCGCGATCGCGGCATTGAAGGGGTTAATTCCCGTTTTTTAGGGGGTTCTGCTGCTGGTGGTCTGCCTGGAAGCCCAGGCAGACCTCCAGCAGCAAAAACGAACCCCCAGAAGTCCTCTGATCAGCCCTGTAGGGCTGATCAGAGAGACTCCTCTCTCAATCTCCAGTCCATTGGAGATTGTGTCCCAGCTGCCAGAGGCAGCTTCAGGGACAGGGAGACAGGGCTCTTTGGTCTCCACATGAGTGTGGAGACCAGCCCCCCCACCCCCCCTCTTCCTCAATTAACCCCTTCAATGCTGCGATTGTTTATGACCCCCATCGCAGCATTGCAGGGGTTAATATTAGTCCCCACAAGCTTGTGGGGACTAAATATCAATCAATGCTGTGCTTCAATGGAGCATCAGCATTGAAAGAGTTAAAAATAAAAAATAAAAATTAAAAAATAAATTAAAAAAAAAATAAAATAATAATAATAATAAAAAAAAATAACAGCACTGACCTGAAAGTCCAGGGTGCTTCCAGGTCAAATGCTGGGCTGATCAGATCGCTCCTGGCCAATAGGAGTGATCGGATCATTATGGCAGCCCACGGATGACCCTGCTCTACAAAGAGAGAGGGGTCATCTAGGGTAATTATGAAAAAAAACAAATTATTAATAAATGAAAAAATCATAATTATTACCTGATCACTTGTCGGTGACATTTTAAGTCGCTGATTATTGATCGGTCTCCCTGATTGATGTCAGCGGCCTAAACCTGTCACTTACAAGCAATCTGATAAAAAAAAATATTTAAAAAAATGTAAATGCACATGTTCCAGTTTTGCCCTCATAGCTTCCTCAAAAAATGCATGAACCATGCATGTGAGGCCTTGTTGGAACCGGGGGATGTTGGTGAACAAAATGTGGTGTTTTTTTCCACTGTTGCACTTATGGTGTGCAAGAAATTCAGTGCAACATTGAAATGTATGCGTTAAAAACGCAATAAAATAATTTCCCTGTGAAGTTTGGCAGACATCAGTGAAGAAATGGCTAGCTGAAAACTGTCAAAACTACCCTAGTTGAACACCTTGACTTGTCTTCTGTTCATAAATATATACTTTTATGGGGTACTTTACAGTGGAGGGGCTTCCAAAATGTCCCAAATGGGATATGGGCCCAGTAAACCAATTCCTGAAAACTTGCGCATGTTCCAGTTATGGCCTCATGGCTTCCACAAAAAATGCACGAACCATGCATGTGAGGCCTTGTTGGAATCGGGGGATCTTGGTGAACAAAATATGGTCCTTTCTTCCACTGTTGCACTTATGGTGTGCAAGAAATTCAGTGCAACATTGAAATGTATGCGTTAAAAACGCAATAAAATAATTTCCCTGTGAAGTTTGGCAGAAACGAGTGAAGAAATGGGTAGCTGAAAACTGTCAAAACTACCCTAGTTGAACACCTTGACTTGTCTACTGTTCATAAATATATACTTTTATGGGGTAATTTACAGTGGGGGGCTTCCAAAATGTCCCAAATGGGATATGGGCCCAGGAAACCAATTTCTGAAAATTCTAAATGTGAAAACGAAAATGCGCATGTTCCAGTTTAGCCCTCATAGCTTCCTCAAAAAATGCATGAACCATGCATGTGAGGCCTTGTTGGACTCATGGGATGTTGGTGAACAAAATGTGGTGTTTTCTTCCACTGTTGCACATATGCTGTGCAAGAAATAAATTTTAACATTGAAATGTATTTGTTAAAAACGCAATAAAATAAATTTTCCGTAAACTTTGGCAGACATCAGTGAAGAAATGGCTAGCTGAAAACTGTCAAAACTACCCTAGTTGAACACCTTGACTTGTCTACTGTTCATAAATATATACTTTTATGGGGTAATTTACAGTGGGGGGCTTCCAAAATGTCCAAAATGGGATATGGGCCCAGGAAACCAATTTCTGAAAATTCCAAATTTGAAAACTAAAATGCGCATGTTCCAGTTTTTCCCTCATAGCTTCCTCAAAAAATGCATGAACCATGCATATGAGGCCTTGTTGGAACCGGGGGATGTTGGTGAACACAGTTTGGTGTTTTTTTCTGCAGTTGCACATATTCTATACAAAATATAATATAAAATCTAAAGCAACATTGCAACATATGCAAAAAAAACAAAAAAATATAAAAATACCTCAAAATTTGGCAGCAATTGGCGATAAAATCCCTGTTTGAAAAGTGTCACAATGACCCTAGTTGTACACCTTGACTTATCTACTGTTCATAAACATATAATTTTGGGGGGATAATCAGTATCTGTGACAACTATTGCAGTTATTAGACTACCATGCCAAATTTGAAAAAAAATTACATTTCAAAAACGTGATGCATGCCTTGCAATATTTGCCCTATACCGGTCAAAATAGATAAAAATCCTGGCCATGTTGGGTGGTTTCCAAATCAGGACAAGTTAATGAATATATTTGGGATAGTTTTTTCCCATTGGTTCAATGTGTGTACAATTTTTTCCCCACTTTTTCCTGTTTATTTCAAACAAAACAATGTACTACCCAGCTTAATATGGTTTCATATGAAAGCCCTACTTGTGCTGAAAAAAACAATATATGATTTGTGTGGGTGCACTAATTGATAAGAGAGAAATTACAGGTGAAAGAAGACATGGCAAAAACACAAAAACAGCTCCGGTCCTTTAGCGACACGTTAGTCTCAAAATCCCGGTCCTGAAGGGGTTAATTTATACATGCAAGTGTTGTTTTATGTGTTGTTTATTTGATCTATACCTGAACTACATGGAGTAAGTAAAAGGGAGGTGTGGTTTAGTGAATGGGGACAAAGGGACTCTGGGGGATGATTACGGGGAGAGGACCTCTCAATGTCACGGTATGGTCAGAAGGAGGGAAGACTGCACTGACTCAGTCTTCCCCAAATCTGCAGTCAGTGTGGCAAATATTTTTTTTTCGTGTGGGAGCAGAGGGAATAATTACATTGTAGGGAGCATGGGGTAGGGCCCAAGGAAATGCTTGCGTAGAGTCCAATTTCTTTCAATATAAAATGTATTGGCAGCGGGGTCTAATATTAAAGAATAAAAATTAACTGCCAGTTTAGCTGTTATTTTGAAATCCTATTTTAATCACTGTCTTTACTTCAAAGGGAACATATTATGTAGTTAAAAATGCATGTCTAATGCATATATATATATATATATATATATACACACATACACATACAGTATCTCACAAAAGTGAGTACACCCCTCACATTTTTGTAAATATTTTATTATATCCTTTCATGTGACAACACTAAAGAAATGAGACTCTGCTCCAATGTAGTGAGTGTACAGCCTGTGTAAAGTGTTACTCGTAAGTGTTACAAGGTCTTAGGTGTGAATGGGGAGCAGGTGTGTTAAATTTGGTGTTATCACTCTCATACTGGTCACTCGAAGTTCAACATGTCACCTCATGGCAAAGAACTCTCTGAGGATCTGAACAACTGCTCTACAACTGAGGTGCAGCACGGTGGGCAAGACCATGCAGCGGTTTCACAGGACAGGTTCCACTCAGAACAGGCCTCCCATGGTCGACCAAAGAAGTTGAGTGTATGAGTGCTGCCAGCATTGCTGCAGAGGTTCAAGGAGTGGGCGGACAGCCTGTCAGTGCACAGACCGTACACACTGCATCAAATTGGTCTGCATGAAACGAAATCCCGGAGGAAGGCATCTTCCCGCGCACTTCTCTACAAAACGAAGTAGAAAGTCTCTGAGTTAAACTTAGTGACCTGAAGGACCGCTCACGAAGAAACAACCTCCGCATTCGGGGCATCAGCGAGGATATTACTCCAGATAAGCTTCGCACTTACATTTCAACGATGATACAGGCTCTCTTGGATTTGCCACCGTTGGTAGCTATCCACATAGACAGGATCCATAGGCTGCCCCGCCCGAAATCGCTGCAGGGTTCTCCTCCATGCGATGTCATTCTCCGCATTCACTTCTACGAATTGAAAGAAAAATTGATGCAAAAGGTACGTCGCAAACAAGATCTTCTTGATCAATTCGCCCATCTACAATTTTTTCAAGACCTCTCGCAATTTACGCTACGTCAACGCAGATCCTTCCTCCCGGTCACCTCCACTCTGCACTCGCACAACATCTTGTTATCGTTGGGGCTTCCCCACACGCCTTTTATTAACCAAAGATGGCGCAGCTTACATCAAGTCTCCGTCAGAAGGCCTGCGCATCCTGTCGGAATGGGGCTTACCTGTCACAACGGACACATCCACAACACCACACTTCGCTCCAGCCCGCTCACCCTCACAGAGGTCTCTACCAAAGCACTTGCAACGCGAGTGGGATGTCGTCCAACCCGCCCGATCTACTACTCAGCCTTGAACTGGGGTTTTTTTTCATTCATGTGATTTCCCACCACAGCACCATTCTTACCTGTATCTATTATGTTGTGCCATGTTTCTGCAACAGCGAGCAGATTTTACACATATTTGCGGTTTAATTCCTCACTGCGGTTCTCCATGTCAATGTTTTGGACGAGGCTCTCCTCCACATTATTTTTTTTCTTTTTTATTTTATGCTTCCTTTTCTGGGGGTCTGCGCCACTTTCACACCACACGATATTTTCCTGCTCCCCTAGTGATGAGCTCCTCTTCCGCACTTCTCTCCTCCTCTAGTGATGTTGTCTCTTAATATGCTATTGGTCAATGCTAATGGCCTTAACACTGAAAAAAGCCCATGCCCAGGTTGTGTGTGTACAGGAGACTCATTTTAAACAATCAAAACCAAATACATTTTTATTTCGAGCTCCTCTCTTTTCAATTACTTAATATGAAAGCAGACCCCCAGGGGAGGTACGTAATATGAAAGCAGACCCCCAGGGGAGGTACTTGATCCTGAATTGTATCATTAACTCTGTTACTTATACGCTGGTAACTTTCTATACCCCTAATACCTCACAACTTCCTTTCCTTAAGAAGTTACTCGCTAAGGTCGATTCCTTGTGCTCTGTGGTGACCTTAACGCGATTCTTGACCAATCATTAGACACCTCAGCAGCTCCTTCGGGTAGATATGTACTCATGTGAGTTCACTGGCCCCTTTGGACTTAGATGAACTTTGTGATACAATATCCCAATTGAAAAAAACTTCTGCCCCTGGTCCTGACGGTTTAACCAGTAACTACTACAAGACCTTCTTCCCGACCTTAGGCCCACACTTGTTGAAACTTTTCCAATCTTTTATGTCTGAGGGCCGTATCCCCCAGGAGAATCTCCACGCTCATATCATCACGATCCCTAAGCAAGGTAAAACCCCTGATCGGTGTGCCCATTTTAGACCCATTTCACTTCTCAATACTGACGTCAAACTATATGCTAAGATTCTTGCCAATAGACTTTCTCTTCTTCTTCCCTCTCTTCTCCATTTAGACCAGGTGGGCTACAGTTAGTCTTACATCTGTAGTGGGAAAATTAATGGAAACAATGTTAAAGGAAAGGATTGTTGAACATCTGAAGTCACATGGGTTTCAAGATCAAAAACAACATGGGTTTTCCTCAGGAAGATCTTGCCAAACAAATCTTATTGATTTTTTTGATTGGGTGACTAAAGTAATTGATCAAGGTGGTGCAGTAGACATTGCGTATCTGGATTTCAGTAAGGCCTTTGACACTGTCCCACATAGAAGACTTTTAAATAAACTGCAATCTCTGGGTTTAGATCCCAATGTTGTTGAATGGATTAAGGAGTGACTGAGTGACAGAAAACAGAGGGTTGTAGTCAATGGCGTATATTCAGAACAAGGTCTTGTTACCAGTGGGATACTTCAGGGATCTGTACTTTAATATTTTCATTAGTGATATTGCAGATGGTGTTGATGGAAAGGTATGTTTATTTGCTGACGACACAAAAATTTGCAACAGGGTTGATGTTCCTGGAGGAAGAAGCCAAATGGCAAATGATTTGGGTAAGCTGGAAAAATGGTCAGAGCTGTGGCAATTGGCTTTTAACGTGGATAAATGCAAAGTAATGCACCTGGGGTTTTTATACCCAAGGGCAGAGTATAGAATATTTGGTACTGTCCTAACCTCAACGTGTGAGGAAAGGGATTTAGGGGTAATTATTTCTGAGGATTTAAAGGTAGGTAGACAATGCAGTAGAGCAGCAGGTAATGCTAGCAGAATGCTTGGTTGTATAGGGAGAGGTATTAGTAGTAGAAAGAGGGAAGTGCTCAGATATGCCGTTGTACAGATCACTGGTGAGACCTCACTTGGAGTATTGTGTACAGTACTGGAGACCGTATCTCCAGAAGGATATAGATATGTTGGAGAAAGTTCAGAGAAAGGCTACTAAAATGGTTTATGGATTACAAAATAAACCTTACCAGGACAGGTTAAAGGATCTATATAGCCTGGAAAAAAAGACGGGACAGGGGGGATATGATAGAAACATTTAAATACTTAAAGGGAATCAACAAAGTAAAGGAAGAAAGTTTATTTAAAAGGAGAAATAAAACCGCAACAAGAGGACACAAGCATAAACTAGAGGGGCAAAGGTTTAATTGTAACATCAGAAAATATTACTTTACGGAAAGGGTAGTGGATGCATGGAATAGCCTCCCAGTGGAAGTGGTAGATGTTAATACAGTAAAGTCATTTAAGCAAGCATGGGATAGGCATAATGCCAAGCTAGATATAGGATAAGGGCAAGTACTAAAGGAGAGTACTCAGAGGTTGGGCAGACTGGATGGGCCTACTGGTTCTTATCTGCCGTCACTTTCTATGTTTCTATGTTTGTTAGAAATAGACAATCCGTTGACAACACTAGTAGGTTTATTTCTCTCTCTTGGGCTGCTTCTCGCAATCGCACTCCCGGCCTTTTCATCTCTTTTGACGCGGTACTTCGGAAATTTGCCTTCTCCCCTTCTTTGATTCGCAGTGTTATGACAATCTACTCCTCGCCTTCGGCTTCTGTCAGTTTCTCTGGGTTTCTTTCATCTCCCTTCTCCATTTCCAATGGAACGCGATAGGGCTGTCCACTTTCCCCCTTACTCTACATGCTAGCTCTGGAGCCTTTAGCCAACAAAATTCGATCTGATCCACTTATCACCTGATCCACCTCGGTCTGTTCGCTGACGATGTTCTAGGAGCAATCACAAATCCAGACGTTTCCTTACTGGCCTTGCTCGCACAATTCGATCGATATGCTCAAATATCCTATCATAAATTAAATCCCAGGCATTACCGTTACACTTACCGCTTCCCCTTCTTACTAAACTTAAGTCTTCTTATGTTTTCGACTGGAGGAGAGACTTTATTTCCTATTTAGGGATTAACTAAATTAAACGACTTTAATATTATCTCCTTTTGGAAACAAATCCTACCTAAACTGCATGTTTGGCGCTCCTTTGACCTCTCATGGCTGGGGTGGATAGCTTCTATTAAAATGATGGTTGTCCCACAGCTGCTATATGTCTTTAGAGCAGTCCCTATCGCTACTCCATGCCGTTTTTTACTTCAAATACAATCGGCTCATTCCTCATACATTAATGCTGGCGGACGGTCAAGGATTTCCAAACAGGCTGTTTTCTCACCCCGCTTCAAAGGAGGCCTGGGGGCACCTGATATTGAATCATACTATAGAGCCACTATTTTGTCCCAAGCCGTTTTTTTTTCATTTTCGTGAGGACCTCCCCCGTTGGGTTCCCTTAGAAAAATCTTTTTTATTCCCCTACTCTGTGGCCCAATTACTGTGGTTATCCCCTCGCTACCGTCCTCAATTGCCTCCCCTCCCCCCCACTACAGATTGTACATTTCAAGTTTGGTCTAAGGTAGCAAAAACCATACCCGCACTGTCTCGCATTACGAAAGCTACCCCTCTTCGTTCACTTGAACTTCTCATTCCAGACCTGAGGATACAGTCATGGGACTCCCCTCATCCTCTTAGAGTTGGTGATTTGTTTCACAGAACCACCATACGTCCTTTTACTGATTTACAAGCCCAATTTTCGCTCCCTTCGAGGGACTTTTATAAATTCCTTCAAATTCGACATCTGCTACAATCTCACCCTTTGAAGCCTTTGATAGACACGGACTCTGCTCACCCTTTGGTAAATCTATGTTGTAAATCTGTGCCATCTATGGGTATGATCTCGCTGTGTTCCAATGCCCTCCTGTCCTGCCTCTGGGTAAACAAACTCCCCCACATGCGTGCTTGGGAGAACAAACTCAGTCAGACCTTCCCCTTGGAGTCTTGGCTCCAGAGTGAAGAATCCATGAGAGGGGTCACACGTGCAAATCACATTGAATTACAGAAAAAGCTGACCTGTAGGTGGTATCTCACTTCCCCTCCGTTTATCACATATTTTTTCCTCTAGCTTACCTTGCTGTTGGAAAGGTTGCCAGGCCGTCGGCACGTTGCTACACGTCTGGTGGTCGTGTCCTCACATTTCCGTATCTTCTTCTTCTCTGGAAGTCCACCTCCCTTTTACTCCCGAGGTTGCCCTTCTCCACATGTTTCCAGACTATGTGGTACCCCCTACCAAAAAATGTATCATACACCTTTTCCTCGCATTGAAACTGTTAATAGCTCATCACTGGAAATCAACTTCTGTACCGTGTATGTCTGAGGTGTTCCATACTATAGACCGCGTTCACACTCTTGAGAAACGTTCTTTTCAAAATGACCAACAGTTGCCTAGATATGAAACAATCTGGTTTCCTTGGCCTCATCATCGCTCAGATCCTTCTTGGTCTGCTGTTACATGATTGGTCATTCCTTTTCCGTACACATGGGAGAGAGCCACGTCCTACCTTCATCGTCATACCTGATTTACCTACTATTGTATGTATTGCTTTCTTTTCTTGTCTTATCATGGCTGTTATTTACTGCGCATTTGCCCCCACAATGGCTACTCCTATTGTCATATGCTGTTTTCCTTCAGCCAGGTTTTGTTCTGGATTATATGGTTATTGTTTCTGTTTATTTTTGTTTTTATTTTCCTTTCTTTACATTGTGTTCTTGGCACCATGCTTCAGAATTGTCTTATCATTGCGGGTATCGCTCTATGTGTGTGCAATGTTGTACATTTCAAAACCAATGTTAAAAATAAAAAAAAATGAAATGAAAAAAAAAAAGGTGATGGAATGGCCAATTATATCTCCAGACCTAAACCCTATTGAGCATCTGTGGGACATACTCAAATGGAAGGTGGGAGAGCACAAGGTCTCTAACATCCACCAGCTCCGTGATGTCGTCATGAAGGAGTGGAAGAGAACTCCAGTGGCAATCTGTCAAGCTTTGGTGAACTCCATGCCCAAGAGGGTTAAGTGCTGGAAAATAATGGTGGCCACACAAAATATTGACACTTTGGGCCCAATGTGGACATTTCCACTTAGGGGTGTACTCGCTTTTGTTGCTAAGGTTTAGACATTAATGGTTGTGTGTTGAGTTATTTTGAGGGGACAGCAAATTTACACTGTTATACAGGCTGTACGCTCACTACTTTACATTGTAGGAGAGTGTCATTTCTTCAATGTTGTCACATGAAAAGATAATTACAAAAATGTGAGGGGTGTACTCACTTTTGTGAGATACTGTATACAAACACAAACACATGTATGTGTAATCTATGAGCTTCATAGTGTGTCCCTGATGGCATAAATCAAATGTGGTCACCCTAGCCACATTTACCTCACAATGTAGCTTCAGTTCATTGAGGTTTAAGGGCATTTGTTTATGCATAGCTCTTTTATGCATAGCTCTCCTGTCACAGCATTTCAATCGTGTTGAGGTCTGAATTTTGACTGGGCTATTCTGCTATAGATTTGCTGGTGTGCTTGGGATCATTGTCCTGTTGCATGAACCAATTTCAGCAAAGCTTTAGCTGTCGGACAGATGGCCTTACATTTGACTCTAGAATATTTTGGTAAACAGAGGAGTGCATGGTTGACTCGGTGACGGCAAGGTTATCAGGTCCTGTGGCTGCAAAACAAGCCCAAATCATCACTTCTCCAAGACCCTGCTTGACAGTTGGCATGAGGTGTTTGTGCTGATACGCTGTGATTAGTGCATTTTGGAGAAACATTATTATCTTTTATTTATATAGCGCCAACAATCTATGCAGCGCTTAATACAATACATTTATTCAAGGGGTATGACAAGACGAGAATTGACAGACTAAGACAAACCGATACATTAGGTGGAGAGAGCCCTGCTCGCAAGCTTACAATCTTGAGGCATCTCCACTTTGGTCTCTTCTGTCCAAAGGACATTGTTCCAGAAGTCTTATGGTTTGTTCAGATGTAACTTTACAAACCTAGCCGTGCTGCCACGTTCATTTTAGAGAGAAAAGGCTTTCTCCTGGCAACCCTTCAAAACAAACCACACTTGTTCAGTCCTTTTCTAATTGTACTGTCATCAACTTTAACATTTAACATGCAAACTGAGACTTGTACAGTATGAGATGTAACTATCTGACATGGGCTGACATTCGGGTTTCCTGCTGGAAACAGGAACAGATGATTGCTATTATGTCCTGATATGTAAAACCATAGAATTCAAGGAGGGTGTACTTTCTTTTTCACATGACTGTGTGTATATATATATATATATATATATATATATATAACTTTACCATACTTTATGGTAGGTGTGTTTTTCTGCAGTTTTAGTCCCATTTCTAATGTACATATTCTACAGGGATGTGTGTTTATAAATAAATGATAGATAGATAGATGGGATCTCAAGTAGGTTGCCAGATAGACGGGGTACAATAAATATTTTAATTTATTACCTGATTACAAAATGGAATTATATTTCAATGAAGGAAACATGTTAGGACAAGAAGTCTGCAACTAGTGGGGCAGAGGCTTAGATATAATGAAAGCAATGTTCACTCTATTAAGAGGGTAGTAGATAAGTGGAACAACCTTCCAGCAGAAGTGGCCTACCAGTAAGATAATTCCAAGGAGCATGCATAAAGGCTATCCTAAATATAAGACAAAATCAAGGACTAAATAAGGTTTGAGGTTTTCGCAACAGAAACATGGGCAAAATCACATAGATAATCTGCTGTCTTTCTAGATAGAGAATCTCACTCGTACTTGCTTAAATGGTCTTACATTCTACAGGATGACATGAATATCATTATCACTGAGTTTTATTAAGAAGAAAAATATTTTATTTTGGACAAATATACAATTACACATTTATAGTTTGTACACAGACACATTTTTGCTTGCTCTTTTTATATTTGGAAGTGACAAAAACCTGGTAATCTGTTCTATCTAGTGTATTATACGCACTGTGTACAAACAAATGATTATGCAACCACAAAAACATCATGTATCAAATTTAAGTAGAGAGGCAAACGTGTATATGGGCATGTGCACGCCATGAATACATAAACAATAGACTGCAATAATATAGCCTAATTTCTCTCTCTACATGCAGCTCAATTAAACCACAGGCAGCTGTCCCTTTAAATCCAGCATGACTGCAGCCAATAGCCTTATGGAGAGGTGACATCACCCCCCAGCAGTGACGCAGAACCTATTATTAAAAGACCAATGGAAATGCTCACTCCAGACCACATGATAATTGGGAGAAGTGCAGGGAGGCTGTAATAGGTTTGGGTTTTGTCATTGTACTGATCCTGCAGCCTCTGCATGAGCAAGGCTGCTGTTATTGGGAGAAAAAAAGCAAATCCTATTAATCCCCATAAACATTTCATCTGTCTGCGGCATTGGATACAGGGAAGCTGCAGATCTTTTACAGCAGAAGAAGACGGCCTTTCTAGATCAAGGACAGGATGACAGAAAGGAGGGTCAGAGGGGCCTAAGCAAAATCCTGTAGCGAAGGAAGATCCTAAAACTGGGATCCTATTCACCACAGAAGGTACCAGCTGTTCCTGCTTAATATTTCATTGTCATCCTGCAAAATTTAGCATATTTATTTTTCCCAAAGGGGAACAGGTTTATGGCTCTTTTCCACGCAATGCTTGAATTATTCCATATTCTTCTGCCTAATCCCAGTGGGTATACGCAAGGGAACCAGTGATTGTAGCTGTACAAGGAGAGAGACAGCGGTCATTGAATCATCTGTACAGGAAAGAACAGTTTCCAGGTAACCAAAACAACATTGTCTTCCTTTTTTTTTTCAAAGTAGACTTTGATGCCGGTGTCAGTGGATTGAAGGAAACATGAAGGATTGAGAAAAAGCTATATGAGGGATCAGGCCTATCAGTTTGTAAGAATTTGGAATGACCTGGCTGTTCACGCTAACCCTGGCGTTTGGATCCGGTTTTCTGAATATCTTATTTGGCTAGAACATACAAATTTTATATAATTGTATCATTGTCAAAATCAAAATATCCTATAAAATCTAATAGGGAAGAAGATCTTGGTATTTCAGCATATTGGATGAACACAATATTATTTATTACTCGCTGTGGAATACTGCTTTTTCAGTTAAATTACATTTCCCTTCTACCTTACCAATTCTCTTTCCCTGAACGGTGAAAAAGAGGAGTGCATTTTTCATTTTTTTCACCAAATAAGAACCCTGAGGTGAAACAGTTTTTCTCCATTTGGCCATCTTCATATTCTCACAAAAGGTATTTTCCCTTAAATCCATTGAATGAAAACACTGTGTCGGCTTTAGCTGAAAGATACTGTAAAACTATTCTTTTTAAATCTTGAAAATTTTGATTTTCTGGAAATCATTTCTCACCAGCTACTAGGATTTGTGGCTTTAGTAGTAACTTGGTATCTTACTTGGTTGGAGTTATATAGAGTCTGTTATAGAGAGTGGATTAAAAACACCCGCCAAGAAGGCAAAAAGCTAAACCAAGGATCAAGAGGGAAACTTGGAGGAGTAAGTCTGTATCAGACAATAACCATGAATAACCAATTGCACTGCAGTTGCTGTGGACCATACATCTCCTACCACGATCTACCTGTGTGTTGATTTTACAGCTTGGAACATGTAGTCTACATCAACTGCAGTGCCAAGCAAGACTTATAGGTCTGTACTGAGCCAATGTGTGGATAGAACGTTTGCATTCTAGAACTAGCTATAAGTCTACAGGCTAGAGATAGCCAGGAGTGAATATCTATCTTGTAGCAAATACTAGGATTCAACAAAAATGATTTACTTCAAAATGGTTACTTTTAAATAATATATGGTTATCTAAGCATGTTCTAGCATATTTGCATGCATCACAGTAATATTAGTAGGATACAAACTGATTCAGGAGTTATGGCCTGTTATTTGCAAAAAAATTGATTTCCCTGTGTATTAGGGCACATGGTGCCCTTTTTCTCTGATGCATCACATCACTGATGCACATCCAAGCAGCTTTCAATACTCTCATATTGAGAGTATTGAAAGCTGCTTGGATGTGCATCAGTGATGTGATGCATCAGAGAAAAAGTTCCATTTCATAAAAGGCCATACATAACATGTTTTACTACATTGCCAGGGTTAGCCTGATATTCAGGGCCAATACTTCACTAAAGGAAATCTTGCGCAAGCTGCAAGACACTTTTCCAGTCCTTGAAATACTTTATTTGCAGATATGTGGGGCACAGCTGTATCAAAATGTCATGGGGAGATGGGGTAATTAACATCTCACAGGATGATGGAAAGGGGATATATCTGAAATGAAATATTAGATGCTGGGAAAGCAAAACTAAAATGGTACTAGGTAAGGGAGAAGTCAACAAGGCAAACTGAAATGGAGCAGGGGGACCAGTTGAGGGCAAATGACATGGGATGAGTGGGTGAGCTTAAAATGTGCAAATGGAGGGGTTGATATAAAATGAAATAAAATGAAGCAGATAGTGGGACGTGGGAACTGAATTAGGATGGGAGCTGAAGTGAGGTAGAGAGGAGAACTAGAGAAGTACACTAGCGCTGGAATGGGCTTATTCTATAAAGAGTTCGTATTACACAAGACTTGAGTTTTCAGTGTACCAGCTTCTTTATCAGGCGAGGGGTGGCATGTTCTGGCCTGGGTAGTAGGTAAGGCCAAGCAGCCACATAGGCCCCTTGCCCCCTGCTAACTAACATACACCCCTTGGCACACATTTTAACACACATACTCTTGCTTTTACACATACTTACACATACACTTTTGCCACACACACTTACAATGACAGTTACACATATACAATCATGCTAACACACACAAATATATACGTATAGACTCATGCTAACACAAACTTCCTCTAACACACACACTTTCACACTCGTTAACACACTTACACATTCATGCTTCCACACTTCCTCTAATACACCCACTTACACACTCATGTGAACGGTAACATACACTACCTCTAACACCGACACACCTATTCATACACATCCAGTCTGACATACATACATACTCAAAAACCTTCTTCCCTCCCTTATTGTCTCTCACTCCCTTCCTCTTCTCACCCCTTACTTTTGTGGAGGCTTCCTTCTGGCTGCTGGACACACAGGGTGCGTGAGTAGCCATGCTTTCACTGTGGGATCACATAAGATCGCATTACGTGACCCTGCAGTGTTCCCGGATCCATGAGTCGGACTGGCCCCTTTTTTAAGAATTTTGGAGCAGCTGGCTGCTTTTCATTTTACATTCTGTTGCAAGAAGGGCTGAGCTTGCCCTGAATAATGCATGATTAGATTGTGAGGTCAGAAAATCTTAATGATTTCAGCCCTTCTTAAAAGATATGCTTTTTCGGTTGGCCCTGTGTATTGCATAATAAAGGTCAATGAGTCCAAATCACAAAGTTATCTGGAAAATATACCTTTATGAATAAATCCAAGATTGAGAGGAGGATGGGAGGCTATTTGCTGCCTGCCAGCAGTATGTAGAATTATTTCATGTACAAATGTAACGTCATATAATTACAGTAAGCATACAAATGCTACTTTTACTTACAGGTTGTTTAAGTGTCATACCAGAGGATAGGTACACTATATGACCAAAATTATGTGGACACCAGGCATTAATATGGAGTTGAACATCCCCTGCAGATAAAACAGCTTCAGCTCTTCTGGAAGGCTTTGCTACAAAATTGGAAGCATACAATTGTCTAAAATGTTTTTGTATGCTGTTATTAGCATTTCATTCACTGGAACTAAGTTGCCTAGCCCAAACCATAGGCACTATGCATTCTGGTAGGTAGCATTCTTCTGGTATCCACCAAGCCTAGATTCATCCATCAGACTTTCAGATAGTGAAGTGTGATTCATCGCTCCAGAGAACACATTTCCACCACCCCAGAGTCCAGTGGAGGTGTGCTCTTTACCACCCCAGTCAAAGCTTGGCATTTTGCATAGTGATCTACAGCTTGTGTGCAGCCGCTTGGCCATGGAAATCCATTTCATTAAACTCCAGATATGCAGTTCTTCTGCTGATATTGCTTCCAGAGGCAGTTTGGAACTCTGTAGTGAGCAATGCTACAGAGGACAGAGGGGTTTTAAACACTACGCACTTCAGCACTCAGTGGTCCCGCTCTCTGAGTGTGCATGCTCTACCGCTTTGTGGCTGAGCTATTGTTATTTCTAGACACTTCCACTTCACAATGATGGCACTTGCAGTGGACCAGGAAAGCTCTAGCAGGGCAGATATTTCATGAACTGACTTATGGCAGAGATGGTATCCTATGAAAGTGCCGCCTTTAAAGTCACTGAGCTCTTCAGTTTGATCCATTCTACTGCCATGTTTGTCTATGGAGATGGCTGCATATGTGCTTGATTTTATACACCTGTTAGCAATGGTTGTGTCCAAAACTCAATAATTAGAGGGGTCTCATAGTGTACAAGAAGGGGCAACAAAATATGTCTTTACTTAGGACAGTGAAAATCCTTGTATTGGGCCTGTTGGTATTTTAAACCTAATCTGTACATTCCACCCACTCCACCCATTACTTGGCGAGTCTGGCCTATTATATCTCCTGAGGGTAGTTTACCAGCTCTCAGCTATAATGGCAATAATAGAAGAACAATATAAACAAAATCTGGTAAAATATATTGTTCTATAGTATGAAACATGGCAAAAATGCTATATATGATGTTTAACGCATGTCATCTGTTACTTTAGTGATGCATTAAACAGACCTGGCTTGTAGATATCATATAATCTCTTCAAACTGTGTTTTTAATGCATATAATACGCTGGTGTTATACCTGACCTTAGTACTGCATTAAGCTCCATAGTCCATAAAATGTTTTTCTATATTAAGGAGCTCATGCTGGTATGCATGAACTCATTTAACTATGTGGCCATATTGACACCAGTCGCCAAGCAAACTATTGTCACAAGTGTCTGGCAGTAACTTACGTTTCCAAAATTTTTAACTGGCTTTGACTAGAATGCATGATAACTTCATTAAAATAGAAGTGTCATCGCCAGTCTGGCCCTGGGCCAAATGGTTCTTAATCGCCATGAAATTCTATATTTCTATAAACAAAATAAATAATAATCTAATAATAATAATAAATAAATATCTAGTCATAGAAAAAAAAACAAGAACAAATTACCAGAGCTCAGATCCAGACCTACAAATATATACTTTCAATACACATAAGGCTTTATGTATTTTGCCCAAAGCACATGTCTCACCTACCATGTCAAGGCACAAGATGAGAAATACATTTTTACTAAACCAAAAGACATAGGGGCTGGGCTTCCAAATTTAGTACCGTATATGTGATAAAATACAGGATAGGCTTGTTGGGAGAGCAGAAAAAAAAGTACAAGATAGGCTTGTTGGGTGAGCAGAAAAAAATATAGGATAGGCTTGTTGGGAGAGCTGAAAAAAAATATAGGATAGGCTTTGTATGCTTCACTATTTTAACCCTTAATAGGGAGCTCAAACCAAAAAAGAGGTTGAAACATTTTCCCCTGTATCAGTGCATCTTTTTGATGAATTTCAAAAGATGAAGATGGTTGTTGGTAGATCGACTTACAAAGATAAAAACATTATGGCTCCCAATTTAAATGTTGCCAGAAGCCCATGATAGGCTAGATAAAATGGTGGTTATATGTGGAACTTCGAATAAAGCACGAAAAAAAACTTCCAGTACTGGCCCAACGTGTAAAAATCACAGCAATTGCACTCAGTGCAAGTTACTCCCTGGCCATCTTACATTACAAGCTCACTAGCGTTTGCAAACTCCTGATTTAATACATAGCTCCCATAGTGTCTCCCATAAAGCCCCACAAACAAAAGTTTATATACCATTTTGTTTACCAATGAATGTCAACTTAGAAGATAACTTTTATAAAGTCACACTGCATACATAAATAATTGTATATCCCGTGGAATGTATGTAAAATAACTCTAGTGATATGCATATGGTATGTGTTTCATAACTCAATCATAACCCAATAATATCCCTTGTTCTGCTTGTAGAGTGATCAGAAGAGTCACATATCTAGCTGTTATGTTTGATGTGAAGGGAAACTGATTTTCGTTGATGAGTAGCTAGTGGGTTCTGCCCTAGCCTGGGCCTAGCTTGGTATCCACCACTAATACAGCAGGGATGAGCCTAGTCTTTCCTTTTAATGCCTGCTGCCCGTAGGTCTTGGTAAATTTAGTAACCATCAACTGCTTGGTTCCCTCATGGCGATAGCTACTCTTTTTGCTGCCCAGCAGTGATGGAACCACACTAAGCAAATCTGTGGGCAACTCACAATGTTTAGTTATATTCCCTTTCATTAACCATTTTTTATTTGACATAAAAGTGGTCAGGTTGCAAAGTGGGAGCTAGATTAGATCTCAAAACATGGTGCCGATTAATTTGTTTTTGTAAAAGTGAGGAAAAAACATCTGGGTTTTTTCACGTTGACCAAGACTTTGCTATATGTGAAAGAAGGTAATTTCTATTGAAAGTGTAAAAAGGTGTAAGACAGCCTTAATTCTTAAGGGGATAAAATATAATATAATGAGGAAGGATTATTATGCAAAAAGAAAATATATAATTTTGATAATGTGACATGTCCTCTTTATGAGGTTTACCACCCCTTCAGGTCATTTCCAATTTGTTTTTGAATATTTTGTGATATTGAGAAATTATCATAATTTTCCTCTGTGTTACAGCACTAATGATTGTCATGGCCAATCCTCCTTCTGGAAGCACTCACTTGGGCCTGAATTACTAGTACTCCTCTGCCTTCTTCCGTTACCATATACTGCCAACTAACTGCAGGGAAGGCATTGCTTTTGTCATCTTGTACTAATGGAGACCAAGCTTCCTGTCACCCCAACCAGTCCGTCCTCCCCTGGTCTGTCCCCTGTCCTGGCTGCTGACAAGGTTGATGGCTTTTCCAGACGTTCTCTCCGCCGCTCCCGCCAGCGAAGATCACACAGTTCTTCTCAGTTTCGCTACCAGAGTAAACAGCAGGAACTGACACCATTGCCCTCTCTAAAAGGTAAGTATGTGAGCTTTAATGCCTCCCCGTTTTCCTTAATCTGATTATCAATTTCCCAAATGTTTTTATTTTTACTTTCCAATACTCCACCAGTCTGTTTTCTTCTTTCTTGAGCACTGCAAGATATATTGCAATTTTCCATAAAATGCTATATATATATTTATTTCAGACCTCTGAGCCTCCAGCTCAATTTCTTCTGGCCTGTCTTACCAAGTCCTCTCTCCTCCTTTTTTTCTTGCATGGATCCTGTTCCTCAGATCAATACCTTTCTGTATTCAGATGACATTATCATCCTTCTTAATGTATCTCTGAGAGGCTAAACTATTCCTGGCTTTTTTCCTCCCCCTCTAACATTTTTCATGCACGCTCAATCCTGTTTAGTGTCCATCTATTTACTATTAGCTATTTACCACTGTTATGAAATTATGTTTACTTTTCATGACTCTCCCCGTCATGTCCACAATACGTGATGATATCATACATAGCAACATTTTAATTGTCAGTGCTGGGTTATTCAGTATTAAAATTCCTATATCCGTTTATAGATACTCCGCAGGACACTGAGTTTATTGCAATGAAAGCATTCTAAGGATCATTACACAAAACAGCATTTTCAATGTATATATGTATGTGTATATGTACAGTATATACGGTAATACTACTATAATGCCGGGCAGCACATCCTATTGTGTACGTTAATAGTGTTCATCTAGTCTATGCTATTTCATTATTGTACAGCAGTATTTTTATTAGCTTATAAATATGCATCTTCTTCATGAAGCAGGATGTTCACTGTATCTGTCCAGATTGTAAATGATCCTGGCAGGATGCAATGAGAAACGAATGTAAAAGGCAACATAGTGAAGAAATCATGTTGCGCAAGCATATATTCAAATATCAGGTCTGAACTGTCTTAGGCAGGACTGACAAGCCAATAAGACATTTCTATGCACTACTGGTTTAAGATTCCATAGAGCCATAGATAGGGTACCAATTTAGGTTGCCTCAGTCTGCATCCTTAAATGTATTTCAGAATATAGGTGCTAATGGTGAATATGCATTGTTTAGTATTGATTGCTGTGTTCCACAATACCTTCCTCTTGCCCTATGCAATATGTATGCTGGTAAATAATCTATACACAAGAATATCGGCTAGTGCCCACTGATCACACAGTTAAAATTCAAATGTAACTATTTGCACACTCAAAATGATGTGTAGTATGTATGAAGAATGCCTGTGAACAAACATACTTCATCTATGTAATTATGCAATGACAGCATGTATATTATCAGTGCAGCAGTAATTCACATGGTTAGCAAATGCAAATATGTCAGTTACTTAAAACCATTCTGTAAAACAATGGGCTTGATTAAAAGTCTGAGCCTTAATTGATGTTAACAGTGGTTGAAAATGTGTGGTTTGCAAATAGACACCCCAACTAAACCCAAAATAGTGATTCTCCACTACATCCACTAAAAGAGACTGGGCAGAATATCATTATTATTATTATTATTATCTTTTATTTATATAGCGCCAACAGTTTACGCAGCGCTTAATACAATACATAAATTCAAGGGATAAGTCAAGACAAGAATTAGACTAGACAAACCGATACATTTGGTGGAGAGAGCCCTGCTTGCAAGCTTACAATCTAGAGTTACATTTAAATTAATTTTACATCAGTATTCTAGAAAATAGATTATTTGTCTAGAGTACTCATGACATTTTTAATAAACTTCTGCGGGCTGTGAAAAGGGGTGCATGCACAGAGAAGCAAACCAAAAAACACAGTATGGCTGTGCTAATTTAAAAAAGACATACATTATATGTATGTTATAGGGAAGACAGGACATTTAACAACTCATTTATGCAGAGAAAAGAATAGAGCATGGCCACATAATGATGTAATCATGTATAAATCAGACTTGTTTTTATTATTCTTTTCTTTTGTCTTTGGATGAAAATGACAACCCAGCCCTCTTACCTTGATCCAAAATAGCTGTCAAAGGGTATCTAGGTCAGCATCAACCACTAGTCACTGACCTTAATGATTTATTTTGTAAACGCTATCAACCTAGTTTTTCACTTCAGGATTTGTATATAGAGAAAAATATAATATAGATTGCAGCTCTGCCCAGGGCCGGCCCAAGACATAATGTCGCCTCAGGCGAAGTTTAAAATGCCGCCCCTGCCGACGTCAGGGGTCATTATCTACCCTTCCTCTCCCTCCCTATTATCTACCCTACCCCCCTTTGTACTTCACGTACCTTTCAGCAGTCCTGCCGCGAGTCTCCCTGCTCTGCCATGGTGTGCGCTGCTTTACCGCTGAGCGCCGGAAATGACATCATATTCCGGCGCTCAGCATTACAAGCCGGCACCGAGACCGAGCTAGAGGTCTCGCAGAGGAGAGAGAGGGGCGCCGAGCGGGTACTGACAACTTGATAAGCGAAAACCACTCGGCGCCCCCATCTCTCTCCTCCACTAAAAAAGTGCCCTACTCTGCTCCATGGTAGGGCCAGCCCTGGATCTACCTAGGATCACCACATTTCTTGGGGAAAATGTGCCGACCATGGTATTGCTTTGATATTATTGGGCTTAAGTTATGATATACCTTCCAGGTGGTGAAATATCCTGTTGCACAGGCTGTGGAATATGATGGTGCTAAATAAAACAATAAATAATATCAGTTGGCAGCAACCATTTAGCCCTCCCCCTTTCTTGGCATCAGAAGCCGGTTTTACAGATTTTCATGTTGTTGTGCGTGTTCATTTTTAGTGTATATATGCTTAGTATCTTCCTACAGAGCACTTGTGAGAGGGAGGCATATGGTGACTGTGACATTGTGTAGGTGTCCTTGGTTACAGTCTCTGTAGGGATTGTCCCATGTGTATGAGAATTTGCTGTGTGTTTTTTCATTTTTCCCATGCACTCTTTCTTTCAGTCTTGCAGTACTCTCCTTGTATCTCTCTAGCTTCTGCCTTGACATACAACCAATTCTTTCTCCACCCATTCCACGTCTTCTCTCCCCCTCCTTTTTTTAAATTGTTCTTCACTCACAATCCCATCCTCCATTTCTCTTTTCCCCTGTGTATTAGCTTATGTTTTCTTATCCTCCTATTAGCTTCGATAAGCAAATCTTTTAACTGTTCAGTAAATGCAATAAAGCATACATAATACGTAATAATAATGGGAATACTAATATATATATATATATATATATATATATATATATATGTTTATATATATATTATAATTGTCCAGCATCTGACCAATGCTAAATTAACTGAATAATACTATTTTTATACAGGGTTACCTTCTCAAAGTCTGAGATTGCTTTCTCTTTCAAGGATTACGGCTTGAAATAAGAGTAGATCAAATTTTGTTGCTTGTCTGTTTTAACATATACCATTTACCACTGATCAGTTTCAAAAGGAAATAATATATATATTTTTTTTTAATTTTAAATTCATATCGAAGTCGTTCCATGGACTCAAGTTAATGTCGCTACATACAGGATGGTCCATGTATTCTTCAGTTATTTGAGCCAGAAATGTCTGTCTCATTTAACTCCCCAGCTGCCTCTATTGAAAGCAGGAAAACACCACTCCCATTCTAGTCAATGGAAGATTAGCTCTCTTTGGAATCAACAGGAATAGACGCAGCCACGTGTGCTATCTGATGTTTTAGTAGCATACATGTCTTTGGCTGTTGTTTCAATGGCATTGTGAGTGCTACTGGCATTAGCGAGAAGCTTATATGTTAGTGCTTCCTTCTGGCAGTAGAGGTACCAAGTCTAATTTCTTTTAATCCAAGGAACCAGCCTGCATACAGTAAAATGCATTGGAGGTCATGCAAAATGGGCCACAACATGTATTCAAAAATAAAAAAAATGTAGGGACAAGACAGGGATTCCTCTAAAGGAACATATTTACAAGTGCTCTGTAGGAAGATACTAAATATATATATTTAGTAAAACAAACAGTGCATGGAGTTTGTATGTTAAGACTAAAAGAGAAAAGCAGCAAGTAGAAGAAATTATTAATGTAACCAGTAAGTCAATGAGCCAGGCTTCATGTGAATGACAAGCAAGACAAAGCCTGCCATGCATTAGTGGTTATGGTGGGCCCAGGGCGCAACCTATAGGCAAATTTGGAGGGGGTGCCGGCAGTGGCTCGCGGTCACTATGGGGAGGAGTGGGAGCGAGTCAGTCAGTTAGGAGGACCTTATGGGAGTGCCGCGGCATGGGGAGGGGCTTGTGGGGGTGGAGCCAGGGGGCGGCAAAATTATGTTATGCACCAGCCCTAGGTGGGCCATTACATCTGACTTGCCGTTCAGCTCTAGGCTTGAGTAGAAGCAAATGATGAAGCTATTGAGGTGGGGGGGTTAAATGTTTTTTTTTCATGTATATTTTTTTATTTTCTCAGCACAGCATGTACTACAAAACCTAGAGGGCTCTTGCCCTGCCATACCTCTGATATTTGTGGCTTGTCAGCCTCTCATTGTGTATGCCAATCTGCAAGTTCCCATCTTTATTTCTCTTTGTCTATAGATGCTCCTGTCTCTGAACTTCATGATTTGTTCTGTAAGAAGTTGCAGCAATGTTCTGTTATCTTCCATTTCATGGACTGCGTGGCTGATCTCAAAGGCAAAGAGATTAAAAGGGCAGCTCTGAATGAGCTTGTGGAGTGTATTGCAACCAACAGGGGAGTCCTGATAGAGCCAGTGTATCCAGAAATCATCAAAATGGTGAGTCCACATTAAAAAAAAAGGCAGATGGAAATCTATCCCTTCTACCTCAGAGTCAGAATGAATGTGCCAATGCCTTCTCAGGGTTACAGTGAAATCGACAAGAGCTATTTTTTACTAAATCTTTTTTGAATAATCAAAGCAAAGGTGCATCCAATTTAAATGATCCTATAATATGTATTGGGAGAGAGAAACTTATGTGTTTCTTTTTTGCATAATCTGATGGTTTAAAAATATAACACATTTTTCAAAGTGTAACTATTTTGGGGATACTTGGTTTCAATTAACTATGTACATTAGTTCAGTTAAGATGGAGAACTGTTGATAACAACATATTTATTTCTATATACAGTATTTTTCTCATCCAACCCTTACAAAGGCTACATTTAACAAAAAATCCTGCAATATTTACTAAGAGCTGGTTAGAATATCTGTGGCTGCAGTGCAGTGATATGTCTACATCTAAAGTATGGCAAAGAGGAAGCTTATGTATAGAGTTTTGAATTATTGGAATTGAATTTTTCCCAAAGACAATGCATTCAATTTCAGCCATCTTGTGGATGCTGATGTTGTTAATGCCAGACTGTTAAGGCCATGTATGTTAATCTGTGTTGATACTGTTCACTAAAGGTGGGCCAGACTGCTTGTTGAGCCAGACTCACCTGCAAAATAAGAAAAGTCGATACTAAACATGAGGAGGAGGTTGAGCTGGCTCAGCTTTCACACACACCTTTCCACTGTTGATAAAAGTGGATTGAGTAAGGACTTTGGGCTCAAGCCAACACCATCTGGTCCAGCTATTTCCCCCCCTCAAAACTATGGACATTACTGTGTAGTCCTGGTTTATCATTTATTCATCTCTGTTTTATTTGCCTAGACTTTTTTTCTAGTTAATTGGCTGCTTGATGAGTTTTGGAGGCAAATGCAGTACTGTACAAAATGACCATTTATTTACTTACCACTTTCTACAACGTTGTGCCCTTTCCCTGCTCCCCAAGAACCATGTCCATGTTTCCAGATCACTACCTTCATTGCAACCAATGGAAGCTAAAATTCATTGATCAAATAATCTTTCCTGTTAAAGCTTGCGTGAGGAATACAATAGTGTAACACTGTAGTATTAGATTTACTGTAAAGGTATAAAAGAAACTTACATTCTGAGTTTTTGTCTGGTGTTTATCTGTAATTAAGCAGAGGTGAAATGTATCAGCAGAAAGAAAAGCCTGGTCTTGAGTTCTCAAAAATTGTTTAAGACTTAACCAGAGAATAAAATATATAGTCATGTGAAGAAAGTCCATCCTGTTTGAGTCATTGAGTCCACCATGTACTCCTCGGTGTACCAAAGTATTCTAGAGTCAAATGTTAGGCCATCCAGCTTGGCCGAAATTGGGTCATGCAACAGGACAGTGATCCCAATCACACCAGAAAACCTACAGCGGAATGGCTGAAAAAGAAAAGAATCAAGGTGTTGCAATGGCCCAGTCAAAGTCCAGACCTGAGCTCGGTTGAAATGCTGTGGTGGGACATTAAGAATGCTGTGCATAAACAAATGCCTGCAAACATCAATGAACTGAAGCAAAGTTGTACAGAAGAGTGGGCCAAAATTCCTCCAAAACAATGTGAGAGACTAATAGTAAAAGAAAAATGATTACTTCATGTTATTCTACAAGTTACTGAATCATAAGGTGTACTTAGTGTTTCACACATGGCTTCTCCATTTTGGCTTTATTTTTGTTGAATAAATCATGATACTGTGTAATATGTTATGTGTTGTTGTTCATCTGAGCTTGTATTTAGCCTGGGGCAGAGGTAGGGTGAGGCGAGAGCCGTTCTCACCTCAGGTGCAGCTGCGGGGGGGGGGGCGC
This sequence comes from Spea multiplicata, assembly GCA_009364415.1. Taxonomy (NCBI): domain Eukaryota; kingdom Metazoa; phylum Chordata; class Amphibia; order Anura; family Pelobatidae; genus Spea; species Spea multiplicata. The sequence goes on from VKOC01000004.1 coordinate 8,259,150, forward strand.
ACAGCCGCCTGATCAGCAGCTGCACCCTGCAGGACAAGTTGGGATATCACAATCTCCCTCTAGCCCGCTCAACATTAGGGAGCACGAGGTCTGTCAATTCAGACCTCGCTTTACTGCTCCCTTATCACTACGCGCCGGCAAATAATGCTGTGTGCGGGGATGTGACATCATCCCTGCGCTCTGCATCAATAGCCTGCACGTAGTGATGAAGGAGCGAGGTCTGAAATGACAGGCCTCGTGCTCCCACCACAGGATGGAGGATAAAGAATGAAGGAAGAAGGATGCTGGAAGAGGTAGGAGATGGGGAGAAATGGGTGTAATGGCGATGTATATGAATGTATGTGTTTGTAAGCTTGTGTGTGTGTATAGACAGGGTGTGTGTACGAGCAGTATAGGTATTTGTAAGCTGTGTGTAAGGGCAGTGTATGTATATATATATATGTGTGTAAGCACATTGCACGTGTATATGTGTGTAAAGGCAATTGTGTCTAAGGGCAGTATATGTTTGTGTGTGTACGTGTATATGTATGTTTATGGACAGGTGTGTGTAAAGGCAGTGTATGTGTATAAGTGTGTGTAAGGGCAGTGTATGTGTGTGTGTGTGTAAGGACAGTGTATGTGCATATGTGTGTTTATGGGCAGGTGTGTGTAAAGGCACTATAAGGGTCCTGAGAGGAAGGCTAACATTAACCTTTAATTAAAAGAAAAATCTTTGCTGTTGTTGATTACTCTTCCAATGACTCAGTCGGCATTATGGTGGACACCTGGCTGATTGAGAATTATAGGAATTGTAGTTCACAGCTAGCATCTGCAGCTTTACTGTTGACTGCACTAACCATGATACTCAGCCAGCATCATGGAAGCAGTATGTCTGGCTGAGCCTCATGTGAACTGTAGTTAACAACGGATAATATGACAAAAATGTAGCGTGTTTTAAGTAGCGATGCAAGTGCGGCATTGTAAAGTGCAATTGTATTGATGAGTTCCGCGAGAGCGATTAAAAAAAAAAAAAAAAAAGGGTCCCTCGTTCACATTTTGAAATGTTAGGAGGTATGCTGTAGGTGATGGTAACCATTGTATAAGTGTAGCTTATTACTCTCTTAAGCCACCCACACATGTTCTTGACAGAAGGAAATATAACTACTAAATTATACTGTGAAATATATCTGTTCCTGAAGAAATATCATATGTGTAGGAGCTTCAACTTGTGGCGTTGATATTAGGAGATGGTGATTCCCCGGGGGCAGACACCTGACTTGTAGAAAGTAAAGAAGGTGGATAATGTACACATGGAGTTTTCTCACCCAGCAGATGTGATCTTCCAAAAAAAGAGTCATTTTAAAGCACATTTTAAATGTTTTGTTTTGTTTTCATATGGAGGGGTGTTTCTTATCGTATCTATAGCAGGGTTAGCTTTCTGGGGCAGAATTATCTATATATTATTATTAGTTATCAATATATTATCTATGTGTTGTAAGCCTGTAAATGTAGTAAAGGGCCTGGTGTTTGGGAACACTGCCTTTGTGTAAAGATGTGTAAAGATTAGTAATTTGAGAGGTTATTTTGGGAGGTTTTGTTACATGGTGTAGCTACTGTCTTACTCATTTTGGTAGCTCCCAACCTAGAAATGGACAAATTTAGACTGTATTGCTGTGCACTGTGTGAGTCCAATTTTGTTCCACTAGTTATTACTGATAGTAGATTGTAAAATAAATATTACACACACACACACCTGGGAGCATTCTAAATTAGCTTACCCAGTACAGTCTTAGGCTATTATCCTTTTAATAGTCCATTACAAGTATTCTGTTGTAGTGGCTCACTAATGGTGGCAACCAAATAGTTCTAATAATGGTCCTTATGAAGACAATTACTTGTCAGGATATTATAAATGAAACCGTCTGTATGCAAGAATGGATTCCAGCTGTGGTACCCGGTGAGAAAAGCACCATTTAAAGATGTTCAGTTTTAACAGAAATCAAACAGCATTATGCAGTCAGCACCTGCTTGTGTGACCTAAGAATTTTACTAATTCATCCAAACACCCTGAAATTGATGTACAAACACTGGCATTCAGAGTCAAAACCTGGGAATTCTGCAAGTATGCTTTCAAAGCCATGGAGAGTAATGCATCTGCCCCTTGGCTGAAAATGAACCTCAAAAGTTAAGAAAATTTGTCATGATCCATCCATTCGTCCTCACGTGTAGCCACATTTTGATGCCATTAAAAGCCGTTTTGATGCTCCTTGATGAGGTAAAGTAGGAACCGTGTGTAGGGGCTACATATCAATAACTGATAGGTAGAAGTAGCCATAAAATGAGGGGTGGTCTCATTCTTGGTCATGGCTGTGATTGATGGTTCCTATGATCTGTGGGAGTTTTTCCTTATTTTGCTCTGGCCAATAAGCATGTACAAGCGGGAAGGGACAAGGATTATATACCGTATTTGCTCAATTATAAGACAAGGTTTTTCAGAGCAAATGCTCTGAAAAATACCAATCGTCTTTTAATATGTGGCATATAGGGGTATAAGGCATTTCTGGAGGCAGAGTGGCATATAGGGTTAAAAGGCACATCATTCGGGCAGAGTGGCAAATAGGATAGGGGTATAGTATAAAGGCATTTCTGGGGCAGATGTGCAAAACTGGGGGCAGGTTGGCAAATAAAAGGAAATAAAAACAAGACTATTTCTCAATCAAAGCTTTTATTAAATATGAAAAAATAGTTTACATGAATTAATATTTACTATTTACTATTTTTTTCCTTAATTTTCAGATTTTGGGGGGTCGTCTTATAATCAAGGTCGTAATCGGTTATAATCAATCAAATTGGGCCCGAAGTGTCAATATTTTGTGTGGCCACCATTATTTTCCAGCACTGCCTTAACCCTCTTGGGCATGGAGTTCACCAGAGCTTCACAGGTTTCCCCTGGAGTCCTCTTCCACTGCTCCATGACTACATCACAGAGCTGGTGGATGTTAGAGACCTTCCGCTTGAGGATGCTCCACAGATGCTCAGTAGGGTTTAGGTCTGGAGACATGCTTGGCCAGTCCATCTCCTTTACCCTGGTGTCTAGCGGGGCCAGCCGGTGGACAAAGCACCAGCGTGACATAACCTTCCGGTGCTCCACAATAGAAGACCCGGCGGAAGTGCCGGCAGCTCAGACATTCACCCGCTGCCGGAGAGGCGGAACCAGGTCACCAGCAGAGTTGCGGGGGATCTGGATGCTTGCCCGCGGTAGGGCTTAATGAAAAAGAAATAAAAAAAAACAAGCGCCCGGAACTGCATATCCCTGGCATCGGGCGATACGAATTGCGCATCCCTGCGCTAAACCCTGATTATAAGAATTTAAGTGAGGGGAAAAAAGTGTGGCTTATATTCGGGCAAATACGATATGTACTGAGTTGTGTCTGCCTGCCCAGGCCCAGTGCTCTACCACTACTGCTGCTACACCTCTTTGACTGTTTTTACTCTGGGGAACGCCCACTGAAGAAAAAAAAAAAGCCCCCTGAATTTCTTTCCGAGCCAAACGTCCATGAAACAAAATTTGTTGCCTGAAAAGAAACACTGCAAAAAACGAAATTAAAAACTATTTTGCTGGCCCTGCACGTGTCTAATTAGCAGCACCTGTCTGCTACTTAGCATTTTAATTCCTATGGAAGCAGTAAGGGTGTCCTTAGTTTTTCACACATGGCTTCTCCATTTTGGCTTGAATAAATCACACACAGTGTAATATGTAATATGTTGTTGTTCATCTGAGGTTGTATTTACCTATGTTTTAGACCTACTAAGGAATACATGATTGTTATGATGTCCTAAAATGTAAAAACCATAGAATTCAAAGAGGGTGAACTTTCTTTTTCAAACAACTGGAGGTTCTATATTGTGTAAACAGAGTATTTGTTCAATGCTTCTTAGCAGTTCCATCTGCATGGGTTTCTTCTACGTATGGCAAAGGAATGTCCCGGAAGTGTGCTAGTGCATGGCTAGTTATGTAACAAAGATCTTATGATGCTTTGCTCACAATCATCCTTAATATTCTACTACAATAATGCACCCTGATGGAGAAACAATCACTCTCTGTAAAATATACTGATCCTGTGTATGTGATACATGCTCCTAAATATGAAAAGAAACATGAAATGTTGATTAATTTTTGGAAGAGGGAACATACTTGTAATGGACAATATAAATGGACTATATATATAAATATTATGACAGAGAGAAATAGATACATGAATTTTTATAGGAAAGTTTGAAGAAGTCATCCTAAATTCCCTTTTGTAAAGTTATCCCAATTGATTCAATGCAGTCAAGAGATGACTCAGTGCCTTTCAGAATATTTTTACAGAAAGTAGGTTTAAGAAGGCGCTTTTGATTAAATTTTTTAATCCTACCTTGTCCAAGGTCTTACATTTCTTAATAAGACCTCCAAGGTCTGAAACATGAACTTGTTGAGGAAATTGCTTAGAAGGGTGAGAAAAGATTGCATTCAGGGCTAAGTGAAGAGCTTCCTTGAAATATTTGAAACCCCAAAGGATTCCTTGCTGAACCACTTTAAAAATTGATAAAAAAACATGATACATGTTTCAGTAAAACCATCACATGAAACAAAATTAATACATGTTAAAAAAATACTCTATTTATTGGTGTAATTAACAGATATACATATGGACGGTGAGGTTAAAAATATCATTTTATACACAAAACATACAGTGCTTGTAATTTAACTTTTGTAAGTTTGTTAAACAGCCAGAAGCGTTTTGTTTAGGCATATTAATAAAGAACAGAGTGGTGATAAGCTTGTACTGTTCAGGAGTAGAGGGCCCATATTAATAAAGTGCTACTGGCTGAGGAGATGAGCCTCTGTGTATCAGTCAGATTGCAGTAACTGGACTGTATATACTTAATAAGAAACAAATACACACTTCACGTAAACTCCCTCACTAGTTCTGCAGCGATCCCCAAAAGTACGTGTAATATTGCAAAAAATATAAAGCAGTGTGAGTAAAGGTGAAATATTGCACTCACAAAGCCTCCAAGGTAAATGAGTCCATCAAAATCATGTAGAAAACATTTCTTTAATAATTACTATAAAAACAAAGAATAAAAGCACATTGTGCAGTATCCAAAAGTTGTATGGAAGATACCGTATTTCCTCTATTATAAGACAAGGTCATCGACAATTGTGCCGAGGCTTCTATGACGGAGCACCGCGTGACGTGACCATCCAGTGCTTAGTCATAGAAGCCCGGGCAGATGTGCATAACTGGGGGGCAGGTTTGCAAATAAAAGGAAATAAAAAACAAAAATGAATTTCTCTCAATCATAGTTTTTATTAAATATGAAAAAGTAGTTTACATGTGAATTAATATTTACTAGTGACACTTTTTCCTATAGGGTAGTCTTATATTTAGGCTTTTTCTTTTTTTTCTAAATTAATATTCAAATTTCAGGGTATTCTCTTATAATCAAGCAAATACAGTATATGGTTAAGAACACTTACAGGAAATAAAGGCACTCCAACGAGTGGTGTGCAAAACAGCAATACATATGGTTCCAAATGGCTGGAAACTTCTTCTAATAGAACCCAGTCTGTTAGTGGAACTGCCACTTGTCCAAAAAGTGAAGATTTTTCATCCAAGTGTGGTATTAATGAGCTTCCTCAACATGTTTCACCAGCTATGCGCTAGCTTCCTCAGGAGTAATAAATAAAAATTGTTATATTCCAGTGGTGGGTAGAGGTCCCTTATATTCAGTTTGGTGAATGTATTCATATCCGAGAACGCCCCTAAAGCCCCATGACACACTTCCTGATTTACGAATAAAGGGAAAAAATGAAAAGGTGGATGTATCCATTTGGTGGATCTATTTTGCGATTAAAGACAGAGAAAAATAAATTAGTGGATGTGTTAATATGGTGGCTGTATTTTGAGAATAAGGAGGAAAAAAAAAAAGAAGAAAAAAAATGGTAGTAAGGTTGTGCTCATCGTCATAGTGATATCTCATATGCCCAAATACATATACAGTCTATATCCATAGGCATATATAAAGGTACAACATTAAACTTTGTAAAGGATACTTAAAATCTAATAGCATATGCCACAGATGAAGACACATTCTGTTCAAGAGTATCCAAAAATACCCATAATAAAATGGGTAAAATGGATTTTATAAGGGAACTATACAGCTTATAACTTATAAACAATGGAGACATAGGACAATGTCAGTGCCGATGCAAATCAATAAAGGTATGGTGGAGACATCTGAAACAAGTGTAAATATTTAGTATAAATAGTTTCAATTAAGGAGAAGACAGACACATACCCATCACGGAAAAAAAAGATGAAAAATAAAAATATATATACACCACACTTTCATGTTTTAATCAATAAAAGCCAAAACATCTAAATGGGTGTTGAGGCCACCTTTCCCGTATCTTTTTAGTGTATAAATCCATTCTGTCTCCTTTCTAAATAGTGTTTGTGTTAAATCACCCCCCTCCAGTGGATTTTAACAAGATTGATACCAATCACCAAAAGATTATTCAGTTTACATTCTTTACATGTATTGGAAAGGATAGGCACACTGTGTTTTTTACTATTATTTTGAATCCCTCCCAAGTGTTCAATACCCCTGTATATACTTAACAAAGTCCTAGAGCGGAAAGCAACATATTGCTTATGCCTGTGTATAAAATGATCTTTTTAACATTGTATACTTTTATCATAATTTATTAAACATTTCTTATTTTTATTAGAAATTGTCCATATTCCATATATAAAACCATCTGCTCAGGGGAGTAGAAACCACAGGGCCCTAGTGTGAAAATTGCCCCATGGCTCCAACAGCTGGTCTGTGCCATCATTGCCCCTTGCCTCCCATTCCAACATACACACATGTGTAAACACACTTACAGAAAATACACACACTTACTCATACTCACTAACACACACGTACACATTTATTGTAAGATACACTCCATCTTACCCCACGTACACATCCCTTCTCACACACCCTTCTTACACATCCATGTTCTTTCTCACACACAATTATACATCCATGCTCACACACACAATTACACATAATGTGTCCCACTCCAGAACACACAAAGGGCTGTGCTTGGTGTTGCGAAGATTTAGTTGACTTCAAGGTCCAGATGTATTTTATTGTTAGAAGCTAGTTATATATCTTGGCTTTCCACAAAACAAGGGTAAAAAAGAAAGTTTTGAGTCACTTGTGAGTACTTTCTATTGCATTTGACACAGTGAGACAAAATGAAACTAAGCATCTATACTATAAACCAGATAGAACCTATTGCTGTACATTAGGGATGAATTAACAGTTAGCATTTGGCATAAATGCATACTGGCACCCTCCAAGATAAGAATTGTTACATAAACAAATTAATGCAAGGTTGTTGTTCACTCTTTTTCTGGAATTGTTGACAGTGACACAGTGATTTTTTCTCTCAGATCTCAGTAAACATATTTCGGACACTTCCTCCAAGCGATAATCCAGAGTTTGACCCTGAAGAGGATGAGCCAAATTTCGAGCCCTCGTGGCCACATCTACAGGTACAAAAATAACATGTAACATCCTACATCTGTTGCTCCGCCATTTTATTCATTTTAATATTTTCTCTTTTCTAGACAACCTTCTTTACTCTTTCAGGCAATCTCTTGCTTAACCAACCTGCTTTCTTTAAATCCTTCTCCTATGAGCAAATTCTATAATTTTATCTCTCAGTTCTCATCTAATCTACCTTTTTATGTTTTTCTTCTTCTTTTCATCTTTCTACTTTTTTATTGTCATATTGTTGCTTTTAATCTACCTATATATATTCCGCCCTGTCTATTTCTACAGCTGGTGTATGAATTCTTTCTCCGGTTCCTGGAGAGTCAAGACTTCCAACCATCTCTTGCCAAGAGATATGTGGATCAGAAGTTTGTCCTCATGGTGAGTGTGCATATATTGAATGCATATGTATTGCATCCACCTCTATCCACCACCTTTTATAATTTGTCTGGGTTTAATGAACAATTATTCTTTGACTTCTTCAAAGTGAATAAGGCAATGATATGTTTAAGAATACCAACTAGGGCCCCATCTTATCTTCTTTGAGAATGGATAAGAAGACCAGCATCCTATGCCCCATACATGTTTGTAGTTTGAGGTAACAATTTGCCACAGAAGCTGCAGATATGTGAAAAAAAATAGGGGTGTCCTCCTGGATATGCAGTGTGGAACAAAGCACACCACGCTAATCTTCTAATTAAAGGTCAGGTACTTGAGTTTTTGTTTTCCAGTTCTTCTCCAAATGGCATTTTCTGTATTAATATAGGCAACAGGGCCTATGACTTGTCATAAGCAATTTGATTACCCAATGATTTATTTGCTGAACTGAACATTAAATATAGCCCCACATAAATATTTACCCTCCTAATATGACTTTTACCCCCCTATATGCCCCCACTCCGATTTACTGATGCATTCCTAGACTTGTCCCCCATGCTCCAGACTCCAATGTGTCTAGTGGGGGCAGCTGGTGAACGTCTGCACGATGCCAGAGAAGAGGATCCAGGTCCCCTCCTGTAGTCATTTGTTCTGAAAAAACCTTGCATATACAGTAATACATATATGAAATAGTTTTATATTTGGAATATAGGATCAGCTCCTTTTCCTCTTGGAGCAATATGGCTATACCAATGTTTCAAAGGTTAATATCTGTTTTAACACATCTATTAGGCAAATTTCAGCTCCTTTTTTGCAGTAATAAACAGGAAAATACTAAATGAAACTAATGCATATTATGACATGAAATCTAGACATAATAGGGAGCCACTTGCTCTTTGTTTTAAATTCCATGATGCATCCTTTTCTGTATTTGTACTATTCTGCTCCCAGTTCTTCTTCTGTATTACTTCATCTCCCCACAACAGTATCGTGTTTGTGTTTATTGCATTCCCTTTAACCTTTATCATTTCTCTCTCCAGCTCTTGGAACTGTTTGACAGTGAAGATCCTCGTGAACGGGAGTATTTGAAGACCATCCTGCATCGTGTGTATGGGAAATTCCTGGGTCTGCGAGCATACATCAGGAAACAATGCAACAACATCTTCCTAAGGTACAATTTCATAGGAGATCATTGCTCTGTAATTGCTGCAAAGGCTCTATCCCAATATCAGTGGAGCTGGGCTACATATCTCCAAGTGCATCCACCGAAAGGGTTCCCACTTAGAAGCTCTTGAAAATTCTAATTTCATGGCAATTTCCCATCCATGGTATGAAGTAGTCCCTAATGTCAAGGTGAAGGATGCAGTTCTTATGTATGTCAAAAACGAGTGGGACCTCCCACAAAAGAGCATCAACAATTGTTAGACACAGATCTCTGCAGCCACTGCAAAGGCCCTAGGGAAATCAGGTATAAAGAAACCTCACGTTTCAGGCCCTGGGATTAGCCTTCCAATGTAAATCTTAAAGGATTGCAAAACACAAGGAGATGTACTTAGCTTATCAGTCCTCAACCAAGATGACAGCATATGTCTTCAAAAGGATTATTTCTGTGGTTTTTAATACTCGCACAACATCATGAGAATATGTAACAGAACCAACCAGGGAGGAATAAGATTACATTTCTGTTATTGAAAAGTGATGCCACAGTGTCTGGTACAAGATAACTTTACAAAGCTGAATAAATTATATTGTGAAACTTTAGCATCCTCATTACACAATAGCATTGTATATATATTAACTCCCTGTCACTGGAACCAAGGGTCTTTAGCTGGGATACCTGAACGCTGTGTTAATGTCCTTCTCATGCTTTCTGGGAATGGTCTTACAAAGCTTCCAGCTGCAAAACTTAATCTTCAGGAGTTGAAAACAAAATAGTGCCTTTATCAGCTTTTCCCTCCCAATAAAGTAGACAATTACTAGTACCTAGTATAGCTAAAGCACTCTTTTATAAGGTTAAAGCCAGTACAAGATAACCCAGTGATGACAAATCTGACAAATTATATTGGCAACTTTAGCATCCTGATTAGACAAGTCATAGTTAAATAGATTAAACACTTCCCTCTCAGACACCTTGCTTCATTTTAAGTTAAAACCCATTTATACATAAACCATTTACAAAAACAGAAAGTAATTAGAACGGTCCTGTGACGGAGGCCTCCATCACTGGGGCCACTGGAGAAGCCTGACTGCCAGCCTCCTCCCTATTGACTATGGGCCCTGGGTTTGTAGAGACTTCTGTGTCCCCCCCAGCAGTATCTTCTCATCACTGGCTGAGGGGATTATCTCCAGCAGACAGCCAGGATCTGCCACCAGGGAGTGACCACCATTGTTTTAGTCTAATGTATAAATCAGTCTCCCCCACCTATTGTATTGTTAATCCCGTTACTGGGTCAGGGAGGTTGTTTGTGTCCCAATATCTTGTTTTATGTAAATGTGTGTTTTGCTGGATATATCCAGCTCTGTGTGTGAGAAATAAATCAGTCTTCGTTTGGTTTTCCCCTACACTGAGTCTCGGCGAGTGACTGGGGAACCGGGGAAAGTGTGTTGTCCCAGGCTAAGGGAGCACAAGGAAGCGGAGGCAGTCGGTCGGACTAGCCAGCTCCGTTACATTGGTGGCAGCGGTGGGATTTCTTCTTAGTCTGAGGGACACTTACTTTCTACCGGGATTGACCGACAGGACGGCAGACTTCGGTCGCCTTGACGAGGACATGGATGTGGTATCAGAATTCCAGGGGCTGCTGCGGGTCATCCTCTCCTGCTACACCACTGCCCTGCCTACAGAACAATACCAGAACCTGAGGCAAGTGGTTCGACGGTCGGTATGGCAGAGGGCTGTTATACGCCGGGGTCAGTGTCTTCCAAGCTCCGAACAAAAGATTAGAGACCAGCGGGAACTACGGATGCCATTCCTGGGACAGCAACCCCAGGAGCAATGGGTATCCGAATTGGACAAGCTGGAAGATCACTATAGGGATCTGCAGTGGTATTCAGAACAAGCATATTGGGGAACTGCGAAAGATTGTTCTCCAGAGGACTATGACTGCGGTGGCCCTGGATTATTATGGGATAGTCTGCAGGAGGATCCGGACTTCGGCAGTACAGCGGAGTGGCGGATCGAGGACATCCGGGATTTCAGGGAGTGGGACCTCCCAGATGCACTGGGACTCAGAGGTGATTTAGACTTTTTAATTACACAGGAGTGGGAACTGGAGAAGGCGTATAAAAAACTGTTTGAACGCGTTCAACAGAATGCCCCAGTGTCCAGGGATTGTGTGGATTTTGTGGATGTGATTGAGTGGTCAGCTGAGGATGTTAACCCAGGCGGGGTGGATGGGACTGCGGTCTCCACCCCTGAGTCAGAGGGATACTGGGCAGCTAATCCAGATCCGATACTGGAGCTGTGCGACTGTGCTCCACAACCAGATCCAGAGACTGGGGATTCATTTGATTTTTTGTCTGAGGATGTTAACCCAAGAGGGGTGGATAACACTGCGGTCTCCACACCGGGGGCCTCAGAATGCTGGGCAGTCTGCCCAGATCTCTTAGTCCCAGCTGAAGAGCTGGCAACAGGGCAGAGCGCTGCTGGCTTCTGCCCCACACCTGCAATGATTACAGGGATCCAGGGAGATGCGGCAGCCGGCCCTTCTCCCCAGCGGCAGCTCGAATTTCCGGCAGCAGAGGAACCGGTCCTCCCTCTCCAGTGGCAGGCCGACCCAGAAGATGCCCTAACCCCAGTTGAAGCGCTGGCACCCGGACAGAGCATCGCTGGCCTCTGCCCAGCACCTACCAAAGCTGCAGGAATTCAGGGAGATCCAGCAGCCAACCTACCTCCCCAGCAGAAGCAGGGAGGTGGAACAGCCGGTCCATCTCCCCAGCGGCAGAACCTAATTCCGGTACCAGAGGAACCTGAACTCCCTCCTCAACGGCAGCAGGAGCACCAGGGAGGGGATGCAGGAGACATCACTACCCAGCGGTACCCGGGAGATGGCGCAGCCGGCCCATCTCCCCAGCAGCAGCAGGAGCACCAATTTTGTGAGGGCATTAATGGGCCAAATAAACTGACTGACTACGGAGTCAACCCGTTTGGGGTCTCATCCTATGTCAGTCCAATTCGAAGGGGGAAGAATTGTGACGGAGGCCTCCATCACTGGGGCCACTGGAGAAGCCTGACTGCCAGCCTCCTCCCTATTGACTATGGGCCCTGGGTTTGTAGAGACTTCTGTGTCCCCCCCAGCAGTATCTTCTCATCACTGGCTGAGGGGATTATCTCCAGCAGACAGCCAGGATCTGCCACCAGGGAGAGGCCTCCATTGTTTTAGTAATGTATAAATCAGTCTCCCCCACCTATTGTATTGTTAATCCCGTTACTGCCCCTGTTGTCTCTGGGAGGCAGATTAAGGAGGTTGTTTGTGTCCCAATATCTTGTTTTATGTAAATGTGTGTTTTGCTGGATATATCCAGCTCTGTGTGTGAGAAATAAATCAGTCTTCGTTTGGTTTTCCCCTACACTGAGTCTCGGCGAGTGACTGGGGAACCGGGGAAAGTGTGAGTCCCAGGCTAAGGGAGCACAAGGAAGCGGAGGCAGTCGGTCGGACTAGCCAGCTCCGTTACAGGTCCATGTTTTGACATTTTTCCCCCTAGGAAATGGCAACTTGGGGAATGACCCTGTGCCATAGTTGCCAGTGCCAAAGTTGCATGTCTTTCAGACAGAGTTAATGTTAAGGTTTTATCACATGGCAATGTGAGATAGTATCTTTGAAGTCAAAGAGTTAAAGTCTAACTATTCTGTGTATCAGCATATGTCTAGTGTAGTAGTGTAGAGTTCATGGCAAATACAAATTTGGTCCATAGAGGCATATGCTTGGTTATTAGTTCATGCAGGTATGAGGTGACACTTCATGGATGTCGGTTCATGCCCAACAGCTCATTAACAAAAACAGAAAGTAATCAGACTTGTCAATGTTGTAACATTGTGCCTGATTCTGAATCTGTTCCATTGTGCCATGACAAGTGATGTGTATCAACGAGGTGTTAAGAGTTAATCAATATCTGAATATTAATTTATGAAAAAGTGAAAAAGCGCCTGGAAATAAGATACCCATATAGGAAAAAATGTTTTATCCAGTAAATGTTAATTCAATGTAAACTATGTGACAATTGTTTGTAAATTAAAAGCTATGATAGAAGAAAAATTATTTGTTTTATTCCTTTTTTCAAAGCCTGGCCAGCCCCCCCCAGTTATGCACATGACTTGCCCTAGGCGTGCCACACGGCCCAATAAATGCCTTATACCCCATTTATGCCACTGTGCCCCATGATATGCCTTTTAACCCTCTAAATGCCACCGTGCCCCATGATATGCGCTTTGACTCTCTATATGCCACTGTGCATCATGATATGCCTTTTGAGCCCCTATGTGCCACTCTGCCTCCAGAATTGCCTTATACCCCTATATGACACTCTGGCATTTAGGGGTTAAAAGGCATATTATGGGCAGCGTGGCATATAGGGAGGTATAAGGCATTTCAGGAGGCAGAGTGGCGTATAGAGGGTTAAAAGGCATTTCTGGGGGCAGAGTGGCATTAAGGGGGTTAAAGGCATTTCACAGAGCACTCTGCCTCCAGAAATGCCTTATGCCCCCCAATACTCCCTCCCCCTCCTTCCTCCAAACTTACCGGAACTTCTGAGTCCCCGGTGCATAGTCCGGGCAGCGTGTAGAGCTCTACGCGATTCGCGTACACAACTTCCGCTCAAGCGTAGAGCTCTACACGCTGCCCGGACTACGCACTGGGGACTCAGAAGCTCCGGTAAGTTGGGGGGGCATAACACAGGAGGATCCAGGTCTCCTGCAGCGCTGCGGGGGATCTGGATCTTAGTCTCATATTCAGACCTATTTGAGGTTTGATTATAAGACGAGGGGTATTTTTCAGAGCATTTGCTCTGGAAAAAAACCTTGTCTTATAATCGAGCAAATACGGTACTAATATGTCTCTCCAGACATTATTTATTGACATATATCTAAGTGTGACTTTTGCGTGTGAAAAGTTAATTTCTCATGCTCTGTCGTAGTACTTGATTGTAAACGTGCTAATTTAAGTGTGTCTCTGCACCAGTTTTACAGGTTCTTCATTCATTAAAATTCCACTTCCTTCTTTTCTTGTTGCAGATTTATCTATGAAACAGAGCGGTTTAATGGTGTAGCTGAACTACTGGAAATTCTGGGCAGGTGGGAGTCTAGCACTTTGATGTCTTTTAACAAATGTGACCCTTTACAATGTTAACTATCACCCCTAGAGTTTTGACCTTTTTATAGCGATGTCAAGTAGCTAAAGAATTAATCATATGAAATTTTTTTAAATCATATTCTGTTTTTCAACTCTGTTTTTCTTTTGCAGTATACAGTCTAAAACAAGATTCTGGTTTACCCACAACTAAATATTTTATTTAGCGTTTGAATTGCTTAAGCATGCCTTCTGCTCCCTGTAGCACATAATCTATCCAGTATAGAATTTGTCTAAAAGTTTTAGGCAGGTGTGAAAATATGGCGTAAAGTAAGAATACTTTAAAAATTGGACACGTTAATAGTTTTTTTTAGAATTTAACAATATGCAAATCAAGTGAACAGGAGCAACAAATCAAATTAATATTTAGTGTGACCTCCCTTTGCCTTCAAAACAGTATCAATTCTTCTACATACGATTGCACAAAGTTGAGGATTTTGTAGACATAAAGTATCAATTTAATATGTAGGTTGAAACACAATCCTTAACTGAAACAAACAGCTGTATATGATGAATAGATCTGGGTGAGGAACACCAAGCTCACTAAAAAGGTGAGGTTTATGAAAACAGTTTAATGTCAAAAGTCATACACCAAAACAGGACACAAGTTAATTATATGGCATCAGCAAGGTCTCTGCCCTGCAAAAAATTATAGGCGGACAGGGTTTAGATGTATTCTGTACAAGCTCTTTTGAATAAGCACAAAGAAACGGGCAATGTTGAGGACAGTAGACGCAGTGATCAGCCAAGCAGATTAAAGACACATCATGTCCAGCAGTGCCAACAGCTCAGCTTTGGCAGAAAACAATGGGTCCCTGGTACACCCATCTACTGTTTGGAAAACCCTGGTCAGAAGTGGTCTGCATGGAAGACTTGTGACCAAAAAACTATACCTCCGACATGGAAACAAGCCTAAGCGACTCAACTATTCAAGAAAGTACAGAAACTGGCATACCTGGGAACAGAGGCATACCTGGGAACTTCTGGTCTCCGGCTACCCGGAGCCTTCCCTTGCGGGACGCAGCCAGAACTGCCCACTGACATCAGCGGGCAGTCCCGTGTAAACACCCCCATGGGGAATGGGGCATGTCAACCTCCTGTGACCCGGAGGATTCTGGGCTTGACCCAGAGAACCGGTGCTTTACCCTGCAATCTCCCAGGTCATAGGAGTCTGGGAGGAGGCCAAGAAGGGGAACTTGCTCCCACCCAGGAAATTCAAACAGGCCCTCTGGAGCACCAGCAGGGGAGCGAAAAACAGTAGTCTGTTTAGAGTAGGTTAACTAGCAGAAAAAAACACCTGGTGGAGTACTACAAAAAAACATTTAATTTTGTACACCCCCTGCTGTAGGGTGGTTTGGTCTGCTCCTTCATAAGCACATAGAACCTAGTTTGTTTCAAACATACAGTATATTGCAGCTAGGGTTAGTAAATACTTCAGCTGTTGAGACTGCATTTCCCATGACTCTCAGCCAGTCTGGTAGGTGAAGCATCACGGCAAAGTGAGCACTCAACAACTGGAGTGTCAAAGGTTAGCTTTTATATGATTATGGATTGATACTGCTGTGGAATGCACATCTTATGATTCTCAATCCATTTGGTTGGCTGAGAATCACTAAGTCTACAGTACAAACACTAACTTTTGTTGACTTCATCTACAATAATATTCAGCCATCCACATTGCTAGCTGAACTTCATGGAAATTGTAGTTATAGAGTGTGGTTATGTTGGCCTACAGTACACACTAACTTTGTTGTTGTTGACTGCAGCTCCCATGATATACAGTAAGCCCTTACTGGTTGAACACCATAGGATTGTAGAATGGGGTAGCAGTGACTAATCTTTACCAATCCAGCTATTGTAAACTAAGGTTCTAATGTTGCAGATGAATATGCTTGTCTGTAATCGTCTACTGCCATGGCCATATAATCATACCTGGGAACTTCTCTGCTCCGGCTACCCGGAGCCTTCCCTTGCGGGACGCGGCCAGGACTGCACACTGACGTCAGCGGGACCGTCAGTGTGGTGGGCGGTCCCGCTGACAGGGGAGAAACACCCCCATTTAAAGGGAAAAAATGCCGCGACCCGGAAGATTTGAGTCTTGACCTGGAGAACCGGAGGAGCAGCTCTCACACGGTAATCTTTGGGTCAAACCCGGAGAATTCCCAGGTATTCATATAATTTCTCCTATTATTGGGTAACTAACCCCTTTCCTGGGCCATCATGAACACCCGTGTTCACAGTACTGTGTATATATCAATTTTTGATGAAAGATTTACACCCCTTGAATACTAAATAACCTTCCATGATGCCCCTTTTTTGCAGTATCATAAATGGGTTTGCTTTACCTCTGAAGTCTGAACACAAGCAGTTTCTTGTTCGAGTTTTGATACCTCTTCATTCAGCAAAGTCCCTCTCTATATTCCATGCACAGGTAAAAAACTATATTGCTTAGTCACGGTTTAATAAGAAGTTAAGATTGTAGAACAGATTTTTCTATACCAAGATCGACCCTTCATAATGCATGATGAAGTTGCAATCACATGTCTTAGTGAGTAAAACTCTATTACTCTCTAACCATAGAGAAATAAACTGATAACAGAGGAGGGCTGGCATCCTTCAGCCGAGGGGGCTAGCTTGATCCGTTAAAGTATTCCAAAGCATAAATTAGCAGGCAGCACTACCAGTGTGCAGTATTTAATATAGAAATATGGCACTTGGTAGAAGATAAAACCATTCGGACCATCTAGCCTCGTCAGTTTTTCCTGTTTTAAAGACTCAGGAGCCATATGCCTTTTTAGTAATATTCAACATCCATTCAAGAAAACAAACTTCATGGAAGGATTTGGTTGTATTATCATATGGGACTTATTCATACCTTCCCAACTTCTATGATCCCGATTTGCTGGGGGATGGAGTTTGCAAGGTAGAGTGTCACTCAAACTGGCAGAGCTACTGCACATGTGCAGTATACAGTATACAGAATTGCGATCCAGCTGTCCCGATGAGCTTTATCTCTGTCCTGAAAAGCGGGACAGATGTAGAGCTCAGTGGGACAGAGTGGCAAAAGCGGGACTGTTTGGAGGCATGCATGTTTTCTGTCCTTTATAATGTAGACAGCCATTGACTTCATTTGGAAATGTGTAATGGATAGATCCCTGCATTTAATGCAACACTTTACCTCTTTGCCCCTTCTGCCCCTCTTACAAATTCTTGGATATTTCAGTGCTTATGTATGTAGTATCTTCGCATAGAGGTACCGGAGATAGAGGTCCATTATGTAACTGGCACTGCAGACAGTCAATCTATATATATATATATATATATATATATACAGTTTAGGTGAGAAACTTAGACATGTGTTCTGTCCATTGTCACTGACTCTCACCCTGCACATATAAGAAGCAGCCCCAACACATCTATCACTGAAATGGCTGGCACAATTTAAACGGATATTCTTGCCTTCATAGCTTGCATATTGTGCAGTTCAGTTCTTGGAAAAAGATTCTTCGCTAACCGAGCATGTAAGTAAATATACCTTCTTCTCAAAGTAATAAATTAACATAGGCCTTCTTTCATCTTAAAATTGAATGTTGTATAAATCCACCTTAAACCCCTTTTTGTATAATCCTGTATCATACATCTGATATTAAGAGTAAAATGTAAAAATTATTATTTGGAATATAACCATGATGCCCAGTTTACACTTATATTTTATGATGGCAGTGACACCTAGTGGGCATTGTAGCTGTTGCACCTTTCTGTAAAATCCTTCTAAAGTTTTAATTAGCAATAATTTCCTTTCCAGGTTATCCGGGGTTTGTTAAAATATTGGCCAAAGACCTGCACCCAGAAAGAGGTACATCATGTTTGTTATTTATGTGGTCATCAAAGTGGCAAGCAACCTTTGAAATGTCACCATATTTAAGAATGTCAGTTAGGCTGATTAGACTGTCTTATTTAATATATAAAGAGAGGGCTATTACTGACTCACTGGGTGTTCGTATATTGCCACTTCTAATTACTTAGATTTAAGTTCAAAGTCAAAACTATTAGGGTGCTATCCACGAAAAGCTTCCATGGAAACCCAGCAAGACACAGGAGCAATTATAGGGGGACGAATACAGAAAAATTAAATGTTGTACATAACACTGTTTTATTATCTCTACATAATCTTCCGGGGCTCTATAAATATCATATCATTTGTTTCAAATTTTTCAAATTTATAACTTTCTTGGGAAAGACATACATCCATTTTATAATTTTGTATATATGTATGAATGTACTTGAATATAATAAAAGAACTGTACTTCCATTTGTGTAGCATTTCCACCCCAGATCTATGTATAGCTATACAACATACAGTATATACTACATATGCACACTATATAGACAAAAGTTTTGGGTCACCTGACCATTACCAGCAGGGACTTTGATGACATTGCATTCTAAATACATAGACATTTATATAATGTTGGTCGCCCATTTTGCTGCTATAACAGCTTCCACTCTTCTGGGAAATTCCACAAGATTTTGGAGTGATTCTGTGGGATTTTCCCATTTATCCAGTAGATCATTTGTGAGGTCAGGCACTGATGTTGGATCAGAAGGCCTGACTCGCAATCTCCGTTCTAGTTCATCCCAAAAGGTGTTAGATGGGGTTGACGTCTCTGTGCGGGCCAGTCAAGTTCTTCCACACCAAACTCATTCAACCTTGTCTTTATGGACCTTGCTTTGTGCACTGGGGTGCAGTCATGCTGGGATAGAAAAAATGTCCCCAAACTGTTCCCACAAAGTTGTAAGCATAGCATTGTCCAAAATGTCTTGGTATGCTGAAGCATTAAGAGTTTCCTTCACTAGAAGTAAAGGGCCTAGCCCAAACCCTGAATTCAATAGCTAAGAGGTGTGTCCCAATACTGTAATCAATATAATGGTGTACAAAGCAAAATACTGTATTGGACCGATTATAGGCCGCACTCCCCCCCACACTTTAAGTCTTTATCTGGGGGGGCAGAGAGACATATCTGGGGCAGAGTGATGTATCTATAAGTAAGGTGTGTTATAAATTAAGGGGAGGGACCTTAGAATGGCTATTGGTTTGCAAAATTTCTGTTTGTATATAACATATGCTGACTACCTGCATAGAGACCAAAATGTTAAAATGTATGTATTCCTGTTCATTAGATAAAATACTGTTCTACCATTCCACTCATGTGTATTTTTTTCTTTAAAAATACATTTTTCTTTAAAATAGCACTAAACTTTAAGGGCGCGGCCTATAATCGCGTGCGGCCTATAATCGAGCCAATACTACCATATACGTAAATGTAGATATACAGTAGATGCACACACTAGATGTATACTAATGATCTCTATGGAGCTGTATATCTTGTATATTTTAATCCTATACAATATTGTCTGCTTTTCAAACAGGTGATGTTCCTGGGTGAGTTGGAGGAGATTCTTGATGTCATTGAACCTTCACAATTTGTGAAGATTCAGGAGCCTTTATTTAAACAGATAGCCCACTGTGTCTCGAGCCCACACTTTCAGGTGTATACCTATTATAAAACATATTTACTAGCGTACGTGTATATTTGTGTTGGATGAAATCCAAATTATTGGATCATCATAGATTATTCAAGTTCCAAGTCTAAATCTCATTGTTATGGTTATGGTTAATAAAGTGAATATGATGTTATATCACAGCTGTAAAGGTTTATTTAAAAATTCAGATTATTTCAGATAATAGTGATGGTTCAAATGTGGTTCCAAGGATTACCCTTAAAACTTTTTAGTTAAAATGTATTTACTGCAGGGTAAGAGTTAGATATGGGTTATAATTTAGGATTGGATCAAAATGTAGGGTACGTTCTGTAGTTACAGTTTGTTATGAGATCGGTATTTGGCACTGAATATGAGTTGGTTTAACCACTTCATGACAACTGAGTTGCCAGGCACTTTACGGAAAAACATCCCGTTGCCAACAACTTGCTTGGTATATCATGACTTTAAAAGGGTAGAGAAAGGGGTCTACAGGGCATTCATGAACACCAAGATTGGCACCAGGGGCCCCATGTGGCCTCTTGCCTGGACGTCAACACCTGCCATATATATAATATTGTCACAAAAGGATACAAAAAATAAAACCAGCCATTGTCACAAAGGGGTTAATAACAGTATAAGCAATAACAGCATCAGGGTATTAACTCTAAAAAATGGCTATGCGTAGCCAAAATAATACTGGATGCAGACTGAGCATTAATGAAGATCCTGACTGAGTTTAAGATACGTATTTTGGGAGGAGGACTTGTTGTAATTTAGTACATATCTTTTATGAATATTTTGAGCAACATCGCAGGTACATTGAGTAAAGACATTGCAATTTAACAAATTCTTTGGGGAAAGGAAAAATACAAACCAGAGTGATAGAGGTATTGTCAGTAATTTCCCAGTTATCAATTTTCTATACATGTTAATAAAAGTATAAATAACAATTGTGACACCTGTGTTATTGCATTTAGAAGAAATATCCATGTGGGTAATAAAGCGTAAAAGTGTACAAAACAAAAAGGTAAAAGTAAAATACAAACATAAGTACATACTTTTACCCTTCCTTTATAATAACATTACTGTTTCTATTTACTGGTGTTTGTCTTAACCCCTATAGGCTATTTGAGATTTTTTTCCCTCTCCGTAGTGTGCTTAGCTTTCCTTTAATCCCGTCTGCATATATCCCATTGTCCCCAAGCACTTTAGCTTCTTTCGACTGACTTGCTTAGCTCACTATTTTTCCCTTATTCTTGGCTTTCTTCTTGCTCACGTTTTTCCCATGCTCTATACTTGCTTGTCACTAACTCTTCTGCGTTTCTTAGGTTGCTGAAAGAGCACTTTATTTCTGGAATAATGAATATATTCTCAGCCTGATAGAGGAGAACTGCCACACCATTCTTCCACTGATATTCAGCACCCTCTATCAGGTGTCCAAGGAACACTGGAACCAGTAAGTACCTTACTCTACAAAATCCACATCCTAGTGACTAAATAACATGGATGATCTGGTATAGTAGTCAATGTTAGATTCAAGATAAAAATAGTGTTCTACACTTAAGAGGAAGAAGCACAAATGTTGTAATCTTAATTTATTTATAAAATTTGAAAGGTTTGAAAAGTGGTCATATCACCATAGCAACCAATGAAATAGTTCAATAGCAGTACCATTTAACTGGTTGTTTGCGTGATAAAACCAGTTTTAACATGTAATGTTATACCGGTAATAATTTACCACATAATTAAGTCCCTTGTTCCTACACTTCTCATTCCTTTTTCATGTCCCACATGTTTTATTTTTTCATTTCTCTTTTAAACACATTTTACCTTCATCGCAATTTCTCTCTCCACCTCTACAGGACAATTGTATCATTGATTTATAATGTACTAAAGACGTTTATGGAGATGAATGGCAAACTGTTTGATGAACTCACAGCATCCTACAAACTTGACAGACAACAGTGAGTATATAACTATAAAGAAATTTTAAGACCTTGAAGATTATTTTTTGCTGCACTTTCCTGGACTAAACAAATATCTTTATTTCGCTGCAGGGAGCTAAAGCGTGAGAAGGAACGTCAGGAGCTATGGAGAAAGTTAGATGAGCTCCGTCTTAAGAAATTGAATGGTCTCGAAGAAGCTCAGATGAACCAACTTAACCTACAGCACAGCAGAGGAAGTAAGAGTTAGGAGACCCCCTACGCTACATTCCACCATTTACCAGAAGACCACTGCGGCCAGCCCAACCCCCTCCTCCCCATGGTTTAACCGTCCTTTGCTTAGATTCCTCACTTCTTCCCAAAGAGAGGGGAGAGGTCAAGTTTCTTGCTTGCTGTGACCCTACAAACAACATCAAAATCTGTACAAGTAAAACATTCTGGAAAAAAAGATGTTTTCACTTTACAGCAAATGTCTTTTCCACTCTCTGACAGCACGTCAGTTTTGCACCTAACATTCTGGGAAAAGCCATTAAACATCTACCTAGGAATTCTAGGAACAGGTTGGTCATTTATCACCATTTTTACCTCCTCTCTACAAAATCATAAGCTTCTTTCAAAAGGCACCGAAAAATCTCTGTCTCTTCCTACCTTGTGGGAACAGGAGCTTCTGGAAAGTTCCCTCTGTCACGCCCTGTTTGTGAAACCGTAGGCTTCTGGGAAAGCCTGTCACTAAACCACTTTTCTTCAGCTCTGTCATTTTCTGACTGTGAGAGCAGAGGCTTCTGGGAAAGCCTCTTAACAGTCAGCTACTATCAGTTCTTAAATGTGAAAGCAGGCGATTGTGGAAGGGCCTATGTCTCCTGCCTGTCTCTCTGTATGTGAGGCAGAGACTTCTGGGTAAGTCTCTTTGCCAATAATCTTTATCCCGTCAATAAGACGAGAAGCTTCTGGGAAGCCAACTGTATTTGACTTCTATTTCCCCGTTCAACACACACACACACCTCCTACTGTTTCCTTTACCACAAAGGAATTGGACACAAACTTAAAAATGAGCCTGGAAAAAAACACCACCATGCCGGATTCATGGGAGGATAGGTGTCTGGGAAGCCGAGCCTGTCCTCCCGTAACCAATGAATGGCCATTTCCCACCTATGGATAACACAATCTAATAAACCATAGTTACAGTGATACCCAGTAGAAAACCAATTCTCAAAATGTCTGAGTTTTCATTATTATCAACTACAGTTCACATTGCCCTAGGAGTAGCACATCCTGGCAGAAAATGTTGACATGTAGCTATGGCAATGTGATGTGGAAAGCAAGTGGTGATTACCTGTACTGCAAACCAATGTTTAACCATGTCTAATGTTTGTTTATCACTCGAAACCATATAAAAGCAGGGCCTTCATGAAGACTATGCTGTCCCAAAAGGTTTGGGACTATGGCTTTGTTTTGCATAATATAGTTAAAACTGTTACCTGCAGCAAGGTCTTACATCTCCTCAATCAGCACCTTTAATTTATTGGCTTACATATACATTATTCTAGTAAAGTCCTCGCTGTTCCAAGTGGCAGTGATTTATATTTCAGCAAGTGTAAACTGTGGTTTACTAACCAACTTTAGCATTTCTTGAAACAAATTGGTGTATGCCTCTTGCTGTCTGCGAGAGCAGAGGATCATGAGAAGAGGACTGTTTTATTGTTTATCACCAACAGAAAATGCTTCTGGGAAGCTTTCTTACAACAATTCCACCTTGACCTTCCTGGCCACAGAAGGACAATCATCCTAAACAGTACAAAACAGTTCTTGTTTTCAATCATGGGAAAACTCACTTCCTGGAAATTGCAAAGCCTCTTCCTTTTAAGAACCAAGTCATGTTGGAAAATGTAGCCACAAACCATAACGTTTAGCCACTTATGGATGTCCCGGAGAGCAAAAGATTCTGGATATTCTTCTATTAGCAGGACTGGCATTAATATTGGAATAGCACTAAATGTTCAGTCGCAATCTGTAGTAGCATCTTGCCTCAAAATGTGTATCAATCATCTGAGCTGTTATTTATGGATTTAAATGTCATCACTATTAGTTGATGAGACAAGGCATTCAAATCTAATATTCTGCTTATATTCCATAAACTTCATACATAAAAATTTATTTTGTCAAACTTCATTGCAGCAGATTTGGGCCCCAGAATAGCCCCAAAGGCAGTTATGTTTCAATAATGAAACAGAAGACATGGTTGTGGCAAGGGGTATTTCTGAAGCCCTTTGGATATTCGGTTAATTTCAGTGTTCTCCAGTTAAGCTCTGAAGGGTGGCACAAACACTATATGTTGTCAGTGAACAGTCCCCATATCATTTTAATCTATAAACCACAATACATGACAGATTCATAGTTAACAGTGGGATTTCATATGCAGGTACACCTATCAACGGCAAATTATACACTTCAGAGTCATCTGGAGAAAAATGATGGCAAAATAAAGCTAACCTAGATATTAAGCATGAAATAGATATAGTGAAATGTTTCCATTATGACATTTAATACAGTGATACAACATTGTGGACGACACAACATTTTTTAACTATGCCCCTGATCTTTCTATTCATAACTATAAAATAAACTGCAATCTGGACTCAGGCAACACCCTTGTGCCACGTTTAACTTTCTCTGTGCTCTCTGTTTTTTAACTTCAAAATCCATTCATAAATATACAGAGGCGCTATATCTCTGCCTTTCACTAAGTGTGTGTGTTGGGGGACCTCATTTCTCTTATTAACGGTATAAAATAGCCTATTCTCAGACAAAAATATATATATAACATTCAATGTTTTCATTTTTATTTTTTTAAATGATTATTTATGGTATTATTTATTTCATATTTAATATGATTAACATTTTAAATATTTAATTCACTGAGGGGAGGAGTGGGGTAAATACAATATTTAACCTGTTCACTGAATTAAATGCTGGGTCTCAGAAATCTGTCTACTTTTTATGTCTATACATTGAATGATCAGTGGTAGATATAATATGCAGCGAATGGCTGGTTTTATGGGAAAAGATAAAATGGCTGTATGTTTGGATGTAACTGTTGGGCTGTTTGTGAAAGTAAGTGTTAATAAAATGCAGAGCTACACATATAATGCTTGTTTAAAGACACTAGTCCAAATCTGTACAGAGTGATTCTAGGGCAGAATTCTGTACCTGAGCTGCAGGTAGTGTTTGTGAAAACCCAGTACTACTGATCTGTTTTTTTTTTTAACCCCTTAATGACAAAGCCCGTACAGGTACGGGCTCAAAATGCATTGTTTTCAATGGGTTTAGGGACCGCCCATTGTCCTTAAGGGGTTAATATAGTTGAATACAGAACGTTTTTAGTGGACATGGCATATAAAGAAAGACCCCAAGGGTAACATTTTTTTAAGAGAAAACATTACATAAAAAAAAATAATTATATATTGACTAAAGATACCAAAACCAATTTAGAGTGTATATGGAAAGCATCAGGAATTATTGTATTGTATTGTAACGAATGCGGGAAATTCAATAGGATAACAAAAGCAAAATTTATCACATACATATTTATTGTTTTATTTATGAAAAAGATAATATGCATAATTAAATATATTAAAATATTAAAATAACTTTATAAGCAGGCCATCTTGGTGCAAGTGAAATATAAACTCCATATATATATATATATATATATATATATATATAAACATACACACACTAACACAAAATCGATCAGAAATACAGTGCAGACGTTGTTAATGTTGTGAAAGACTACTGTAGCTCAAAACAGCTGATTTTTAATGGAACAACTTCATAGGCGTACAGGGGCCCTTTATCAGCGATCATCACTCTCGTGTTCCAGTGTTCCAATATGTTTGCTAATCCAAGTTTAAGTTTAAAAGGCTAATTGATCATTGGAAAACCCCTTTGTAATTATGTAGCACAGCGTGAAGCGACACCAAACTTTTCAACAGTAGCACGTATAAATATAATTACAACATTTTACTTATAAATAAAGGATAAATATGTTGGGGTTAGGAAGACTAGTCTTTCAAGTACTTAAAAGTAGCTAGCATGTGATGTAATGTTTTAAGGGGGAGACTGGCTCTGCTGCTGTGCACAATTTTCCAGTCATAGAGCTACCCTGTGCATATACACACCCCATGCACTATATATATGCTTCATAGTATACTGGTGTGTATACTGCAAGAGTTAAAGCCATACTACTGCTTTTAAAAAATAGTTGCCAACCGTAAATTATAGCGCAAGCCGACGCTGCTGCTGCCTACACAGTGCAAGTGTTCCGGACTATGGGTCTCACAGCAATGTAGTAGAGCACACTCTGCTCAGTATCTTGACAGGCGGCACATGTCACATTGGCAGGACTTTGCAGTACCAATTTCTATCTCTTCCCAACGTGAACCAGTACAGAGCAAACGAACCTTGACCTGGATAGAAGGAAAAGTTACATTTTATTTGTGTGAAGATCCTTTTTTTTGGATGTGTAGTATACTGCAAGGAGAGGAAAGACCAAGGAATTCCCGCAATACAAGCAATAGAGCTGGTTCACCGGGTATATTAATGGCTTCTATAAACCGCCATAAGGGGTAGCTAAATTGGTCCTAAACCAATGGAGTACCAAATATTTGAGCATTTAATTATAAGTGTCACAACATGTTACAAAAAATGTAAAATTTTCCTTTACAGAATGTTTGCAGGATTATTTTTTTACCTCCAATTTATTCAACAGCCATCACATCATTTCCCCACCACCAACAGGAAAAAGATACACAAATTAAGTTTCATTCTGGATAAAGTGGCATATTAAAAAAGACCAAAGTCTTAAGCTCAACTCAGGGTAATTGTGATGATAGTTGTAGACCCAAGAAACGAGGAGGCTTAAGTTGCTGAGGCCCAATATATATTCTGGTTTTTTTTGTTTTAGAATGCAATTTAGTCATCCAGATAGAACAGAAGTTTTAGTTATGTGAGCCTACTTTGTTAAACACAAACCTGAGTCAACATATTTAAGGCTATGCATATCATGGAACAATGTGTTACCCTACTGCTTGAACTGCATTTGTCAGAGAAGTACTGACGCTATTTACTTGGTTTTTAGATTGTTGCATATCTGTTAGAAATGTTTGACTCACAGCCACTCTCTCTATGCTTCTGTATTGGCTCTTACCTTCTGGATTTTGCTGATGGTGCAGCACTGTGATACAGATGTTATATTACGTTTAAATCCACTTGCTACCAACACTGAATATTTGGACGGAAAAGCACTGGATTCACAGTAACCCACACAGGCATGGATGACTTGTGTTCCTCTGCATGTCCCTTTACGGTCACTCCTTATGGTGACATTAAATGCTGTAGGTCATAAAGAGATGGTAAAATATGAAAACATTTAATACGTTATGAATACTTGTAAAGAATTTTTTTGTATTTTTTTTATCTTAGCAACAAATAATAGTCAAGTCAGGAAGTCCATTGTAATGGATGCATTAGTGATAAGATCACTTTTTAAATTTCGTACCAGAATGGTTTTTAGTGAACCTTGTAAGTAGAATAATGGAACTGCTACAGTTTAAATAGAAAAAAAAAACCACTTACGATGAAGGTGACATCCTGGGCTGGTGAGTTCAGAAGTTTGTGTTTCTGACATTATCACAACAAACACAAGGAAGATGGGCACCATGAAGGGAAACATGATGAAAAGACCTGAAAAAAATTAAATTGAACAATCTGCAATAGGTAACTTTATTCTGTCTATTTTAGCACCACATAACAGTAGGTTGTTTACTAACATAACTTATAAGACCCTGTATTCAATGTCCTTACCTCCTGCAGCAGATGATAATATATACATCATAACATAGCACATCAGGTTTGTCAAACCTACCAAACCTATGAAATTTCAATGTTTGTATCATTGTATCAGGAATACAGTGCAAGACCATAGGGTTGTTCAAATCTAACGATTTATACCTAGTATTCATTCAATGCAACGTATACGATGTTTAGATATGGACCTCTAGTTACCTCCCATGTGGTCCCAGTTGAATCCTATGCTAAGTTTATTCAACCTACCATGTAGTTAAGTTGACCTATATTTGACATAGCAGGGCTGACAAGCCAAGTTTAGAGCTACATATATAAATATACTCATCTCACCGGCAACTGTAGACTCTTACCTTAGTAATAGCTGTAGACTGACTCAAAGACAGGTCCTTTAGTTAAGTATATATACCTGCGTGTACATTACCCCGACACACCCATCCACACCTCATACATCATACCACCCACCTAATTTACCTCATTCTCCCTTGGGGCTCTCAAAATGATCTAGGTGAAAGAGATTTAATTAACATTGCACTGGGAAAAAGCTCATCTCTTGCTTTAATGAACCAGGAATGTGGCCAAATGATGCTGAGGCTCTACTAACAATGAGTACCTGTGCAGGGATAATGCATTCCTTGTACTGAATGCTGTGCTTATACAGGGAAAAAATTTCATATGATCCTAGTGAACAGCTACATGTTGCTATGGCAATAACAAAAATAGAGCGTAAACAGTTTTTGCTGCTCATGATGTTTGTCATGACTATGCTTTAAAGTGAAAGGATTAATGATTTTTGCCCAAAATTAATTTACGTAGTTGAAGGAATAAACAGGCAGGGTTAATGAACCTGTGGCAGTTGTACTACACATGCTGGTAAAAAGGTTTGCAAAGCCCCAAGAAGTTGTATGAGAATCTACAGGGGTAAAAAATAGCATATAGCTATTATAAGCACTGTAATGCATAGGACAGTTCAATGGACAACTGAATATTTTCTGGCAGTTGGCTAAATTTATAGTATCAGAATCTGCTTTTGGTTTCCCCTAACCCCCGACTTGCATCTCATGATCAGCTATGTGTATGTATGGGTAGATCCAGGGTCACATACCGGGTGACTCGGAAGGCAAGCTGAAAACAGGGTGAGTGAGTTGCGTGTGTGTTTGCCTGAATTTGTGTGTTTGTGAATTTAGGTATGTTAGCATGTGTGTGTTTCTGGGTACGTGTGTCTGGGTACATGTGTATGTGTATCTAGGTGAGTGTGTTTTAGTTTCCGGGTATGTTACTGTGTGTGAGTTTGTCTAACTATTTGTGTTTTTATTTTGAGTGTCTGGTTATGTTAATGTGCGTGTCTATGTGTGTATGTTAGTATCTGGGCACATTAGTGTGTGCTAGTATAAGATTGTTTGGATGTGTATGTTAGTGTGAGTGTTCTCCTGAGGCCAGGCTCTGGATCTGCCCGTGTGAGCATGCGCAGGATACTCACTGTCAGCTACCTGCGGCTCTGGCTCAAGTATTTCATAGACCCCCCTGTGCACATATACAAAAAGCAACCAATAATGCAAAGGCATTGGAGTTTTACCAAGATAACTGTATCGTATTGTACTTTTTGTTCTTCCTCCATGTACTAATAATTTACAAAATGCTTTAATGTGCATAAATCATTGCTGGTGGCTCAGAAGACGTTTGTTAGTTTAACCCCTTACAATACTGTTTTTTATCTGTGTACCCTTTGTGACAATGGTGCTCTTCTTTAGCTGTAATTGTTTGGTGTTTTTTTCCCATACACATGGTACTTCAGGGATTTATAGTTCCTGGTATATCTCACTGGCAAACAAACCCTTAATATGTGTTCAGCAACATTGCCAGTACAGTGATACCACCTATGCAAAGCTTTTTTGGATTGTTTGGGGGCTAAAAAATCACATTTGCACATTTTTGTAAACATCTGGACAGTTTGCGCCTATTTGTGACAGCTTTGAAACCAGCAAGTTCAGTTTACCCCAGATTTTTGGGAAGACTTTTACATTTTTTGGAAATATTTTCAATGAACAAGATAAGGGGCGTCCAACGTGCGGAGATTTCCTGGTGGGCCGGCAGACCATCATTCAAAGCGGCCACACGGCGGCTGCTTTGAACTTCCCAGTCCCAGTGGCAACAGTGCCTCAGCTCTTCGTCCCGAGCCTTTTAAGACGTGACATTCAAGGGGGCGGGCTCACAGAAGAGTTCCTCCTGACTGGGAGAAGATTGTCACGTCGGAACACAGCAGGGGAAAAAACCCACAAAAATGTAAGTATTACCAAAAAAAAAATAGAGGTTATAGGAAAGTGGACCCATATTCGTGTGTTTGTGTGTCAGCGTGGCAG
>VKOC01000004.1:8289255-8313029 GCA_009364415.1 Spea multiplicata
TATATACCTCCAGAAATGCATTTTAACACCCTATATGCCACTCAGCCCCATGATATGCCTTTTAACCCCCTATATGCCAGAGTGGCATATAGGGGTATAAGGCATATCATGGGGCAGAGTGGCAAATAGGGGGGTATAAAGCATTTCTGGGGGCAGAGTGGCATAACTGGGGGGGGCAGGTTGGCAAATAAAAGGAAATTTAAAAAATATATTTTTCTCAATCATAGCTTTTATTAAACATGAAAAAATAATTTACATGAATTAATATTTACTGGTAAAACTTTTTTCCTATAGGGTCGTCTTATATTCAGGCTTTTTGTTTTTTTCCTAAATTAATATTTTGATTTTGGGGGGTCGTCTTATAATCGGGGTCGTCTTATAATCGAGCAAATACGGTAGGTCAGACGTATTGAATAATCAAAGCAAATAGTTAAATACATAATGGTTTAGAATACTTGCACCCAAATTGTAAAAATAATAATATATATACCGTACTTACCGGCGTATTACACGCACCGGCGTATAACACGCACCCTCGCCGGAACCGGAAGTGCGGGAGACGCGGCTGCAGATCGTGCAGCACAGAAAGTTATCGGCGTATAACACGCAGGTAGGGTTTAAACTTATTTTTTTAGATATAAAAGTGCGTGTTATACGCCGATAAATACGGTAATTACTTAATAAAATAATTCTTGCATTTCATCATCTACAATTTGACTGCCAAAGGGGAAAGCACTGGAACTGAAAATGTTAAGATCCACCTATGGGTATGTGTACCAACAACCATATATGTTTAAATGGCAAATCGCACTGCTCATCTAATGCTTGCCAAAGTTACTCTGGAAAAAGATCATTATGATATGCTGTTTAATAATGTACAAATGTTGAGAGCTAAAAAAAAGTATCCTTCACTAACAGCAGCTAGAATATTCTCATTAAGAAATTATAACGCTACATCACTAATGCAGTATTTTTTTTTGCAAAATATCACTTAAGATTTTTTTAAAAAGGTATGATTTAATCACATTGTTACTTTACTAAAATGCATGAGACACAGAAACATAGAATTTGATGGCAGATGAGAACCACTCCACTCAAGTAGTCCGCACAATTTTCTTTATGTAAAGACCATAGTCAGTCCTTATTTTTGTCTTGTTTCAGGATAGCTGTATGCCTAACCCACAAAAGTTTAAATTCCCTTACTGTATTAGTCTCTACCACTTTTGATGAGAGGATGTTCCATTTATCTAACACTCTCTCAGTAAAACTTCCTTACATTACATCTAAGCATGTGACACTGTAGTAGAGACTGTGATCTCTTGTTATAACAATTGTCCTCCTTTCAAATACATTTCCCACCTGTCAACCCTTTAAGTATTCACAAAAATACTTGAGAGAGGCAGGATCCCCAAATACATAGCATTTTTTTGGTTAAAACTTATTTGTTTTGGAATTTCCTCCACCAACAGACAGACAGGAATGGGATTCACCAACATGATGATGAGACTGGGTGCAGTGGTGGCTCCTGTAGCAATGATGACAAAAGTATATGTGCCGTTTCTACCCCTTATCATATTTGGGGTGGTGCCAATTATTTGTGGAGTACCTATTTTGTTTCTGCCTGAAACACTCAACTGTCCTCTTCTGGACACCGTAGAAGAAGTAGAAAAAAGGTTGGTATTGATGGGACACATGGATATTTCTATCCGATTGTACAGATTATGACACTTTCATGCATAGTAAATGTTCAGTAGTTCAATAACAAAACAAAGAAACTTATAATTATTCACAGCTATAGAATGAAACCTACCATTTTTGTAATTGGAAAACACATTATCATGTATTTGTATTTCTTTTCAGAGACCGAAATATTACACCTGAGGTGAAGAATGATTCAATACACGAAACAGGATCTGTGCGGGGTACCAAACTTTAAAACAGGCTTTCTATAAACACAGGCAATGCATACTGCCAGATTGTTAATGATAAACAATAAAACAATACTGAAGGAACTCAATAACTGCATCAGCTAACTGCCTCTGCTGATCCTTCTTGTTCTCTCTGATAAATTTAATTTAAAGTATTACATTTTAATCACATTAGGAAAGTAACTTTTTATAGCAATAATACGACTTGATAACATATTTTATTGTTATCTGTGATGTTGCATAGTAGTCTTTTATCCAAGTGTGGCCGGTGAGCCATGTTTCTTTTTTATGGTAGTTGGCTATGCTGCCATATTTTCAGAAAATGTACTGGATGGCTCTACTTTGTGTTTGGTGGCGAGTGGCATAGAAATATGGACATAAAAATAAATACATTTGTAAATCATACTGGCTTCTGATTGGCATATTAATTTTTAATCACAGTACCACTGGATCATTCATAATAATAATAAGACCCAATGAAAATATTTTCTGACATGTGAGTTTTCATGTATTTGTAAGCCACTCTAAATATAATTTCTCATACAAGATGAACATACAGTTAAGTTTTAAAATCTCTGCAGATAATGCCTTCCTACAATACATTATACAGTGCACGCAAAAAATGCTTATTATTAATAATCTGAAAAAACAAATAAATAGAACATTGATCTACTGTGATCCAGACTCAGTGTGACAGCACTTCATGTAGCATAGGCTGAAAATCCAAAATGACAGGTTCTGATGGTAGGTACAACATACGTGAAAACTCCCAAGGGTAGGCAAAAGTTCTGTTTTATTCAAATGAACAGTTATCTCAGCAGTCCAAAATTCTTCAAAAAGGGTCGGGCTGAAATTTGACAAGCCCACTTGCGTAATCAAGAACAAGGTGTCGCCACGTAATTAGATGTTATGTGACCTTATGGTAAAAGTGACACTGCTAGCACAGTGTCTGCAAGCAGCAAGAATGCTATGAGAAGGGTAAGGGAATGAGAGGGTATGGGAAGAAGTGAGTGTAACGGGTTCACCAAGAGAGCTGTATTAACTCCCAGAGATCACCCACATGTATCCTCCTGTTGTCCCTTGAATCACTTCCAGCACCAGCCAGCATGCGCACCTTGGAACCCTGCTATGTGTACCCAATAAGTAGACACACAACTACCTTGAATTGAGTACAGCAGGAATGAACAGTTTATTGTTGTAAAACATAGACTGATATAGCCACAGAACTTCATTAACATAAATCAACATTGATAAACAGATACATGTAGACAACCCAACCCATGTAGACAATCCCCTTTGGCTACTGAATATCCCCCTGGTAGCCATCCTGTTAATGGGATTAGTTTACACAATGGAGTTCCTGCCTGTTTGGCAGCCAGGCTGGAGCCATCTCTGAGTACCTTGGGCCCCTGTATGACAGGTAATTCTGTCACAGTGAGTATGGATGTTCACATGTCCGCTAAGAGTGTGTGTGCGTCCAGTAGCATGAATATGTATGATACAGTATGTGTGAGTGTGTGTTAAGAGTGAGTGTGAGTTAGCAATACTGTTTAAATGGTAAACATACCCACACTACCTCCATCAGGACCGTTTCCTTTACCGTGTTTGCACTAAATGACCTGAGCAGTTTTTGTGTTTTTGCTATGCCCACTAACTCATAGAATACACCCACACACAATTTATATTGTTTTTTTTTTCAGCACAAGCAGGGCTTTCTTTAGAAATAATAATTCTATATATAAACCATCATTTAATATGAAAAATATCTAAAAATGTGGGACAAATTAAGTAAAAAAGGAAATATTTACAGTTTCACCTATAACCAGTGCAAAAAACTCCAAAAGTGTATTAAGGTATTTGTCCTGTTTTTGGAAACACCACATATGCCTTGTATTTTAATTCATTTTGGTACTTACAGGGTTAAATATGAATGACGCTCATGGCCGCTTCTAAACAAGATTTTTTAAAAATGTTGGGAGTTGCCTCCCAGTAGTGGCCAGAAAAACTGCTAAATAAAAGTATATTTACTAGGAACATTTTAACACTTTTGAGTTAACCATTTTAGTGCCAGTCTGTCCTAAACATTGCAGTAAAACTTCATTTTCATTTATCCAAACACAGTATATCAGTACATTTCTTCCCTGGGTACATTAAATTACTGAAACAACTTGTGATTTATATTCAGAAACACCCCCTGAGTACAGGAACACCCCGTATACATGGGTAGGGTATATCTCTTTGGCACCGCAGGTTCAAAATTGGAAAATGCGAATTACAGTTTTTAAACATGGAATTTTGACAGATCAGTTTGCTGGGTCCACGCCTTATTTGAGACACAGTAGAGGTCCCATATTTCATTTTAACCCCCTAAAGCTATATACTTCCAAAACCAGACAGAAGCAGCAGTATACCCACGATCACCTGGATTGTGGCGACATGGGGGCATTTATTTTGGATGACGTACCAGGTACGTCACAGAACAGCTGAGCCCAATTGAGCATGGCGTGCCTGGTATGTCACCGGACGTGAAGGGAACACTAATAACTGTGCATACAGAGGCTCAAATTACTTCATGTAGTGTCAGAAGAAGAAAAAAACACTTTATATGAGTGAAAAAAAGATGTCTGCCTTGTTATATTTCAAGTACATTGATTTTTTCTTTTTTAATAAGTATTTGCTTTTAAGGTGTCTGGTACTTTGAACTCTATTAATCAGACATAGATATATATTTATATATATTAGATATATATTTATATGTTACAATATCCTAAGGAGCCTGCTCACCGGGGTCCCACATAAGTAAATGTCCCCAAGGTCATATCTTATACAAATATAAGAAAATGACTCTTATCAGTGCAAACACATGTTAAAAAATTATAATATTAGAATGTAAACATTACTTGAATGGGTTTGCCTGGCTGTTTTGGGGCAAAAGGGCCACATTTGGGGCATGTGCATTTTTCAGTGTTGAACTTTGACATTTGGTGATCCACTGCCCATGCACTATTTGGTGCATCTTTGAGCCTGGCCAATTCAGTGTGACCTATAAAACCATATATTTTTAAAAACTAGACACCCCAGGGTATTTCAAATGCTGGTAATCTAACTCTACGAATGCACACATTTTACCACTAGCCTTTGTCAAAATTTACAATACATTTTTTTGTGATATTTTTCCCCACACACATTGTACTTTAGGTATGAATTTACAGGTCCTGTTATATGTCACACAACACCCCAACACGTGTTCTCCTGAGTACAGTGACACCCCACATGCATGGGTTTCTCAAGTTGTTTAGAGGCTAAAAAGCCACATTTGGGATGTGGTCACTCCTTACCATGTGTTAATTGGGTCATTTTTGAACACGGCCAATTCAATTTACCCCATCAAATCATTCATTTTTTAAAAGTAGACGCCCCATGGGCATTTAACATGCCAGTATTTTAACTCTTTCCATGTGAGAAAATAAAGCGCAATATTAGGACTCACTCATAAGAATATTTTTTATATAAATACATTAGTGGGAAATTATTTTTATATGTTACCATTTTTTTAACTATTTTTATTTTTTTCAATTACAATTTTCTTTTTACATTTTTTTCACTAATCACATTTTGATTACAAACCTGTGTTCAAACTGCAAGGGGAGCCACAGTTCTCAGCAGGGTCTGCAGAGACCCTCCTGAGAACTCTTTTCAACTCCTTTATTTTTTGAAAGGATGCGCCGCCATATTGCGAGTGGCAAAATCTCACAGAGGCGGTTGTGACCACTCTCCGGAGCGGTCACAGCGCGTCCTGGGGTGGGTGTTCGGTGTTGCTGAATGCCTCGCTATTGAGGCATTTCAACGACACCACTGAAGTCTTTTAAAACGGCAGTGTATGGCGGATGTTGACGCCCCGAAGAGGTTCCAGACATGGCCCCCGATGCTGATCTCAGCCTCAACATCGAGGCATTACAGCAACACTGTTTGGGTGCAGAAAGAGAACATAGATTGCTTTCTTCACCCGTTTGAAGTTATGACGGTCCTGGCACGTCAATTGTCGCAAACCGTCTGTTGTCATCAAGGGGTTAAACATTCAAGGTCTGACAATTCTCAAAACTGGCTGCTCAAAGTGGCAGGGAAATGCTGCTATTCAAATCAATGGCAATGCTTTTCACGCAAATGCACAAGGATCTCAAGGGGAGAGATAAATAGTGAGAATGGGAGAGATAAAGAGAAAGGTATAGGATACAGATAATGAGGAGAAAGAAAGGAGAGGGATAGAGGTAGGGAGAAATAATAAGAAAGAAGAGCGATGGGAAGAAAGGGAGAGAATAAAAGTTGCAGAAAAAAACAAATATAGGGGGAGATAATGAATAAGGGGTCAGATAATGAAAAGGAGGAAGGATGGGGATAAAGAGATAAAGAGAGATTCATAGAGGACAGGAAGATAAAGATGAGATAAAGGAAAAGAGCAGAGCTAATGAGAAAGAGGGAGAGATAAAAGAGAAAGGGAGTTGTATGTAGAAAAGAGATAGAAAGATGAAGAGATAAAGCAAGACAGATCAACAGAAAGGGGAGATAGAGAAAAAGGGTGATGTAAAAAGAAAGAGGAGGGTTAATAAAGAGAACGTGTGACAAAATAAAGAGAGCAAAGAGAAATAAAAAGAAAAGGGAGAAATAACCAGAAGGAGGAAAAATTGAGAAAAGAGATAAAGAGGGGTGATAATGAGATGGAATCAAACAGAACAGGGAATAATAAAGAGAAAGAGAAGGAAGAGATATAGAGATTGGGGGAGATCTGGGTGCTGGGGCAAGTCATATGTGTGTCTTTGGGGTGTGCCACTTGTGATCTATGTCTGCAATGTAGATGCCGTTAACGCATGGAAGTGAATCATGTGTATGATGCACTCACATCACACCACCCTCAAGGGCAGTATAAAAGGGGCAGAGCCAAGGGGCGTCAAAATGAATGTTAGCATAAGGTGACAAAAATATTGGCACCGACCCTACCTGCATCGCCAAGGGGAGCACTCTTGGTAACTGGAGCCACAAAGTTCCCAGGTATGCCAATGACAAATACTGCCCTAAACCTCCTAGGCCTAGGGCAGCAGGTCCAGGGGGCGGCAGTCTCCCTGCTGGAAAGCTCCTTGGGCGATCACCCTGGTGTGTAGCTATTCAATGAGCCGGTTATAGGATCTCTGATTTCGCCAACCGACACACTGACTCTTTAGAAGTTGGCACAGCCGCCATACAATGTATTGAAATGTGGCTTTAAGACACAGAGCCCTGGGATATCATATGCCAGTATTCTGGAATGAGGAAGGCAGACGTGGAGGGGGTGCCTAGGACACTGCCCTGGATCAGTTAAGGTAAATTGCTGGGTATAGCTCAAGAGAACAGTGAGCGGGAAAAAATCCACCATTCAACAAGCTGTTTTGGGCCCTTGACAGTTGTTCTTAGTTGATTTCCATCACTTTGACATGGGCAGATGCAGGGCCGGCCCTACAATGGAGCCGAGTGGGGCAATTGCCCCAGGCGGCACCTTTGAAAGGGCGGCACTTTGCCGCCCCAAGCACTTTTTTTTGAAGCGGAGGAGAGAGAGAGGGGGGTTTTCGCTTACCCGCTCGGCGCCCCTCTCTCTCCTCTGCGAGCCCTCTAGCTCGGTCTCGGTGCCGGCTTGTAATGCTGAGCGCCGGAAGTGACGTCAATTTCCGGCGCTCAGCATTACAAGCCGGCACCGTGGCAGAGCAGGGAGACTCGCCGCAGGACTGTTTCAAGGTAAGTACCTTTAAACAGGGGGGGGGGGGTAGATAATGGCATCAGCGAAGTTTAAAATGCTGCCCCCCCCCCGGCGTCGGCAGGGGGGTGGGGTGGTATTTTAAACTTCGCCCCAGGCGGCATTAAGTCTTGGGCCGGACCTGGGCAGATGATATCTGTATCCTGGATTTACCTCCTTATGTCCTTGGAAATGGTAGAGAGTGACCATGTGACTGCATTCAGCAGAGGGGGACTGGACAGCCTTGAGACAAGTAAAAGTCTCTGATGGACACACTTAGCAGTGACTTGGAAAATGGTGTAACACATGCGGATGGGGAGACGGTGCTCAGCGTAGGTTGGGGAGAGTTGAAGTTCTGTGCACACTCTGTGCTGGCTACGTTGAGCTACAGTATCGTGGTACGCATATACTCCCCATTCTGTCGTTTCTGCTCTCCTTTGTTCTCTGTCTCTCTCGTACCCCTTCACTCCTATCCTTTCTATCTTCTCTCACATCTATCCTTTCTCCTTTTCTTATTTCTCTCCTCTACATTCCATCTCTCCATCTCATTTCTTTTCTTTCTCTCTTCGTTCCATTCTCTCTACCAAGCAAACACTTTAGGTGTCACCTGTAAAAATACACCAATGGGAATGCCCCAAACCCACACCCAGGCACAACACCTTACACAAAAGACGGCAATCTTAAAATCGAGGCAAGCAACACATTCATTCCCCCCCAAAAAAAAGAAACTGGCGAATGCCTGGTCATTATCTACACCTCACAACAACTTACCGTTTGGACATTTAAAATATAGTTGGTTTAGTATTTCAGTGTCATTTATGAAAGTTGTGCAGGTAGTCCATCGAAATGACAACCATCATCACAATACCTCATATATGACAGATAATAAAACACAAAAATAGGCGTCTTATATTTTAACACGATTATCCTCAAAGATTCAATTGTTTCCTTAACAAATGTTGCCTTACCAATATGGATACTTAACTTTTACAATACTAACCATGGCAGTTAGAATGGATTTATTTATCATTCCACCACTGCTTCGTTTATGAGGACTGCAGACTACCACCATATTGTGCCTCGCTCAAAGGTGTACAAAGATGGCCGCCGCCTCTGCGGCTTTTTTTCTATTTGCCAAACACGTTGTTTACATCTGGTCACTAGCTGTTGTCCTTTGGCGTCAGCACGTAGCGTCGACTGGGCGGAGTCTAGGAGAGAAGCAAAACACATAGTGACCCGGAACCGGGTGACACAGATCGAGTTGGGAAATACCGATAGCTTGAATCTGGTCACCGAGAAAAATCTACCTCCCGGACTAAGAAAACGAGAGTAGATCAGAATTAAGTACTAATATCACGACGCCATTGGAGTGTATTTATCACTGTGGGATTTGACCCCGGGTCCTACGTGGTAACACAGACGGACAGAAGAGACTTGTTTACATGACAGGATACATATTGGTACCAGGGAGCTGAAGCTTTGACTTTGAAGGGTGACCCTCTCAAACAGTGCTGTTTTTGGTTGTTGACAGGAATATTGACAGGCTGTGTGAAAGAATATGTTGTTCTGTCTCAGTATATCAGGGGACAACTTTTAGGAAGA
The DNA here is from genome assembly GCA_009364415.1 of Spea multiplicata. Taxonomy (NCBI): domain Eukaryota; kingdom Metazoa; phylum Chordata; class Amphibia; order Anura; family Pelobatidae; genus Spea; species Spea multiplicata. Next base: position 8,298,547 of record VKOC01000004.1, read on the forward strand.
CTGACATCTAAGTGTCAGAAACATACTGGTATCAGAATAACCATATTTGTTTTGTCTGAGGAAATTCTCTAGGCCTTTTAATGTGACAAGAGATACCAGTTTCTACTTGATGGAGTTTAGATACAGTTCTTTACTGTGACCAGACACCGGTTGTTGTTGAGTGACAAGTGGTAACATTCCATAAATCAAAGGAATAGTGTCATTGTGGCAAAAAGTAGTCACCCCTATTCTCTCATATGGTTATGAGGTGAGAGTAGCTACCTATTTCCCCCCTTACTTTCCTTTCTGTCCCCACCATGTCTTGGTGGCTCTTTCCATGGTCAAGTTCCATAAAGAAACGAGCATGCAGGTACCTTCTGCAACATTACCTTGGCCACTACCTGGAGGAAAGACTAAGTCTCGAACAGCTGAGCTTGGACCTCTACAATGGAAGCGGACGTCTCTCTGACATTCACCTAGATATCTGGGTAATGTATATATTCTATTTATTACAATTTGGTAAATGGAGAAGAAATGACTACTGCATTAAGTGAATGAGGGTGTTTGTAATTTGGGAGCAAAGTCCTGTTTATCCATTCGAATATATGTATTGTAAGAAGCGCTGCATACATCGTTGGTGCTATGTAAGATAATAATAATGAAACTTCCATGAATATTTGCGATTAAGAATGTAATGAACATGGCAGCAGGATTGTCTTTTACATAGGTTAGAAATGAACACTGCTAGAGTTTAGATAAAGTGGAATGAAACAGAGATAATGGTGTCTATTTTAACTTTTATTATGTTTTGGGTGGCTTAGATCCAATAAGACCAGAGGCAAGTTGCCACATTTTGGCATACCCCTATTTAATCAGTAGGTACATGTGACGCACAACACTTTGGCTTCCCAGCCGATAATTTTTCCACCCAGCTCAAAGCTTTCATCCTTGCCACGTATCTAGTAGCCATCAACAGCACAGGTATTTAGATGGCATTCTTACAGTAATGATCACCTGCATGCCACTGAGCTGACCCAGAGATTCCATCTGGGACCTGTATAGTAATAAACCAGTTAGGCTCTTGTTAAGCATTGTCAATGCATCATTAAATATTCCCCTTTACAATACCAATATGTGGGGAGAAAAAAGTATCACAACGGGGCTATAGGCAATGATTAAGCTGCTTCTGAAGTCCGATAATGCAGTGGCCACTAGACACCTGCAAATCCACTACTGCTTGAATGGGAGGCCAGCAAAGTATCAGTACTGTGCCTCGCTATAAAAATGACACCGTTCTGGGGCATTCCTTTGCACGAAAAATGAACCCCTTGGTGAAAAAGAAACCCCCCAGCTGCCCCTTTAGAAGTTCAGCTTCATCCTCCAGTGGCTTATAGGGACACAATAGACATCATATGCACTTTATTCTGTATCATAGCTGTATCATAGGTCCCTTGAAATTTACATAGTCCCCCCTTTGCAGAATCCCAACAAATGCATTTGCCCCTTTTCCCACCTCCCAGATCTTCTGGCAGGAGATTTAAGTCCTAAGAGGTGCAAACAAGTTACTTTGCATTTCTCTTTTGGACAACAACCACAGAGAAAAAGGTGACTGGGGGTACCCTAGGGCAGCCCCAAAGGTAAAGACATCACTGCCTAAGATAAGGACTTTTCATTCAAACTTTGTAAAGAATGTGTATTGATGGACTCACCAAGTATTTTAATAAGCATTCTTCTTTAATGAGCCTGCCAGGGACATTAATCTGCCCCTTTAACATACTTCCCACTAGGGTCTGGTTTCCACATATTGAGGTCCCTTGTGTGGACTCAACTCAGAAGGACTCTAGTTGAGAGTTTACTATTAAAATAACATTTATTGTGATGCCATATGAACAGGTGGTTTGGGTATGTTTTGCTTAGGTAGGCAGCAGCTTGTACTTTTCCCTCAATTTTATCTATTCCGTTTTTGGATGGCGCTGTGGTGCTGAAAGACACATGGGTCTATAACCTGTTCAAGTATGTTTACAGTAAGAGCTGTATTCCCTTGAAGGTTATAGGCAAGTTGAATGTCTCAATTCTTTGATTTAACTATGCATTATGGAGAGACAACTGTAGTGACTGTCTACTAGAAAGAGAAGAGATGTGTTATACAATGAATGGGAATATTGCATTATTTAATTACACTATATTTATTATATTCACTCAGTTGTGTATTGTAGATTTTGACTTTGACCTGTACTATTTTTCTTAATGGGGCCCCATATGCGCAGCCTTGCACAGAAATACTTTTCTTGTCATTGTCACCTGTTAGCCCATACATATCTGAGGACTATTTATTTATACCAGATTTTGAATGTACCTTTCTAATAAACCCGGTTGGGTGGACTTTTTGTTTGCCAACCAACTGGTAAAAAACTAGATTCTGCTGTTAGGCAAGAAGCATTTAGAGACTGCAAATGTGCACCTATGTTAACCCTACCAGGAAGGGGGCAACAACCACCGGTAAACGTAATAAAAAAAAAGCCAGGATCTGATCTGATCACCAGCCCACTTACTAAACCCACAGCATTTGACCTGGAAGCACCCTGGACTGAAAGGTCAGTGCTGTTTTTTTTATTTTTTTGATAAGTTATTTTTTCAACTGTTTCAATGCTGATGTTCCATTAGAGCACACCATTGACCAAGCTTGTGGGAACAAATGTTAACCCCTGCAATGCCACGAATGTGTCATACACAATTGTGGCATTGAAGGGGTTAACGCTGCACTGTCGCTCTCATGGAGCGATCAGGCAGCAGGGGAGGGTTGGGGCTGGTCTCCACACTCCTGTGGAGACCAAAGAACCTTCTCCCTTTGTCCCAGAAGCTGCCTCTGGCAGCTGGGACGCAATGGCTGGTCTATAGACCAGCCATTGCAGGGAGCAGTCTCTTTGATGACTCTTGTAGGCTTCCATATTGCTTCCAATATGTAGGCTTCCATATTGAAGGGGTTAATGCTGTACTGTCGCTCTCATGGAGCGATCAGGCAGCAGGGGAGGTGTTGTGTCAGGTCCCCATACAATCAACACTCAACCCCCTTCCCTGAAGATGCCTGTGGCAGCTGAAAACACGATTGCAGGTTTTCCTGCAATCGCGGTTTCAGCCTACAGAATCGCTCCGTGGGAGTGATCACAGGCTCAGGGGCGGGCTCGGAGTGGCTGTGCAGTCTGCCCAGACTCCTGGTTTAACCTATACAGAATTTAAAGCCATGCTGCAAAATCTTATTTCTTCCTCCATGATCTGACATTTCTTGCCACTGATAGGTTGAATATGCTGTTAATCAGTGGTAGTTAAGGACTGCCAAAGAAATCAATGGAGGTATTTTCCTGTCACTGATTGAAAGCTTAAACAGCCAGTCAGTGGCAACAAAGTGCTCCCACTGAAATCAATTGACTTAATGTTTTGCATGCAGTGATCTGACTGGAGTTGAGTAGATCATGTCCTGGAAGATGTATTTAGCTAGGAGTTGGAAAATGAAGCAAATGCATTCTGCAGAGTCCCTCCATCAATTTGCAAAATGGACTGCACAAACATTTAAAGGGACCACTCACCTATCATTCTTTAAAGTGCATATCATGGCAGACATGCCCCTTTAATATACAGAATTGCACATTTCACTTAATCTTTTGTACTTTTTCTAGAAATAAAGATTGCTTGCATGAATGCTAGGGTATGATGGTCACATGCTGCTGTGTTAGTTAACCTAATTATGTGAGGACAAGACCTTATGTATAGTGCACCATGTTTATACAACAAGTAGACTTGATATAATTTTAAACATACTTTTCCACTTAGACAAAACATTAATTGCACCTTCCAGTATGTTAAGTAAGTAAACACAAGCAGGGCTGTTTAATCACATGAAACAACATTTTAGCATCCTTTTGTGAGTGAAGAAAAACTTTGCATGATTATTTTAAATCAAGGCTCGACAAATCCCAGGTCGCCATGGCGACTGAGAATTTTGTCCTGGCACCTAGGTGTTAGTCAGTCTGTTAAATTCCCCAAAAATGCCCCACGTCGCTGCAATCGGGGTGATCGCGGGGGCGCCACTGTTGTCTGCCCAGGTGCCTGTGCAGACCAGCACAGCCACCCAGAGCCTGAGATCACTCCCACAGAGTGATTCTGTAGGCTGAAAACGCAATTGCCGGCAAACCAGCAATTGCGTTTTCAGCTGCCATAGGCAGCTTCAGGGAAGGGGGTAGTGTGTTGATTGGGTCCCCACACAAGTGTGGGGACCCTGACACAACACCCCCTGCTGCCTGATTGCTCCATGAGAGTGACAGTGCAGCGTTAACCCCTTCAATGCCACAATTGTGTATGACACATTCGTGGCATTGCAGGGGGTTAACATTTGTCCCCACAAGCTTGTGGGTACTAAATATCAGTCAATGCTGTGCTCCAATGGAACATCAGCATTGAAAGAGTTAAGGGTGCTTCCAAGTCAAACGCTGTGAGTTTAGTAAGTGGGCTGATGATGATCAGATCACTCCTGACCAACTGTTAGTTTTAAAAAAAATCCTGACTCCTAACTTTTTTTTAGCTGGCGCCTAGATTCAGAACAAATTTGTCAAGCCCTGATTTAAATTATTTGGGATACAAGTTTGGGCATTCAACTTACTGTCACTTACTGATTTAGTTCATAGGGCCTTTCCTGTGTAGCATTTACGGAACTGAGAACAGTCTATGCTTATAAACTGTGTGGTGAAAATACAAAGTAAATACATACCTGAAATATGTGAAGAGGATCAGTAAAAGTGATCTAATGTCCTGGCTGATTCCAAGAAACTAACCTGATTGAACAAGCTCTAGAAAGTCACCAGCTGTCATTATCCATCCCCACTTCTAAGAACAGAATGTAATGTCCAAAACTGAAGAGTGTCAAGTTGACCCTATCACCCCTTTAATTGCTAGAAGTGCAGAGTACAAAGGTCAGTCTCTCTTGACAGCAAACAACCAAGTATGGCACATGGTTTAATAAGTGTTCCTGTCTTAATATGGAAGATGGAACTGGTTTGAATGGACAGGGTGTGCTCACAGGGCAATCATCTCCTAATTTCAATGTGTCACTTCCATAAAGTATCAAATTAAGACACATAATTCTCCAATGAGTGTGTACTAGGAGATGGGAGTTGTTCACATGCTTAGGATATAGAATCATCATCCTGTTCTTACAATGCTAAATATTCATTATGTCTAGTTCCATATTTTTGTTCCCATCACATCTTTGTATTCTCTTCTTTTTGTCTGCATGTTTGGGGTTTCCTCCTTTTTTGTCCTCCTTTGGTCTTAGTTTAAGATGAGGAGGTTAAATCGGAGTCCCCATTGAAGCCAGGACAATGAGTAAATAAAAATATTACTAGGTATGAGCCACGGCACACTGGCATTCTTGTTGTAGTAGTAAGACTGGGGGCCTTGTGGACATCTAAATTGTTTGTTTTTCCGATTTCTGTTAATTTTTAGTTTTTACTTAGGCTGCTAGTCTGTGCCTCTCTTCAGCTGGCAGTGACCTCTTCACCTCCTTGCCAGTTTTGCTGTGTCAAGTGGGAAGGGTACAGGCCGTAGCAGTCATGGTTTGCTTAGAATTCTTCACAATGGCAATGGAACTTAGAGGGACACTCTCCAGCCACCACATACACTTTACTGCATAGAATAGCTAGCTTTCACCTGAATCCCCTGCATGCATTTCTCTTTCCTCAGCTCTCACCTGTTTGGATTGCAGAAGATGTGTGCATACTCAGTGGTTGACTGCTTCAAGTAGCCAGAACTTGTGCTAAATTATTTTTAAAAAGGTACAACTCTTACCCCTTCTACCAGAAAGATATATAAAAAATAATTCCTTCTTGGCCCCCAATCCAAAGTTCAAAATTCAATAAAAATAATGTACTACATAAGGAAGCATTTTGCTCCCTTATAAAATTGAAAATCTGTGCATGTGGGATATTATTCTACTTAGAGGATGTTTCTGGGCAATAATCAGGGTTATGTTCAATGACACCACATTTGTGCAAGAAATCTGAAATAATCTTTTATTCAGTTTAAAAAAAAAAAGAATATTCATAACACATGACAGACAAAAAAGCTTTGGTCAATTAGGGGAGGAAAATCATGTTTTACAAAAGAGCTAATATGTGTTTTTTCATTGATGGGATTGTATAGAGCATTAGATACTCCTTTAAAGGAGAACTATCGTGAATGATCAAAGTGATATATTAAAGGGGCACCTCAGCCTAATCAACAAAGTTTGCATATCAAAGTACTTTGTAATTACCATATTTTCTCGATTATAAGAAGTTTTTTTCAGAGCAAATACCCCTTGTCTTATATTTGAGGTCGTCTTCTAATCAGACCTCAAATATAGGTGTGACTACAAGACTAAGATCCAGATCCGCCACATCACTGCAGGGGACCTGGACCCTCCTCTCTGGCAGCCTCTGCTGCTGCGGGCACTTCCGCCAGGGCTTCTATGACGGAGCGCCGACATCACATGCGGAGGAAGTCTGTGTGCATACCGCAGCTGGTGAACGTTTGCGGGATGCGCACAGACAGCCTCCGCTGCTGCCGGCACTTCCGCCGGGGCTTTCTGGTGGAACACCGGAAGGTCATGTGATGCCGGCGCTCCGTGAGAAGCCCTGGCGGAAGCCTCCTAAGATAGCGCGTTTGCCCCCCCCCCCCAGCGCTGAAGTGATTTGCGAACCTCGTCAGCATTTCCTTCTGGTTGTTTTGCTTTGTCTCCCCCTTTCTCTCATGCCCCTCAAGCTACTAATCCATTGTAAGCTTGCAAGAGTGCGACCCAGTATATTTTTACATGTGTTTTTATTGTCATATTGTATATTGTCAATTTTAATGTTATCGTTAGGGAATCTGCTGGTGCTCAGTCAATAAATAAAATAAACCTTCATTGGACTTTGATTCTTGTGATAACTGGTTTAATTTTTTTTGGTCTTAGCTTATTTTGTCTCTCTTCCTCCTCTAACCTTTCATTTTTCATCTCTTTCAGTCAGTGAATGAACTCCTTGAGTCCACTGGGGCTCCGCTAGAGATCACTGATGGCTTCATTGGTAGTATTTCTGTCACCATACCTTGGTCTGCCCTAGTCACTGAAAACTGCACTGTGGAAGTTTCTGAACTACAAATTACATGTCGTCCAAAATACAGGAATGGTGAGTGTCCATATTTTGGTAGTTTTTTTAAATGTATTATTAGTCTTGGGTTAGGATATGTATGGAATTACAGCTCCTAGTTTGAATACTAGTAATAAAATTACAACTACTAAAATGCAACACCCTCTTTGAATTCTAAGGTTTTACGTATCCGGACATAATAACAATAATCTGTTCCTTAGCAGGTCAAAAGAATAGGTAAATACTACCTCAGATGAACAACAACACATGGCATATGTCATGATTAATTCAACAAAAATAAAGCCTAAATTGAGAATATGTGTTTGAAAAACTAGGTACACCTTATGATTTAATAACTTGTCGAACCACTTTTTGCAGCAATACACAAAACAATGACTTCATCAGTCTCTCACGTTGTTGTAGTGTCAGCATAGAAGGTTTAGGATACCAAAAGCAGGAACAATCTGTGGGTTCAGAATGAAGGCACGGGTTATGGCAGACGGCGACAATCACATAAATGGTAAACAGGCATGAGTCAAGACAAACACTCAAAATCAGGGGAACGGTCCAGGAATCAAAATACCGAGACAGGCAGTAAGGAAACCGTACAGGAACAGGATACGGGTATAAGGGACGGGATGCAGCAGGACACAACCATAGGGGAGCTGGTATAACCAAGCAATGAGTGTAGTGCTTGGTTCCGTTTTATAGTGTCATTCGGCTGACGCTTTGCTCGCTCTCATGTCATTTCTCCCACTCCCTGTAAGGGAAGTAGGTGCACATGTTTCGTTCCGTGCGCGCGCTCTCATGTAATTCCTACTCCCTGTAGAGGGATTACGTGTTCATGTTTTGTTCCGTGCGCGCGCCTCCGAGGCCTAGACTGAAGCTTTGCGGTGGAACTGCGTGTGTGCCCCCGGTTTCCCGCAGGTAAGACGCGATGGTGGTCGCGACCTGTAGAGGAATTTTGGCCTGTTTTTCTTTACAACGTTGCTTCGGTTAATTGAGGTTTGCAGGCATTTGTTTATGCACAGCTCTCTTAAGGTCCTGCCACAGCATTTCAATTGGGTTGAGGTCTGGACTGGGCCGTTGCAACACCTTGATTTTTTTCTTTTTCAACCAAATCAAGTAGATTTGCTGGTGTGCTTGGGGTCATTGTGGTTGTCAGACAGATGGCCTCACATTTGACTATAGAATACTATATAGAATACAGATGGGTACGTGGTTGACTCAATGACTACAAGGTTCCCAGCTCCTTTGATTGCAAAACAAGCCCAGATCACCCCTTCGCCACCCTTCTTGACAGTTGGTATGAAGTGTTTGTGCTGATGCTGTGTTTGATTTTTGCCAAATATAGGGCTGCGCATTGTGGTCAAATGTCTCGTGTGTCCAAAGGACATTTTTCCAGTAGTCGTGTGCTTTGTCCAGATGCAACTTTTCAAACCTAAGCCGTGCTGCCATGTTCTTTTTCGAGAGAAAAGGCGTTCTCCTGGCAACCCTTCCAGACAAACCATACTTCTTCATTCTTTTTCTAATTGTACAGTCATTAACTTAAACAGTTAACATGCTAACTGAAGCCCGTAGAGTGTTAGATGTAACTCGATTTTTTTGCAATTTCTCTGAGCGTTGCACAGTCTGACCTTTGAGTAGATTTGCTGGGACGTCAACTCCTGGGAAGATTGGTAACTGTCTTTGTATGTTTTCCACTTTTAAGTAATCTTTACCACTATAGAATGATGGACTTTACATTGTTTAGAAATGGCCTTATAACCCTTCCCAGATTGATGGGAAGGAAAAAAAAACTTCTGTTTTATAGAGGTGGTCACACTTGCTGATCGTCAATTAATCAAGGGCATTTGATTAGCAGCACCTGTCTTAACCCCTATGGAAGCAGTACTTCTTTTTCACACATGGCTTCTCCATTTTGGCTTAATTTTTGTTGAATGAATCATCACACAGTGTAATATGTGACATGTTGTTTTTCATCTGTGGTTGTATTTACCTAATTTTTAGACCTACTAAAGAACGGATGACTGTTACTATGTCCTGATATGTAAAACCATAGAATTCAAAGAGGTTGTAGTTTCTTTTTCACACAAGTGTTTGTGTGTGTGTATAATATATATGTATATAATTTTATTATATATATATATATATTTTTTTTCTTTAATTACCATGCCATTACATGTTTTAGGTTCACTAGGTAGAGAAAGCCATAGCTGGTCCTCCTGTATGACCACCAGCATGCAGCTGGCTCAAGAGTGTTTGAAGGAACAAGCAGAAGAACCATCAGATCCTCCACAGCCTATTGAGGGCTTAGAAATGTTTGCTCAAACTATAGAGACAGGTGAGGTTTTGATAAATGACTCTTCCTTATTGGTTAGGTAGTCAAACGTTGCTTATGTAAAAGTCAGTATTTTATAAAATGTGATATCCATTATTGTCCCCCTGAAGTCATGTCAAACCAACTAATGGCAATTGCTTAATATGAAAAATTATGCATGAATTGTACTTGGTTAAAGAAAAACGTTACTAGGGAATACTGACTATTCCTTAACAAAGAGAAATTTATTTTGACAGTGATGCGGAGGATTAAAGTGACCTTTTTAGATACCATTGTCCGGATTGAGAACACCCCAACCGAGGGTGATGTGAATACAGCCCTAGAATTCCACATAAAAAGGTCAGACTTTACAAGTACTACACAACGTTGCTCTTATTAATTTGACATTGACATCATTGCTACACTAGATAATTTGTATTGGACAGCCCAGAGTTTTTGCAACAACCTTGTCCAGAAATAATACATCACATTTACTTTTTTTAAGCCTTTTCCCTTTTAAGCATCTGCTCGTCTCAGAATCTAATTTGATTACCTTTGCTTCCTATTGATATGTTTATTATTCTTCATGTATTTCCAAACATGCCTTTATTTTTGTATTTCCACTTTGGGACACATTATTCTTTGAGTTATCTTATGTTCTTTCCCTTTAGTTCACTGTAACTTTTTATGTGATTTATCTTTTTTAGTGGGTTTCATGTGCTGCCCTCTACCACATTCATGTTCATTCTTCAGTATTGCTGATTTTTTTCCCCTTCATCTAAATTGCATCAGGCCTCTCTTTCAGACTAGATTATTGTGATGAGGCTGTAAGGGACTGTTCCCATGCAACTCCCGTGGATATCCATCAACCTCCTGCTTTCATTCAGAAGATCCTGCAGCTGAATGGGGTGTCACTCCATTATGAGGAGTTCAAGAACAGAGGCCAAACCCCGTCTGCCACTCCTGCTGCTGAGGTACTAGCACAATACAGATAGTAAAGCATGCATGAGAAGAATTGTAATACCCACATAATGATTGGTGGACAGTTGTAGCTATAGGGGTACCTGTGTAGGGGGTCCAGGTGAAAAAGTGGTAGGTGTCTTTGAAAGTACTTTGGCAATCTTTGGTGGATATCTAGGTGTTCACAGTTGCATGTTGTTTTGTGGTGTTGTCCCTCAGTGTGGAACTGAATTAAGTAATGTGACTACCATGCCTGTGTCTATTAATAACTCTAGCTTTCTCGAGGAGGAGTAGTTTGGCTTTAGGACCTAGGAAAGGTAGCTGCATTTAACTTGTACATGTTGCTGCATAAACTACTGTAAAAATGATAGTGTTATAAAAACTGCATATTAACTTGTACTTTACAGGATGTCCACTTATCTGCCCAGAATACCAACCCAGAGTCAGTGCATTTTTCAGGGGCTCCCAGCCGGCCTGTGGAGCCCACAGAACCTTCCTTACCTGTCCTACAGATCGGCAGCTTCTCTGGGTGTACAGAGCTTACCATCAAACTGAAACAAAGTGATGTGTTTCCTGGGCCAAAGGTGATTTATTAGCTTTGTTGTTTCATGGAAATACTGTTGGGCTAAACAACGGTAATGAACATGCTGCATTTTATTAGAAGGGGCTTTTGATGGGTCTCAAAGGGGAATAATATGTCATACTTCCAGAGGCAGATCCATGTTTACTGGAACATTTTCCATGCTAAATTAATTTGTATAACCCCAATAAATTGCTTTAGATAGTACTGTACCTATTCGATAGTATGCAAAAATGCTAAAAGAAAACTTTTGGCAATACATTTGTTCTCTTACAAAAAATCCTTTCTTCTAACTTTAAAGTTCTTTGTGTGAATACATTCCTGGAATGATTCTGATTTTACAGTCATCTTGAAAAAGTTATTTTGTCCACTGTTTCTCAAATGTTTCTGAATGTCAGGTAAATGTTCTGCATTTTTGTGATCATCAAATCAAGCTTATTTTATCTTTATAAGAATGATGGATAGTACATGTATGCATGTAATATTTAAGTGTCATAGAAACGTAGGAGCGTAGAACTATTTGGCCGTCTAGTCTGCCCACAGTCTAGCCCCAGATGGCTGTTCTACATTCTACTGTTCCTTACATTCTAATGTTCCTTACTGTTCTACTGTTCTACTGTTCTACTGTTCCTTACAATGCATCTAAACCTCTGACCCTCTATTCTTCTAACATTTCTCCTCCTTTGAAATAACGTTTCTCCTGTACTTTGTTAAATTCCTTGATGTATTTAAATGTTTGTCACATATTTTCTTTGTAAACCCACCAGAATCATATTCTCCCCTTGCAAATGCATGTAGAAAATTCAGTACAGCTGTTTCTTTGTCGTCTTCAACTTATATCAGTGCTGTCCAACTTTGTTGGTACAAAGTGCCAGATTTTGTCAGAACAAGTTGGTAGGGACAGTCCCTCAAATATTACACGAATACACATACACACTAATTCACACTCGGGTATCATCACACCTTCACAGCTCCCACATACACACTCGCAATAGCACACACTTACACATACATGTACCTACACGTACGCTAGCACGCATTTACGCACACTAATGCACACTTACACAGTAACACTAAAACATCCTTACTCTGTCATCACACCTCCACATGCTCACACTTACACATCTCGCATAACACTCATCACAGACTAACCTTGCCTGCAGCCCCGCTTTATGGCTGCTTGCACGCTATGCGAACAGCCGCAACGTTACCTTAGGGTCTCATAACGTTGCATTACATAACTGCTCTGTGCTTCCCCCTCTCCAAGTGTTTGAAGAATTTTGGACACCTGCTCTGCTCTGAGTAGTTCGTCTTTAACCGCCATTGTAGCCACTTACCAACATACATAGTTTTGCTGTTTAACCGATCAAAGAAAAAACGCAGTGAGAAATTGTTTTACTTTGTAGAGAACGCATTGTGCCTTTCATTGCTAAAGCATATTAAAGGTGTACCTCTAAGTGCTGAAATATACTGTGTATGTTTTATCTGCAGCTTGAGATAGATGGAAAAATTGGATCTCTTCACTTGTTCCTGAACCCACGTCAAATATGTAACCTACAGCAGCTTATTGATGCCTTGAGTATTTCTGGTGAGTTCACATTATTGCAAAATGTGTCAATCCTAAAATAATAAGTCAGGAAACAAAGACCATCACATAATTCCATGTGTTTTTTTTTTGTTCATTAACAGAATCAAACAATATCAAAGAGAAGCTGTTAAAGAGTCGGCCACTGGATATGGAGGATTTGAAACTAATAGAGCAGGACCTAAATCAGCAATTGCACTCAGGACCTGGATCTGTATTTGTACCAGATCCAGAACTGGTATCGTTCCAGACTCTGGAGAATGGAGGTGAGAAAAAATCATTTAGCTGCTATCAGTACTGGTGGAAAAATAAATTTCTTGTACCCAGCAATAATGCGAGGTATAACCCGACCCTGTTCTGTTCAATGCAGAAACTTACATTTTTAAATAATGCAAATTTTAGTATTAACCCCTTCGCGAGCAGTGACGTACCAGGTACATCATGAGAAATGGTCCTCTTAGGACCAGTGACATACCAGTTACATCCTGGGTAAATAATTGTGGCAAACGCGACGGTATTAATGCTGCTACTGTTTGGCAGTCTATGCATACCAGCAACAGTTAACCAGAGTCCCCCAAACCTTAGATGGATCATCTTTGAGCCTTAACATCTTAGCTGCCATAGGCAGCTTCAGGGACAAAGCACTAAGTTTCTTCAATCCTCACACAAGTGTGTAGACCAGCTCAAAACCAGCTGCAGGATCATTCCATGAGTGCTCGTGCAAAGTTAATGGCTGTGTCTTCAGCCCCACAAGCTTTTAGGGACCAAATAACAGTCAATGATGTGATCCTATGGAGCTCCAGCATTATAAGTTTTTTTTTTTTTTTTATTCAGTAGCAATGGCCTGGAAGAAAAAGGTGCTTCCAGGTCAGTTGCTGTCAGACTGCAGAGCCTATAAGGAGTGGGCTGACTAATAGGAGTGATCTGATAATTATGACTCCTCCCCCGCCCATTGGCATTATTTCTTTTAATAGATAATAATTACAACCTGATCACTTAAGAGTGATCAGTCAAAATTCCAAGCTTGAAAACGTTAATGCACATACCCTGAGAAAGAAATTTACTGAAATACTTCAGCGCTATGAAATTTGATGGCGCTATATAAAACAATAAATAATAATAAATACTGCAATATGTTTGTAAGAAAATGGAAAAAACTATTGTCTGCACTGTTTGGCACATATTGCTATGAAAAAGTGTTAAAAATGCCCCTAGTAAAATATTTTGGCTTGTCAGCTTTCAAGAGATATATACTTTTCTTTTGCAATTTTGCTTTTTCGAGCTGCTATTTGAGCACAACTTACATCACATTTAAAAAATAAAAAGCAATGAACATCATTCATACTTTAGCCCTATAACCACCAAAATAGATGACAAATATCAGTCATATTAGGTGTCTCCAAAATCAGGACAGAGACCGGTCACGTACCTCACGTGACTCCGTTTTGTTCCTGGGCGGAGCAAGAGAGGAGACACTATAAGGGAGCAGCACGAAGGCAGCCTTGCGGGACTGCGCAGGATTAACGCAGGTACAGTGCCTGACCGCCCGCGCCCGCCCGCAAGTATTTTCCCAATGCAGTCCTCTAGTGTCTTCTTCCGAGTCCATGCGCACTCTAGTGGTTCCGTCGGCTGCTACCTCTCTTTATGAAGGAAGACTAAGCACTTGCCACACTCTGGTTGGCTGCAGCACTTGACGGAACAGAAGTGATGTTTCCTTTTTAAACAATCAGAAATGATTGAACATTGCCCTCTGATGGTCATGCCTATGTTACATAGTGCTTAGTCCTCAGCAGACCCGGACTGGAACAAAAAATAGCATTTAAGCCTGAGCAGCCCATTTTTTTATTTATTTATTTTTTATTTATTTATTTATTGTTAAAGCCCACCCTTCATGTACCATCT
>VKOC01000004.1:8319781-8329858 GCA_009364415.1 Spea multiplicata
CCTATGGTCTTAACCCCTTAAGGACAATGGGCGGTCCCTAAACCCATTGAAAACAATGCATTCTGAGCCTGTACATGTACGGGCTTTGTCATTAAGGGGTTAAACATTGCTACAGTTGCACAGAAACATAACATTTTGCATAGCCACAGAACCAGAGGAAATAAAAAAAAATTGGATGCTACCAATTCTTTCCACCGTTGACTGGCACAAGATGGTGACGCATATAGTTTGAAAAATGGGTGCACTATAGTTCCATTTAAATGACTTTTTAAAGAGAATCTCTTCTGTATGTGAAGACTGGGACATGCTTTTTAAACCATTAGCATCCTGGTTAACCTTTATCCTTCATATTGTAGATTGTATAATGATAGCTTTCAATGCGCCCAACTAGCAGTGCATGTACTCTATCTATATGATATTGCGCACAACATTTGTAGTCCTCTCTCTGTATCTGTACACAGCACCCAAACTTTAACCTCCTTGACAGACACACCTCTTAACCTCCACACCCTTTTTCTTTCACTGCAGGCACTGGCCTTGTCATCATGTTAGTGACTTCTGCACTGAGTTTATCAAACATTTACAGCTGGGGTTAATGGTTAACCCCTTGCTCATGGGGTTGGCCTCACCCCCTCCCCAGGGCGTCAAAAAGATAGGAGGCTTTTATTCAGACCTCTCATTTCCCTTCTGAGCTCTACAGGTGAACTAATGGAGACCCTCTGTGTTTGGAGGTCCTTGGAAGGTACGGTGAGTTATGTGTCATGTTTACAGGGTGCTACAGTGGATTTTTGATTTGTTTTGTTTTCCAAACAGGAGAGATTTAATGTTACAATGTTTTTTATACCTAGATGTAGTTTACCTTGTATCTCGCTAACACTCCAACCTTGTACAGTTTGAAGGGTTGTATATCATCCAAAAGGCTGGACACATAATATTTAACACAGCAGAACTAAAGGTTCTTTAACAGAACAGTATTTTCTTTTAACTTGGTCCTATCACACCAGCTAGATGTTTTTTACTTCAAGAAGTAAACAAACGTAGATAGTAAATAGCAAAAGCAAGGGGGTTTGCCGTACCGAGTGTGGGAACAAGTATTAAAGCTTACCCATAAGCAAAACAGGTTGAATTTTGCCATTTGAACTTATGGCGTGTGTCAGTAGTTTGTTTGACACTTGGGAGGGATACAGGTATATATATATATATATACACAGGTATATACAGGTTTGATTTTATCTTTGCCTTCTTGCTCTAATTTGGGTTAAAGTAGGGATCTCAAACCATATAGAGGGCGTCAATTTGTTTTAGGATCCAGATAATTTGTTTGCAGCTTCCTGTTAATACCTTGGCCTTTTTACACACGTTCTGCAGAGACAAAAGGAATAAAATATAATATCAGTGACCTTTCCATGTGTATGATTGTCAGTGACCACATAAGCAAGCATGTACTGGGCCTAGTAATATACCAGGGGATGATGCGTACATCCCTCCTCAAAGCAACTCTTGTAGATCCTGTATTCAGTGCTGGTAAACATATCATAGAATTAAACTTAAGGGTTTCTAGGATTCACTTTTCCTGGTGGTATTGATGTTCCTGGGGAGAGACCGTGTCAGAATTTTCTGTTTCCCTGTAAGCTTATACCTATAATGGCTAGTTACTGAGCTTGCTACTTGAATTATCACTACTAAAAAGAATACCATTATGACAATGATGAGCTATATGATAAAAATGGCTCATCTGCACAGAAGCCAGTAATTGGCTACTATTCTCATTTTTAACCTCCGTAGAGATTGTAAACTTGCAAGAGCGTCTCCTGTCCCAGTATGTCTTAAATCATGTTAACATTATTGTTAATGTATATTGTCAGTTGTAATATTATTGTTCACAATCACTACATAATCTGCTGGCACTCTATAAATTAATGTAATGTATAATAATATAATATTTGCTAGATATATTTCACAAAATATTGACAATTTTCTCCAACAGGATATTTATTATATGACAGAATTACTCATTGAGGTCAAGGGAACTTACAGAAGCAAATAACATTTCTCGACATTGCTGTATCTGCTGGACACATTTTTGGTACTTATTGTAAATATCCTTTTGAGTAACCCTTTTAACCCTTTGAGTGAAGGGGACTGAAACATATTTTGCCCCATGGGAGGCTGGACCAGTTTTTGTATTTTTACTTTAGTTACATTTAGGTGTCTTACAATTTAATGGGAAAAAAACACGATTTTCTCTATCATTTTCAAGACCTAAATCAAATATTAAAAAAATGATTAAAGGCTTTCACCCCTTTTCATAAAGTTGGTTGTACATACATGTAGGTTGCACATGCAGTCCATATAAGTGACAGTACACAGTATAATGCAGTTGAGGCATAAGAAAGGGCTAAATGATAACCGTGCTAAAAACAAAAAAAATAGAAAATACACTTGTCCACACGTAAGGCACCTTTTTTACACCTCTACTGTGTACCTGCTTTTGTGGACTGCAACTACTATAACACTCATCAGTAGTTTGGCTCTTAACTCTTAACTCACCAGATAGGTTGGAGACGGTCCATTTCTGGTGATATCTAGGTGGTATATTAATCTATTTAGAGTTTGTGGTCACATTAGCCTGACTGGAGTACTGAAATGCTTAAATTGCAATTCTCTTAAAATAGGGACATCAGGATATGAAGAAAGACATGGGTTCCAAAGAATCTAATCCCAGTTTCACGGTGGAGTGTGTTTGGTATTAAACTGCAGTGAAATAAAATCCTTTTTTTATTGACTCTGGGTGTGGTCCACTTGACTGTAACTGTCATACCACTTCCTGCCGTGTACGTGCATAATGTACATGTTTTAATGTGTGGAGTTGGGTGGCTGACACTGTCTGTGCTTTATTAGTTACTATGTTTGTATATGTTATATATTTTTACTTCCTGTTATACCTGGATGCACATTACGGAGTCGCCATATATGTAGGAGCATACAGTGTGTGCTTCCACATTACATACAAGGAGACTGCCCATGCGGTATATATGATGTCTGCCCGTCTGTATCATAAGTAATATTTGCCTGTTCCAACAGATAGAGCAATACGATCATTCACGGTGCAATTTTATAGTTAGTTGCTATCCATAGAGCTGCTATTTACCAAAGAAACACGTGAAGGGTGACATTTCCATAAATGTTTACTTAATTTTTCATCTGTGTGTTAGTATCACAGCTGGATAGTCTGCAGTGAACTTTTAGGTAGCTTAAAATTTCCTTAATGTTCTTAAGACAAAGCACAGGCCTTTTTCTTCATATTGCAAATGCTACTAGTTATGATTTCAAATAGCATTGCAGACATTAGCAGCACATTGGAAAGAAATCCTCAGCCTGGTCAGTAGTTGCCCTTGCAGAGACCTGCTGAGTGCATATGAAAACTGAAGAATAGTATCTAAAAACTATCATTTTTCAACCCCAATATGTCCACGGTTTTACATGTTTTTGCCTATGTATGTGTTCGTGTGCCAGTGTATATATATATATAGTAAATATATATATAAATTTTTTATTTTTTTTTTTAAATGTAACTTGTGTTTTTTGCAACTTCATATGAATGGTGAAACGTAATATTCAGAAATGTGATTGAAATCACTGTGAATTTCGGCTTTTGTTACTTTGTGGGAAATAAATTTTATAAGGAACAAAATGTATAATTTTGCTTTTTCTAAGACTACCACAGACAACTTTGTCATTTATTTTAACTATTTGGTATGCATCACCATACAGAGTCTCTGGTATAATGTAATTTTGTAATTAGTAAAGATACCAGTGAAATATCAGAATAAAGAGTTGATCTTAACCACTTATTGTCCAAAGCAAGCTCAGCAAATATCTGAATCTGCTTTTCTTTGTAGTGGAATAGGATTTCTTAATTATAAGCTATTTGTCTAAAATGCTAGATATTTGTTGTAACTCTTAACCTTCTCTCTTTAGATATGTTACTTGTTATGCTTCAAAAGAACCTATGCACCCTCTCTCCTGATGTTATTGAGGCTCATGACTTGTAACAGCAACTCCATGTGGAAAGTAGATACAGTATTCCAGTGGAGATGCTGTTATCTGTGTTGGGCACCTCATGTTCTTCAAGACTCCCAGCTCAAGGCATACAGGAGGGTAGGGCAACTTTGTGTTCCACCCAGCTGAGGCAGTATAACAATTGGAGATGAGGATGAAGGCATTATGAGGATGAAGGCATTATGTGTGTATGTATAAATGTATGTATATATATATATATATATATATATATATCTATATATAATATATAATAATATATATATAATAGTAGAAGCATATTAAACACTCTTCTACAGAACCAGACAAAGCCATACGGCTTGTTTTTCATATATATATATATATATATATATATATATATATATATATATATACACAAACACAAACACTTTGATGGTCAATATGTTTACCCCATGCTTAATAAATGTATTTCTGTCAAAGAACCAGGTATAGAACTCTCCTCACATATGTATTTTTTTTGTAAATAAATATTCAAAATGTAGCCAAATGTATTTTAAGCTAATGTGAAAATGTATGTATTATAACCATGCCATGGCAAAATGGTCAGGTCCCAGACTTATGTTACCTAATCTACCAATGCTTTCAGATGTCTAGATCGACCACCCACTTCATGTTTGCTTGGTATGTGCTGGGGATGTTCGGGAGCCTCTATTGCTGGAAATCTGAAAGGAAAGCAGGAAGGTCTTTACCTCCATCACGACAGCTTGTTTCCTATCTGACAGAATGGCCCCCCTGTGATCATTTTGCTTATACTACTTTGTAGGTGCTTGAGTATTCTGGGTTTTTTTTTTTAAGAAATAAATGTCGTTTGCATACCATATGGAAATTGTCCATGATGTAGAATTAGTAAGGTAACCTGTGACAAACTATTTAAAAAAGAGTGCAGTCAGTGCACGGGTCTATGACCTATGATTTGACAGCCAGTAGATGTGGAATCTGCCTGTCAATTCTGTAGGCCACAGATGCGTCAACCTTGTTACCACCAGGCAAAGAAGACACAAGGCAAGTCTCTTAAAAGCCTCATGAGGGAGAGACTTTCACTGTATATATTTAGACAGTGACTGAATGAAATGATTCACTCTCTCTATCATGGCACTTACAGAAATGTGTATTGTACCTTTTAACCACATATTTGTAAAAGCTGAGAGGTGTACGTTTGTCAAATTATATGCCAAATTATATATTGTCAATCTATGCAATAAAAATATTTTGGTAGCATTTTCATTTGTGTATGTTACTTTAAAGTTTAATTTTCCCATAATATATTAAATGTATCATATACTTATTTTATAGTAGTGCAGCATTATTTTAGTGGCACCCTGCAATTTTTATAAAAATACTATTTTTAAGATGCCTGACAGAAAGGTCTCCAGCAAGAAGGACCTACAACAGAGGAAGAAAGGCCATATGGATAAAAACAAATACACTTCATCATTTCAGAAATCGTTCAGTGAAGTTGATTTACCAATAGTCAATTGCCCATCCCACTGTGTTTTAATCAGAAAGACTGCTAATGTTATATATATTTATGTATCTGCAAAAATAAAGTTGACTGTAATCGGTAACTCAATTTTAATGCAGATTTTTAATCGCTTATTTGGGAACTATTTGTCTTCAGAGACTCTAGAATCAATCTTCCGGAGAGCTGTACAGGGAAATAAATACAGCTTATTTGCATGGACTTGATATCAACATTTTCCACCCAATAATGGAGACCACTACTAGTATCAATTGGAAGAGAATTAAACTAATGCACTGGGGCCCCTAACCCCCCCAACAAATAATGATGTGAGACAAGGATTAATCAAGAGAAACAGAAGTACGCATGTATGTGTACATGTAAGGGAGAGCAGAGGGGGCTCGCTGCTTTTGCAGGCAAGCATATGATGTCATTCAGTGGATGCCCATACACACATATACACATACACTGCTCTTACAAGCATCTACCCAATACGAAACACATACACATACACTGCCCTTACTCACACCTGTCCAAACGAAAAAAATATGCACATACACTGCCATTACACACCCTTGCCCACACACGTATCCACTGTCCATATACATACATATACACTGCCCACACACATAACAATAAACATAAAGGTGTAAGCGCACATGCCCCAGTACACAACCTTAGAGTAAATCTGTATGTATACTTGCATAAAATGTGGTATAGGCCTCTCTTTTAGCCCTGTAACTAGAGACACAGAGAGATCATAGTGTAACCCATAAATGCAAGAATGATTGTATAGAATAGACTCACATGGGATAGAGCCGTGAACAGGCTCTGTATAAACAGCTCCAGGTGCCCACTTGGGGTGTAAACGAAAGGATGCCTTCCTTCTGAACCCACTCCAGGAAGTAAAAGGATCCACACAGTTCTTTTCCTTCTGGATTCTTTTATTATTAAAATAAGGAAAACTAGGTATAAAAACCTATATTTCCCCAAATATAAAAAGTATATTTAAAAACACAACGCGTTTTGACTTTATGTCTTTTTCAAGTGTATTGTCCTTGTCCTCTGGTTACATATTTATAATGTGCTTAAGAATTGCTTTGGCGCCAATTTCACAGACTTCCGGTTGCCGGGGTGTCACTTCCGGTTTCCGGTACGTCACTTCTGGCGCATCACGCATTACAATGCATCACGCATTGTAAAGGCATTACACATTATAATCCGGTAGCCATTTTGGAAAAGGGCAAAAAGGGAAATACTAACAGAAACCATTAAAATTCAATAATAAATCCAACAATATATATATGTACGAATTGATAAAATGTGTGTTGCATCCATATATTAATCTTATATAACAGACTGAGTGTAATGTAACCCTTTATTGTTATGAAAAAAAAATATTAAAAAAAGGTTCATACTATTTCATACTATACTTTCGTTTACACCCCAAGTGGGCACCTGGAGCTGTTTATACAGAGCCTGTTCACGGCTCTATCCCATGTGAGTCTATTCTATACCCCATTACAATCATTCTTGCATTTATGGGTTATGATCTCTCTGTGTCTCTAGTTGCAGGGCTAAAAGAGAGGCCTATACCACATTTTATGCAAGTATACATACAGATTTACTCTAAGGTTGTGTATTGGGGCATGTGCGCTTACACCTTTATGTTTATTGTTATTTGTATTATTTTAGTGGAAATTTAAAGTGTTTTTTCACGAGGTGTGTTATAAGTTGCACTTTACTTTACACTTATTGTTAATTATTTGATTTTGTTATAACTGCCCACACACATGCCTGACACTTAGATACCCAGACACTAATATACCCACTCAGACACACTTCCAAACCAAGACACGCACTCAAGCAACTAAGGCACTTCACTCACTGCGATGCCTCAGCAGGCACTTACTGCAGCTCCCACAGGATTACGGACTGATGCTTTGTGACCCTGTTAGGCCCCGCCTCCTCCAGAAAATTGAAGAGGTGAGTCTACCGGATCCGCTTTGGGACGGCCCAGCTCTGCTTCCCCGCAGTGGGTGGTCTATCCTGGCAGTAGGAAAGTACGCACATACACAACCTCGGCTGCTGCTGTCGGCGCTCGTTGATTTGCTCGGAAAAAACCTTGTCTTATAATCGAGCAAATATGGTATTTGTAAGGGGGTGTAACCATGGGAAGGGACTTAATCATGAAGGGGTGTGGTCAAAATAGGGTGTGTCTAAGGGAGGGGCATCACAACAGGGGGACCATGGCTTTTTGTTGCCTGGGGCCCTGGATAGTCTCAGTACGTCTCTGGACACATTGCTTATTCGAGATGTAGAGGGCTGCCTGCTTTAGCATTTGGTTTTCTATTTGGCGGCATCCCTAGATAGAACAAGAAAACAGGCCCACAGCAACAGGTTCTGTAGAACAGGCAGGTAGCAAGGGGGATTGTAGCATGGACAGACAACAAAGGGGTCTGTAGCTTGAGCAACCACTATTGGCCGCCCTTCTCACTCTGGAGTACCTAGAGTACCCTAATTACCATGTTAAGCTGCACCTTGTTACCTGATCAAGGCTGCCTATATAAACCTGCCCAGCCCTTCAGTCAGAGCCTTTGCATTAAAGTTGTAGGACCGTTTTGCTCTGGCCCTGTACCTGATCCTGACTTGCTATTTGCTTTCTGTCTACTTGATCCTGACTTGTTCCTGGCGTCCTGGCTTCCTTTGTACCTGATCCTGAATTGTTCCTTTCACCTAAGCCGAGTGCCCTGCCAGTGGGCTCCCAAGCCGAGTACCCTGCCAGTGGGCTCCCAAGCTGGGTGCCCTGCCAGTGGGCTCCCAAGCTGAGTGCCCTGCCAGTGGGCTCCCAAGCCGTGCGCCCCATCCGGAGGGCTCCCAAGCCGTGCACCCCATCCGGAAGGCTCCCAAACCATGCGTCCCATCCAGAGGGCTCCCAAAACTTGTGCCCCATCCACAGGGCTCCCAAACCGGGTGCCCCATCCAGAGGGCTCCCAAACCGTGTGCCCCATCCAGAGGGCTTCCTGCCGTGCGCCCCATCCAGAGGGCTCCCAAACCGTGCGCCCCATCCACAAGGCTCCCAAACCTTGTGCCCCATCCACAGGGCTCCCAAACCGTGTGCCCCATCCAGAGGGCTTCCTGTCGTGCGCCCCATCCAGAGGGCTCCCAAACCGTGCCCCCCCCATGCAGATGGCTCCCAAACCGTGTGCCCCATCCAGAGGGCTTCTTGCCGTGCGCCCCATCCAGAGGGCTTCCTGCCAAGAGACTTACCACCTGTACTTGTTTTTCATGCCAACATATTCAATACAGATCATATCAACGCATTCTGCCTGTGGTTTGTTTCTTTGCGCCTGTCTGTAACATCCCCCTAGTCATTATGCATCGTGGGGTACAGACAAAACCCCTTGTATCCCCTGCGCCTGGGCTCCTACCCAACCTGTTTACCCAGTTTGTGACATGCACTTTACAATTTCGCGCTTGCATCGCCACTTAAAACACTCTTCGTTTTTGTCAGCACAGTCATGCATATTAAAAATAACCAACACATTGAATTGAATTCCCATGAGGCTCAGCCAGATATACTACTTCCATGATGCTGGCTGAGCGTCATGGGAAGTGCAGCAACAGTAAAGCTGCAGATGCTAGCTGTGAACTAAAATTCCCATAAACACACATACACGTACACTGCCCTTACACACACACACACATACATGTACATGTACACTGCTCTTAAACACACACATATATACACATACACTGCCCTTACATACAAGCTAACAAATACCTATACTGCTCTTACACACACCGGCCCATACACATACACAAGCTTACAAACACATATATACACATACACTGCCCTTACACCCCTTTCTCCCTATCCTTTATCTCTTACCTCTTCCTCCATCCTTCTTCCTCCAGCCTCCATCCTGTATCCTGCGCTGGGAGCGTGAGGTCTGTCACTCGCTTTACTGCTCCCTCTTCACTACGTGTCGGCTATTGCTGCAGAGCGCATGGATGATGTCATATCCCTGCGCTCTGCATTATTTTCCGTCGCGTAGTGATTAGCGAGCAGTAAAGCGAGGTCTGAAGTAACGTGATCGCCCAACTAGTCTGCAGCTGCAGCTGCTGATCGGGCGTCTGTGTGCCCCCCCGCAGCTGCCCCTGAGGTGAGTATCTCTCTCGCCTGTAGAGGAAGGGTTAGGCGGGACAGCGGGACATAGACCGAAAATCAGGACTGTCCCGCCTAAATCTGGACAGTTGGGGGGCATGTTATAGGCCTTTGATTGTCAGTGAGCAACAGGAACAGGGATGTATCTATGGGGAGCAGACAGACCAGCAACACAAAAGCCACCTGGTGGCGTTATGGGTCGATGTATTAACTACAAGGTGCTGGGTTGCTGGTCCAAACTTCCATGGCTCCTGACGCTTGGAAGTAGAAGCCAAGTCAAAAAAAACATAGGTACAGAGTATATTATCACATACAAGATATCATATCTGAAGAGGCCACAATATCTCCTACACATTTACATATTAAACTG
>VKOC01000004.1:8333385-8346392 GCA_009364415.1 Spea multiplicata
AAAAAAGGTTTACTAGTAAATATTAATTCATGTAAACATTTTTTCCTATGTAATAAAAGCTAAGATTGAGAAAAATATATATTTTTTTATTTCCTTTTATTTGCCAACCTGCCCCCCCCAGTTATGCACATTTGCCCCCAGGGTTGCCACTCTGCCCCCAGAAATGCCTTATACCCCCTATTTGCCACTCTGCCCCATGATGTGCCTTTTAACCCTCTATATGCCAGAGTGGCATATAGGGGGTTAAAAAGGCATATCATGGGGCTGAGTGGCATATAGGGGGTAAAATGCATTTCTGGAGGTATATATATAACTGCTAACAGCAATCACACTCCTATCAAGCCAAGGCAGCCAGTACATGCTGGAAAGTGGGGATGATAGGAGTGTGAGTACAGCCTCCCTATGCCATGCTACCACCACACCACCACCCCCCCTTACACATCCATGCTATCCCACACACACACTCATTCACAAACATTTAAATACTCATTCATATTAACCTCTAGATGGAAAAAGATAGAGTTATCCTGGTTAGGTCGGATAAACATACTTAAGGCATATTTATTACCAAAAATTTTATATCTGTTTAGAATGATACCTTATATAGTTCCCAAAAAAATATTGAATGATTTTGATAAACTATTTTCAATATTTGTATGGTCAACTAAGAGACCTAGGATCTCTAAAAATATTTTGAGGAGGGGTATCTCTCAGGAGGGGATAGGCTATCCAGACCTTTATAGACTCCACGAAGTTTCTCATATTTCCCACGCGATGGCATGGAGACAAATAAATAAACATAATTTAGGTTGGTATAGCATCGAGAAAAGTATAAATAACAATGTCGAACCATTTAACCTAATATGGCTTGATAAGAAAATGATTAAGAAATTAGGAATTTCAAGTCTCTTAATGAAAGATATTTTAAAAGTAATACTCAAAGTTCGGGAAAATTATGGCTTATCAACTTTCATATCTGAATTATCCCCTATAGGTATCTTGAATTTAAATATTAGAGACTTAAATATTCAGAGTTGGAAACAAAGGGGAATATTCGATATTGCAGATATTACAGAAAACCAAACAGTGACCCCATTTGTAGATCTTCAAATCAGATACAACTTATTAAATAAAGACCTTTTCTCATACCTACGTATTAAACAACTTTTACTTATAACTCCAATAAGGAAAGGTGACAAACTGGATGAGCTCTTCCTAGAACCCCCGCTATCAAATAAGATTTCGAAGGTAGCAAAACAACTGGTCACTTCCCAATCTCAAGGGAAATCTAAGACGATTTTACTATGGGAAAAAGACCTTAAGATTGAGTTTCAGTATCAAAATTGGTGCAAGGCTTGGAACCTTACCAGACAAGCAGTTCACTGCTTAAACTTACATGAGCAATATTTTAAACTACTACATCGCTGGTATCTGGTTCCATATAGTCTTAGCAAGATGTTTAACACAGTTAATGGCCTGTGTTGGAGGTGTAACCAAGTAATGGGAACTCACTTTCATATATGGTGGGAGTGCCAAAATCTTGACTTTATTAAAGAACTAGTCTGTTCTATATTCTTAACAAATACAGGTATTAGAACCTGTTTGTTACCTCAAACTTTTATGTTTCATTTGGATTTACCACATACATCTAAATCTAATAATGTTTTTTTTATTAACATAGTATTGGCCTGTAAAATCTGTATAGCTCGTTGCTGGAAATCGCAGAATACTCCAACACGAGATGAAATTTTTAACCAAATTAACACACAGGCTACTTCAGAGAGATATTTCTTCCGAAATAATCTAGTCTCTTATAATAAGATCTGGTCTAGCTGGAACCAAAATTTTCTACTCAGATCTTAAGAAATTTTTTCTTAGTAGTTGAGCCCGGCTAGAGTTCAACCATCTTTACTTAGCCATGCGACACCATTGCCCCCTTTCCTCAAAGACTTAAGGTTTCAATAGGTTCATCTTTCAAAGAGCTTTGTTATTTATGTTAAGTTTGTATCAGGTATAATGTAATTTAATTTACTTGTTGTGTGTTGGATGTTTGTTATACGTGTCCTTTTAAAGAAAAAAAAAAACTATTTTCTAATAAAGAATAAAATAAAAAAAAAAATAAAAAAAAATAAAAAATAAATACTTCATTCATTCCATTAATCACACATACTTCACACAATACTTACCCAAAAACCCTCCCCCACCCCCTTACCTGAACTGCAGATCTCTCACTCGAAGACTTCTGCAGGGGCCCGGCTGTGTGAGCAACTTCTCTGGCCCCGCCCCCAGAGGAGGGAGGGGGGAGGCAGAATTACATCTTCCTGTTCTACTGCTTCTAGCAGAAGAGACACTGCTCGCGGCCAAAGTACCGTTAAGCAGCCTGGCAACCTAATTGAGGTCTGATTAGAAGACGACCTCGATTATAAGACGAGGGGTATTTTTCAGAGCATTTGCTCTGAAAAAAACCTCGTCTTATAATAGAGCAAATACGGTATTTGCACTTTAAATGTATTGTTGCAATTATGTCTGTTTCCCTTTAAGGAACATGTTTTGAAAATCAATTGCACTATTTATTTTATTAATATTGCACTTTATTACATTGGCACTTTAATATAAAGGTGTAATTAAGCCTATTCTCCTTTAAGAAATTTGATAAAAGATTAAATTAAGTATATTTTTTAATATCTATTGAATATTCTTCTATATAAAAAATCAAATATATCTTAAAATATACTTGATTTTTTTAACATTAATATTTATTACTGATAACCAAATATATGAATCTTGATTTAATTTTATTTAAATATAAGGATAGTATGTCTATATAGAACTTTCTCACTCTCCAAAAAACAGGGAATATACATGTCAAATAATCACAGAGACCTATATGGTTTTTATTCGTTGATTTTTTATTGAGGAATATTTACACCAACTGTTTTTTTGTTTATGTGTTCATTCAGTGAGATTGATAACAAAACCGATCTCCTTTTTATTACTGTATTTTATATGCTTTTAACCAAAGCGAAAAAGTACACAACGCGATCCAAATACGTGCAGATGAACTCACGACGGGAGGACGGCTGCCTTGCTGACTCTCTATGATATACGCGACTACGTAATCGCGTACCCAAGGGCAACAGATAGTGGACGGACTGGCACCCGGAAGATTTACGTGATGATGTATGCGACCATGCAATCGCGTACATGACGCCAATAGGAATTGGACGGATCAGCAGCCAGACGACATACGCGATGACGTGAGGCAGCCGAAACCCTGGAAGTGGACGTGTATTTAATCGAGACACGGATACGAACTAAACCAATTACTTTTACTGATTACACATATCATTGTATTTGATTATTTTCTCCTGAAGAAGCCAACGGACTATTGGCGAAACGCGTAGAGAGAGCTTCATCATCACTGTGACAGAATGACCTGTCATACTGGGGCCCAAGGTATTCAGAGATGGCTCCAGCCTGGCTGTCAAACAAAGATAGCACAGGCAGGAACTCCATTGTTTAATTAATCCCATCAATAGGATTTCTGTCTGGGGATTAAAGGTTGGGTTGTATGCATGTATCTGTTAATTTATGTTAATGCGGTTCTCTGGATATACGAGTCTATGTTTTACATCAATAAACTGTTCATTCCTGCTGTACTCAGTTCAAGGTAGTTGTGTCTACTTATTGGGTACACATAGCAGGGTTCGAAGGTGCGCATGCTGGCTGGTGCTGGAAGTGATTCCGGGGACAACAGGAGGATACATGTGGGTGATCTCTGGGAGTTACTACAGCTCTCTTGGTGAACCCGTTACAATCACCATAACAGTTGACTTGGGACTGTCTTTTGTTTACCTTGCGCTTTTGCACACTATTTCCACATAGTTGTGCTCCTTCCAACTGTAAGTGTATCCAGACCTCCTGACTCCTGTCTTGTACTGCACCATTTTTGGTCTCCTTGTTTTTATAGATTTTAGAAGCCATTAAATTCTGCTGATATTCTACTGAATCCCTGATGAGCCTGCTTTATCCAACTGGTTTGTGAGTGGAGTGTTTTTTTCTCCCCATCTATATGCGCTCCATGGTTGTTGTATTCTTAAGGGGCCCCTGCCCCCTAAGCCCGCAGCAACTGCGACCGGGCCCGCTACTTACCTGGCAGACGCGCGCGAACGGCATCTCTTCTACCACCAGGGGGACGCAGAAATCCAATGTACGTCACATGACCCTGCTGCGTGTCTGCTTCCTCTGTGCAGTAGAACAGGTTGTCCGCGGAAGTCTGCGAGTGGCGCGTACATCATCAGTTGAGGTAAGGGGCTGAGGCAAGCTGTATGAAGGAGTATGTGAGATTGAGTAAGTGAGTGAATTAATGAGTATCTGTGAAGGAGTGAGTGAATTAATATCTGTGAATGAGTATATGTAAATCTGAATGAGGGAATTAATGAGTATCAATGTATGAATGAATATCTGAATGAGTGAATGATTATCTGTGAAATAGTGAATAAATATTTGTGAACGAGTGAATGAATGTGTGTGTGTGATAGCATGGATGTGTAAGGGGGGGGGGCAAAGATGCCACAGGCAGACTGTTTTGGTGGCAAAGATGCCACAGGCAGGCTGAGTGCAGCTATCTGTACCTTCAAGGTGGCTGGTTGGAGGGTAGATTCACTTTCTAAACCTGTTTAAAAAGTCATGATGTGCCAGGCACATCAATTGTCGTCAAGGGGCTAATAGCACTGTAGAAAGATATGTTTGTGGCAACTTCTGCAACATCTTCCTGCTGATACCTTTTAAAGAGATTTAAATACATTCAGTTATGGTAAAAGGCTGAGACAGCAGTGGTATCCATATGTGAGTGAGTATCCAGGACACAATGGTGTTTATACACACAAGCAGGAGCATTTGAAGGAAGAGTTGTTTCAACAGGTTATTTATACAGGGCTAGCAAATCTAGGGTTGTTGCATAATGCATAAAATCTCTTTCAAACACACTGAATAAACTCCCTAAAGAATGATTAAGACAAAGGTTACAAAAGCATCAGTTACAGAACATCCCATGTACTAGGAGAAAGTGTGATTTAAAGTAAGTTATTTTGTTTTTAAGCTTGTAATTGTATTTAATAATATCCTTTCACATATCTGTTCAAAAAAATCTTTTCTAAACGTTAATGTTGTTTTCAAGGAATTAAAGAGTTCCGTGTAACTTTAGCGAAAAGACACTGCAGGGATTTGAACCCCGTCCTGGAAACCAGGAGTGCCACCACCAGTATCTTTTGCTTTTTTTTTTTGAGTGTAAAGTGTAGGGGAAAAGCAAAATCTGAAAGAACAAGAATGTTCTTCCAGTAAAAGAAAACCTTTTGAAACTACTGGAAGAGCAGTAATCTTAGTTTTCTTCTACTTTTTCATGACTTTAAAATGGAGACCTGGAAGAGCAGGAAATAGATTTTCCCTCCCCAAACAACGCCCAAGTTAAAGATGTCACTGCTACATTTAGCTTTAAGATGAGTAGTTACCTTCAGACATGCCGATTGTTTGTTCATACACCATGTTAACGATTACTTCTGCTACTTTCTTAGCTTCTAAAAGACTCTAGGATGGTACAAGTTAAATTACACCCCTCCCCCCTATAACAATATGTTAGAGATAAAGCAACACATTTAGTCTGTTAAAAGCTTGAGACATTAAAATACATACCAGTAAACGTGATTTCTATATCACCCATAAGGCTCACAAATACACCTGCTTATTGGAGTACAGATAAAGACAAAGGCTCACTTCACCAGTTTCATCCTTTCAATCAACAAGACTATTTGTTCTTCAAATGCCCAGCTTTACAAACCCACTCAAAAAAAAAACTGAAGCTATTCTTAGTTTCTTTTTCCGGACCGTTTTATTATTAAGGACCTGAAAAAAATAATCTGAAGACGCACTGGAGGTTAGCATTTAACACCCCCCTCCCCCACACACACACAACAAAACCTCAAACACTATCAAGAACATGAAAGATTGAAATCAGTTTGAAAAATGTCAAAATATGAACCAAAACATTTAATTAAGCAGATTGTAAATGGGTGTCAAAGGCAAAGTTAGGGACCAGATGAAGCCATACACCCAAGTTTCCACTGGGACGAGATATTCACTAAGTGAATTTCACCTAACATAGGTGGGCTTGAACTATTTTTTGTGAGGAGAGTTCAAAATGCAAAAGGCACTTAGGGACTTGATCCCTACTTCAAAATATCAAACATGAACATAAACCCAACAGCCTTTCCCCATTAGCAAACAGATGCCAACCTCATTAAAGTTGGTAGTTCCGAAATCACTGCCCTTTCAACATCATGAAACCCATTTAAAAATCTATTGGATATAAAACTAGAGCATACCTTTATTTCCCTCCACGCACAGACACTTAAAAAATAAGAAAAAAAATCCAAAAACCCTCCTGAGTTCTTCTTGACTCCTGCAATCACAGGTAGAAGAGACATACAAATACAACATACATTTCTGTATTTTGCAGGTATTGATAAATCTTTAGGGACACTTGCCACTTATTTGAAGATTAGTGCATTTTCAGGAGCTATTCAAAGTTGCAATGCCCTGATTTGTCAGAGGAATCTGTAAAAGAATTAAAAAAAAAAAAAAAAAAAAGTCCCCACACAGATGGCTAGCACACCAGGGAAAGATTGGAAACATTCTTCTTGATACAGTCAGTCATCAATGGAGGTTCATGCATACTACACAATTCAATAAACTTTCTCCAAGAGGGCTATATAAAAAAACAAACTAGATAAGATGTAGGATACCCCATGCCACTCACGCTTTTTCGTCTTAATACCAACCAAGATTTTAGACAGAATCACTTTACAGAACACTACATGCCAAAACGAACCACCGTTTCCAAGCCTTATTCTTCTGACACGCCCACAATGCTCTGCTTTAACTATGTCATGATGTATCTGGAATGAGTCTGAAAACAAAAAGTTGCCAGAAAAAATCCCCCCCCCCCAGTTGCCTTAATTTCTATTTAAAGAACAGGCTGAATCCTTAAATACATGGAAAGTCATTTCGCCATTTGAATTTTAGCAAACGCTAACAAAACACAGAGCCTTTAACAGCTCGCAACGTAAGACACTGCCCATAACGATCAAAATTGCAAGCCAGTTTCTCACCTCACAGAGATAATTTATGAAGTCTAGTATAAGCTGTTACCACCATATTAGAACTCAGTGAATATTTCACCGCCAATAAAGAGCACGTGCCATGTTATAAAAGTTGTTTCTGTGCAGATATCTTTATTCCTTAGAAAGTTTCCTATGAGAGAGAAAGGAAGGAAAACAAAAAAGACAGACCCTCCATCCCCCAGTAACAAACCACCTTACAGGAAGTTAATCATCCACACATCAAAAGCTACAGCTAAATAGTGATATCAGTGAAAGCTAATATACATGTAATTAAAGCAACTATCCCACAAACTGAAATTTAACATCAAAAGATAATTTGGTGTTTATTTCATTCAAATCAGAACATGAGAGCATCCTGAACACTACAGAAAATGTACGAATGATTAAAAAGTAAAACAAAATGAAAGACTGCTTTTAATGCATATTGCTATGAAGAGAGGCATTTAATATGAGCTTCCAAAATCCATGCAAATATTAACACTTATCTGTAAGATGTGGTTTCCAACTCCTAATGTGTTAACGAAGGACTATTTATTCTTCTATAATCTGATTAGCACACCTGTCTGGGATAAGCCAAGCCACACATACACATGCTGCTCCTTGTGTTCACAGCGGGTTCAGACACACAATTTGACCGCTTATCAATTTGATAGGTGAGACTTCAGTCTGCCCTAAACATTTTTTGCATCGCACTTCTTGGACTTGATTCTTTTAACGGATCGTAGAAGACATAGGCAAAGACGTGGGTGCTCAATCAAGATATAAATTAAATTGTTTCTTCAAGGTGATTATTTTTAGGATTCAGTTTTTTAAGTTTCATTCTTTCATGCCGATGTAGGTGATCTACGTACACCTTAAATTTCACTTACCATGTAGAATATAATTCAATTGTTTTTAACTGGTTTTCTCACTTATGTAGACATGTATTAATATCGCTTTGATGTTAATTCGTATACGGCAAAGAAGGCATTTGTCAGACGTAATATTGCAGAACTACGATACTTCTGATTGCATTATAATAAATGCATATTCATCATTCCTAGTGGTCTGATTACTGCAAACGCTTGAATACATTTTGGTGGAACGATGGTGATAAATGTTCAACTTCTTTTTTCAACCTTATGGATTAATCTATTCCACACCACCTTTCACTCATTCATCAGTGACAACTTCCTGAATTTAGACTTCCAACTTCAACTCACATCTGCATGGCGCCATCTCAAGAAAACAAGATGAACCTGAAAGAGTCTAGACAAGAGAGTCTTCCCCACCACCATCCAGTACCCTGCTCTTCTCCCAAAATTTACAAGACAAATTTCAACTGTGGTTTAAGAATTCCCTTCCTTCCTTTAATGTACGTTTATAATGTACATGTAACAGTAGCACACATCACTTCTGAGCTACAGAAGTGCCATGATAATATTAGATTATACACCACATATGCAGACATTCAAGTTTAAACGGATTTGCCGCCATTATTTTAGAACACCCAAAAAATGCTTACAATAAGTATATGGTTGATAACCAGTTAAGTTACAGCTTACAGTAGAACTGCTTTAATATAAAATGCTACATACGAGAACTCCCTAACTATTTACATTAATCACAATATGATGTTACTATGCCATACTGTCCCACTTCCACACAAAATATATAGATTTGAGAAAAAAAACCCCCAAAAAACACAGCCCTCTTCTCTGGATTTACATTATGGAATAGTTAGTTCAATAACCTATCCCTAAAAACTAATTACTGGCCATTAAACAGTATATGTAAAGGGAAATTCATATGGTACTTTTAAGTATACATCAGTTTAAGAAGAAGAAAAAAAAATACCTGAACTTCAGTCCAAAATCTTGAAATCACTGCAGAGTTGCTTTCTTTATAAATAGCACTATGAATGCCTGGAAAACAGCTAGAAAAAAACGTGTTTGCATTCCACCCCCTCAAGACAACTCCAACTGATGGGCTGTATCCAAAAATAAGACATCTAGCCTACAACACACTTATACGCACTCATATCCAAGTGTCAAACGTTAGTCATACGTTTGGTTTCCTAATGAAACATTTCTTCAGAGAAGACCCCCAACATCAAGTAGTAGTGAATAAAAATTCCAATGTTCCATATAAAGGATAAAATGTCAAAGTATACGATTATATTGATTCTACCTTTCAAAGAAAAAAACCCAAAACATCCTTACCAAAGGCCACCGGCTGACATTGGTCCTTCTGCTTCTATTCATTTACACCAATTTACAGAGGCTATCTACGACTATCAATGGATAACCAAATACCAGCTGGCTTTCAAACTCCACTTAAAAGAAGTACAAAGATTCTGGGCTGGGTATGAAGAAAATCACCAGGAAAGATACCAAGATTAAGTCCTGCAAAACAAAAGCTCAGACACTCCCCTCTCACCCAATTAAAAAAAAAACCCAGTTACAAACTTATTATTACCATATGCCCATATACGTACAAGACATGGCTATTACCACAAAAGAGAAATCTCTCCATTTCCAGGTTCTCCGAAGGATTTATGGCCGATCTGATTTCACTTTACATCTCTTATGATCTCTATTACCAATTCCTGTTTTCCTTCATTTTGAGGTTTGTCCATCCTAATTTCACCAATTCGTACATTCCTCCTTGATCCTTACTCAGCCTAGCTTCTCTTCAACAATGATGACAAAGATTATGTACCACCTGGTACAGACGCCATAACGTTACCCGTAAATTTACAACAGAAATCCTATAACTGGATTGTGTCCATAGATACAGCCTTCAAGGGATTTTTTTTTTTGTTTTAGAAAGCATAAGATGATCAAATATTCTTTGTTTTCTAGTATATTTCTGCCTAGTGAATGCAGAATATAATGTCCTCAATTCTCCTGTTTTTTTCCATATTATCTTTTTGCTTCTAAGTTGGTCCTCTTCTAAGTTTTCCTGCTTCTTCCTAAAAAGGAAACCCTACCACTTCTATATATACACACACAATGTGCGTAGTTTTGCAGATTCTTCACATACTAAATTTCATAACTTTGTTTCAATTTCAATTCTTGATTGACTTTCCTCGCTGACTCTGCTCACAACATTCTGTTTTTGTAAGTCTTCTTTGCTTAAGGCAAATTAGCGTAAACATCATTCTACATGAACGTGCATGCACACAAGGTAATACAATTTTCTTCTTTCCCTGCTTAATGCAGCCAATATATTACCTGAACAATGCACAACATGTTTAGAAGCCTTCTCAAATCTCCCTGTCCAGCGTCCATCAAGTTTACCTTCTCTTCCTCCAAATTTAAAATTATTCTAACCTTTTGCATTTTCAGTCTTCCTTTCTTCCTTAAATTTTTCTAATTTTCCAACCTTGTCTTGTTATTTTTCAGTCTTGAATTTTGTTTTTTTCTAGCCTTCACAATTTCCCCTATTAACATTTTAAAATCATTTTAGGTTTATTTAGATTTATTTCTAGTTTTAGGTCATCTTGAGTGTTAGCTGTTTAATTTCAGTCTTGAATGTTCTTTTTTCCCCCTCCAGTTCAGGAAATAAAATCTTATTAAATCACATGCATTCTGCCTTGCACCTTAAATAGTTACATGTGAATAATCATTATATGTAACCTACACATATTAAAATACATAATGTTTAACTATCCAGAAACGTCCTAAAGAAAAAACAAGTTGGAAGAAAACCGTTTCAGAAATAACGCCACCCTTTACACCTGCACTACATTACCTATCACCTAGCCTGCTCTTCCTGTAGTTCTACAGAAAAACAACATGTCCTCTCTTTTTATAGTCTCGTTTCGGACAGATCACTCCGATATGTCCTTCCAATCAGTGACGCACAACGTCGGGAGGTCCAGTAGAATATAGTGGTGCGTTAGTTTAAGGGTTTACCTGAATTTAGTTTAGTTAAAAATAGATACAAATTCGTATACTATAATAAAATCACAATAAACTATAACTAATCTCGCGTGTTTTACTTTCAACATAGATCCGACACAACCGCGGATTAATACCTCTCCGATATTTGGAGAAAACCGGTTGTAACCGGTGTAAGAGACCGTGTGGCGCAGCAGAAAATTAACTGCTGCATTGTTACATTGCGCGTGCGCGCACAAGAGTACTCTACTAATAAAGTGGATTGTCGTGGCTTTAAATTTTCCGTGCTGCAAAAGCTAAATCTGGAATGTTCCAACACAGCCTGAATTCTGCATTGCAGACCCAGACCTTCTGGGTGTATGCGGAATGGCACAGAAAAAGATACGCTTTATCGTATGCAATGTAATTATAATGCGTTTAAATATATTTAAAAACAAACAACAAAAAAACGGCAATGCATGGATTGGAAATAAAGGGAGTCAGATGTTTGGAATACCATGTTAGCTCTCCCTTTATTTGTCTTCATTTTGGAAGCAGTTTATGTTCAAACCCAGTTCCTTCTGGTCCACTTTCCTATTGTATCTCTTTCTAAGAAAAACGCCTGTATAAAATGTTCATAAAAAACAATTACACCCCTAATCCATAATTTAATTAGGTGTCTGTAGTGGGGTGACCACATTGACAATTTCTTGATACATTTCACACGTTACTGACTAACACATGTAAACTGGTGACTTGTAACAAATAGGATGTAAACCTGAGTGATTTTCATTTGGTGTGTTTATACATATTAAGCATGTAAAAATCACAATGCATGGTCCTGGAGAAAGTAGTGACCATAGTCACTAGGTCACAAGACGACCCCCCAAAATTTGAATATTA
Source organism: Spea multiplicata (assembly GCA_009364415.1). Lineage (NCBI taxonomy): Eukaryota > Metazoa > Chordata > Amphibia > Anura > Pelobatidae > Spea > Spea multiplicata. The sequence continues at coordinate 8,345,330 of VKOC01000004.1, forward strand.
ATTTAGAAAAAAAAAGCCTGAATATAAGACTAACTTATAGGAAAAAAGTTTTACTTTTTACATGTAAACTATTTTTTCATATTTAACCCCTTTGGTACCTCAAAGCCCGGAGCAATTTTGCCATTTTTGCAGCAATTATTCTCCTTTCCTGCGAATAGTGTACCCATGTAAACTATATATTGTTTTTTTTCAAGGAGAGATAGAGATTTCTTTTGATACCATAGTTAGATAATTAGCTAAAAATTTAGGATGAGAAATTTAGTAAAAACTAGAAAATTAGAAAAAAATAATTTTTTATACCGTATTTGCTCTGAAAAACACCTCTCGTCTGATAATTGAGGTCGTCTTCTAATCAGACCTCAAATGAGGTTTTTCTGGAGGCAGAGTGCCTTGTATATGAAAAGAAGTATATATATAACCTGTAAGACTTTCTAATTTTGCACTAATGGGCCCATCATAGCACTTATAGCGAGCTCTGAGAAATATGGGTAGACTAGATGGGTGGATTTTCTTATCTGCCTTTTCTTATATTCTTTCTTATATTTCTGTCATATTTCTTTACAAGCTGATCTCGAATTGCTTCGCACTAAGGTCATGGACCTAGAAGGCCGCTCACGACGCACAATATACGTCTCCGGGGCATCCCAGAGGAAATCACCGCGACGGACCTGCCGACATCCGTCCGTGATCTATTTCAGGCTCTGCTTCAGGAGGAACCAGCGCCTGACATCAGGTTAGACCGTCTCCATCGGGTAGCCCATCTGAAATCTGTGCAATCCAACCTGCCCAGAGACGTATTTACCAGGGTCCATTTTTTCGTATTGTGCAGGCTGCTCGCCGCAAAATCGATTAATCGGATAAAAAAAATGAATGTAAATTTTTCATTTATTTAAAATAATTTAATAAACAAATGATGTTAAATACAAACAGCAGAATAAAAAAAACTTTGATAAAATGCATTTCTTGTCTTTATTTCCCAACCAGCCTCCCCAATTTATGCACATTTGAGCCCAGGCTTGCCACGCTGCCTCCCGGACATTCCACGCCACGCTGCCTCCCACAT
>VKOC01000004.1:8368134-8384742 GCA_009364415.1 Spea multiplicata
CCCCCCCCCCCGGTCACTTACCTTCAACTCCTGTGTTGGAAGCGTGAGCTGTTTGTCTCGGGTGCCGGCGCTTTACTGCTCAGCACCGGCGTATGATGTCATATGCCGGCACCAAGCATGAAGCGCCAGCACCCGAGACAAACGCCTCACGCTTCCAACACAGGAGTTGAAGCGCTGAGGCAGGCGGCGGCCAGCAGAGGAGTCCTGGATTTCTGTCAGTCAGGGGGGCCCAAGAGTTGCCAAGCGGTCGTCTTCAGCAACCGCTCGGCACCCCTTGGGCCCCCCTGCCTGGCAGAACTCCAGGGCCCGGTCGCAGTTGCGAACCCTGCGACCCCGGTAGTTCCGCCACTGCCTGCAGCTGCTGATCGGGCAGCCATGCACCCCCTCGCAGCCGTGCCCGAGGCAAGTGCCTCTTTTGCCGCACCCTTCCTACGGCCCTGACTGAACTAGCTGCATCAGTGAACAAAAGAAGCTCTGCATTGGACTGCTCAGACACTGGTCAAAACAATATTCTATTATAGATTGCCAAAAAATTATCCCATACCACTAGATCATGCTGCAATGGTTTTGTCTGTCTATGGAAATGTTTTGTCACTTTTATATAGGTGAAACATAGATCAGAATATAATTATGGAATAAAATATCTTATAAGAAAATAACCATAATATAGAACAAATATGATTAGATTTCAATAATTGATGATGTTGGTTTGTTGCAGATCCAATTAATGCAGAAAGAAATGGAGAGACTTGAAGAGCATCTAACCCCTTCACCCCCTAGAACAGAGAGTTTGGATGATGTGATCAGCGAGTCTGACCCTCTGCATGGGTCAAGGGGGAAACTAAAATTTTCTCTCCTTTACGATAAGAAGAAGGCAATTATATATATCAACGTTATTGAGGCTGTAGAACTGCCAGTGCATAGCAGGGACCCGTTTGTGAAGATTAAAGTGTTATACAGTGTTGATAAACCAAAATCTGAACTTCATTCCATTCTTCATGAATGGGAAACCAGAGTGGGAAGGAATAACAGAGATCCGGTGTTTAATGATGAATTCTCTTGCTCGTTAAAGGAGTACCATCTGCACAATATTAGTCTCAAATTTGAGGTATGAGGTAAATGATCTGTAATTAAAGCTGTGTATCACATCCTTTCTGAATTAATATAATCTGGCCAAAATTATATTGAACATTTTAACATGGTAATGGTAATACTTTTCTTTTGTTAGAATGTCAGTGTCACCGTGCGCAGTTAATTACATAGTTACAAAGGCTGAAAAAAGACATGCGTCCATCAAGTTCAGCCTTTCCCACATCTGTTAATTAATTGGAGCTGCTTTATTAACCAATGAAACATAGATTCAAACAGGGAGATTCAAGGGAGAAAATATTTTGGCCTGCTTTGGAAATTACGAGAACCTGTATTAATAGTTAAATGGTATAATATAGATGCTCAAATGGAAAAGTACATTTTAAGGAAGTCCAAAAAACTAATTTCTACTTTTTTCCTACTACTGTTTGTTAAACCATACAGATAGATATCAAAGTACAATCTTGTACAAGTACTGGGTATGATATAAAAGGTAACTCAGTCTATCATTAATGTGCCAATTATTTCAGTAGTGATCTACCTCAAAAATGTCAATGTTTTCCCAAAACAGGTAAAAAAATTTGATAAGTACTCCCGACACAGCCTTATAGGTGAAACGAGGATGGCACTCAAAGATTTGAAGGCTTCTGAAACACTTACATTCTGTGAAGAACTCCATGGAAAAACAAAGGTATACATTCCTATTCTTTGGTCAGTGCTTGAGAACAATATTCACATTGTGAAAAGCTTGGCACGTTCATCAAAAGACTAAAAATGGATTAGAGATATAAGTTCTTATCATTCCAGCAGCTCAACTTTTTTATCATTGCAATTTATATTTAGAAACCTCCCTACTTGGTAGCCCCATATATTTTATTGTGTGATCAAGCTCATATGCCCACACACCACACAAGGGCATAACTAAAAACCACAGGGTCGGAGCACCAAGACTTCAAAAGCAGCATGTGCCTCCTTTGTCCCCAAACAGCTTGTCTGTGCCATTTTTTCCTCCAAACATGTGCCATCTTTGCCCCTGAAAAGCTTGTCAGTGCCCCCAAGCGACATGTCTGTGCCATATTGGTTTCCTAAACAGACTTCCTGAAACAGACAGACGATAGCAGCAGCACTTTTTTCTTACTGCACTTTTTTTATTTTACTGGCTAGGGGTTAATCTTATAGGCAAGCTATCCCTCCTTTTACTGCAATTCCTGGCATCAATATTGATGTTAGAGAATTTACCCTGTTGCAGTTTGTGCAGATTTTTTGGGAGATGTATTGGGGGACTGTAAATTACTACCACAAAGTTTGGCAAAGGGTGGTAAATAATTAGTGCATGGAAAGGGTTAAAATACTAGCATTTGAAATACCTTGGGTTATCTAGTTTTGAAAAATATATGGTTTGATGGGGATGAATTGAATTGGCCAGCTTCCAAGATGTTCTTAATAGAAGAGAGAGGCAGAATGACCAGATTTGGGAAAAAAGGTTTGGAAATTATAAAAGCCTACTTGTATTTATTGCCCTATAACTTGCAAAATATAAAAACATTGGATATTTCTAAACCCAGGACAAACAGTAGAATCCATATAGCTGTGTATTTTTTACTTGCTTTTGTAGATGAGTCAAAGATTTTTCAAATACAATTCATAAAAGGTGGGTTTTTTCAAATGTTTTATTTATTGATAGTAGATTTGCTTATATGATCAAAATAATAATTAATATAAGAAAAAGAAGATTTTATTTCTTCATTCTCTGAAGAAAGCCCGTCTTGTCCTGAAAAAAACAATATATTACTTGTGTGGGTTCACTAAATGAGAGAAACGTAAATTACAGGGTAACACGAGCATTGCAAAAGTGTTAAAACAGCCTTGGTTCAGAATGGTACAAAAAGGAAAAATAAGCACGGTCCTTAAGGGGTTAAAGAAATGCTCTTCCTTTATCATGTTGATTTAAATGTTTCTGGCATATCTCCCTGTCACTTCCTTCTTACAGGGTATATATGTTACCATCCTTTAATCTTTCCTAGTAAGTTTTATCCTGCCATCCATGAACAATTTTAGTAGGCTTTCTCTGAACTTTCTCCAAAGTATCTGTATACTTCTGGAGAAATGTACACAATACTCCCAGTACACAATTGAGGTCTCACCGGTGCTCTAGACAACAGCTTAACGTCCCTCTTACTACTGCTAATACTTCTCCCTATACAGCCAAGCATTCTGCTAGCATTTCCTGCTGTTCTTTTGCATTGTCTACATACCTTTAAATCCTCTGAAATAATTTCCCTTTAAATCTCTTTCCTCAGATGTTGAGGTTAGGGCAGTACCAAATATTCTATACTCTGCCCTTGGGTTTTTATGCCCTAGGTGCATTATCTCGCACTTATCCACATTAAGTGTCAGCTGCCACAAGACTATTCCTCCAGTTTATCTAAATCATTTGGCTTTTCCCTCCAGGGACATCAAACCTGTTGCAAATATTTGTGTTATCAGCAAAACGACAAACCCTATGATCAAGACCTGCAATCTCGTTAATGAAAATATTAAATAGAATGGGTCGAGTACAGGTCACTGGGGTACCCCACTGGTAACAAGACAACCCTCTGTTGTCTGTCACTCAACCACTGTTTAATCCAACAATTTTGGAATCCCAACTGATTGATCAAATACATTTGTTAACAGTTTTGCCAGTACTCCGCTAACTTCTCCCAATAACTTGGGGTGTATCCCATCAGGCCCCATCGACTCATTTGTGTTCACCTAGACAGCCGAAGTAGAACCTCTTCCTCAATAAATTTGTATCAACTGATTTACAGAAATATTCATTGAGGTAGTCCACTAGTCCTTTATCCTCTTCTTACTACGTTTGTTTTTAAATCATTTTCTCATTAATGTATCTAAAAAATCTCTGGGCAATTCTCTCTTATGCATGTGCTTTGGCAGCTCATATACTGTAACTTGAATTGCCCCTTTCTGCCTAATCTTACAGGTCTGTCTATCTTTCTCACTTTTGTTTTATTTTGTTCTTACTAAATGCCAACTTTTTTTTACTGTTCTGGCCCCTTTTGTGTTTAATTTTTTGTTCTTACTGACAAGCCTAAAACAATTTTCTGTTGCTTTCAATAATTCAACTTTTAAATAATTCCATTTCTCCTGGCCCAGTCTGATTATGACTCCTTTACACATATTCTCATTTTAGAAAAGTCTGCTTTTCTAAAATCTAAAACTTTTGTTTTTATGTGGTGTGACTGTTAATATTAAACCACACAGACTGATCGCTAGATCCCAAACTTTCACCTTTAGTAATATCCGATACCAAATCTCCATTTGTAAACATTGAATGTAATATGTCCTCCTTACCAGTTAGCTCCTCAACTACTTGTTTTAAAGATAATACTGTGACAGAATGGCCTGTCATACAAGGCCCCAAGGTAGTCAAAGATGGCTCCAGCCTGGCTGCCAAACAAAGATTACACAGGCAGGAACTCCATTGTGTAAACTAATCCGATTAACAGGATTGCTGCCAGGGGGAGATTCAGTAGCTAAAGGGGATTAAAGGTTGTGTTGTCTACATGTATCTGTTTATCAATGTTAATGCAATTATGTGGATATATAATGCTAGGTTTTACAACAATAAAATGCACATGCCTGCTGTACTCAATTCAAGGTAGTTGTGTCTACTTATTGGGTTCCAAGGTCTGCATGCTGACTGGTGCTGGAAGTGATTTCGGGGACAACAGGAGGATACATGAGGTGATCTCTGGGAGTTACTACAGCTCCCTTGGTGACCCTGTTACAAATACAAATAGGGAATTAATAATATCTATACTCCTGGCACAACCAGCCACTTTTCCAGTTCATATCAGGAAGATTAAAGTTGCATTAAAATGGAAGTTCCTGGTCAGTGGGGGGAGGAGCGATGACATAGCATGTGAACGTGCACGCGCACGGTATGTTGGAGCCCGGGACGCGAAAACCTACACACTCTTGATGACCGCGGCAGAGTTGGCGACATGATGGGCAGACCGGGTAGATTGGATGCCGGCAAACACGTGGCTGTAGCTCTGGGGAACTGCCACAGCTGCCGCATTTCATCTGGCCGGATTGAACGGATCACGTGGCTATTGGTCCCGACGACTTTGGAGCTCGGCGAGGCGGTGGTTCCCTGATTTGGGGCTAAGCCCCTGTGTGATCCAATGGATTGGATGAGCCCTACGGTTGCCAATCGTAAGAGGACAGCTGTGGGACTCTACTGAGTGGATGAGACCTGCGGCCGGCACCAGAGGAATACACCTGTGGAGACAGAATTCCTGTGAAGGAGGCGTTTACCCACAACTTTAACTACTCTACATATCTATAATCTGATTAAAAGATGCAACTTCTGGAATAATATCGGGAGTGTGTATGGATATAATGATGGCCGGCAATACAGCAGCCAAGATAAGTTGCAAATTTTCTATTTGCTTAAATTGAATGACTGGATATATTTTTATATACCCTATAGATACATCACTACTCATACTGAAAAGCTTAATTTATAAAGTATAATTTTAGATTTTCCTAGCTTTGCGTATGAAAATATAGATTTTATTAAAGACAGGAGGCGAATATTATGCATTAAATCCTTCTTTACTACTCCCAGCAGCAAATAGTTAACAGAGAAAAAACAGTTGAAGAAGAAATCTATAACACAGGTGTGCAATCAAGGTGAACACAGGTAACCAATCAATAAACAGCAGGTAGTATAAGAGCAAGGTCCCCCCATATATCATCCTCTTTCACGCTGCAAACTGGAAAAAATCTTGTAACCCGGAACCGAATGGCAATGAACAGTAGATCACTAGCTGTGCTGTAGTCTTTATGCTAAAACGGTATAAAAACCTGTAATCAGGTAGTTGGCGATTCAGTCTCAATGCAAAGAGATCTATGCTGAATGGGCCCCACAGGGAAGAGGTCCAAGAGGAAACGATAGTTCCAGTCGGCTATGGTGTTTGATAAACTGGGTAGGTACTCGGCCCGAAGGATGATGTGTCTGTCTAGACAGAAATGCCAGAATTCTTTGGCAATATCTGCCAATGCTTTGGGGGGACCATTTCCCTCCGGTAGACATGGTGCCACAACAAGCTCCCCATCCCAGTCGACCGGCGTCTTTGATTCTATGACCAAATCTGGAAAAGATCTGAAAATTGCTTTCCTGTTCCATTTGCAGACGTGGTGAAGCCACCACAAGAGTTCTTCTTGTGTTTCTGTCGTCAGAGGGATCTCGTCTGAATATCCCAGGCCCTCCCGCAGATGTTGGGCCTTCAGGCGTTGAAGGGCCCGGTAATGTAGTGGGGCCGGGAAAACAGCCTGAATGGATGCTGAGAGGAGACCCACAATGTGAGCTAGATTGTGTAGCGAAATTAAATGTTTGTTGAGTACTGAACGTATCTCTTTGCGAATAGTTTTTAGTTTCGGAGGAGGAAGACTGAGTGTGGCAGAATGAGAGTCAACCAGGAAACTAAGAATTCCATTTCCCGAGAAGGAATCAAAACTGATTTCTTCTCATTGATGAAACCCAGGTCCGTAAGTAGAGAAATGGTCCACCCCATATGAGTGCATAATGTATGGCAGTCTTGGGACATGATGAGGATATCGTCTAGATAAATTATAAGTCATATGCCCCTGCTCCTCAATAGAGCGACTACTGGTTTGAGTAGTTTAGTGAAGCACCATGGTGCTGAAGATAAACCAAATGGTAAACATGTAAATTGCCATTTCTGGCAGTGTTGGTGTGTGCGGGATGGATGGGTACCGTCAGGTAAGCATCCTTTAGGTCTATCTTGATAAACCGGAGAAAATGTATTCCCTCCATTTTGAAATGTTGGTATTTGACATAATTGTTTAGATGTTTTAAATTTATAACAGGTCTATAGCCTGCATCCTTCTTTTTTACTAAGAAGACATTGCTCACAAAGCCTGGAGTGGCAAGAGGGACTTGAATAATGTCCTGTTTGGATGCCAGATCGGTAATCTCGTTGTCGACTAATAATTGGTCGTGTGTGGAAAAATGAATGGGACCAGGGGGTGTCACCTGGGTGGCTTCGGTTATGAATTCTATCATGTAACCTTTGATGGTGTTTAAAACCCATGGATCATATGTGATCTGTTCCCATATATGGAAAAAATGATCCAGTCTGCCTCCCAAGTTTACTGTGGAAGAAAGGGGACGTGTTATGGGACCCACCGGTCGACGTTTTGGATCGTGATGCCCCTCGGGGCCGCCAAGGTCGGCTTCTTTGAGGAAAGAAGGGTGAGGTTTCGGAGGTCTCCTTGTACTGTTGGTCCCCAAATAGGAGACCTTCTGCAGAGGGGCCCGGTTCATTTTCAGCCACATGTGTGAGTTGTTGGTCAATCTTCATGAGGATCGAGCGTCTATGCTCGACTGATAGTGAGGAGTTTGCATTGCCTAGGAACCAAATAGCCCTTTGGAGCCATCCTTTGACAACGCTGTTGTCAACAGATGTATCGGTCCTGTCTGTTTCCTCAACTAATTCAAACATTTTTGCAAGTGGGCCTGTTATGTCCAACACCTTGTCCTGGCATGATTTAAAAGATCTGTCCAGGCCTTTGTTAGGATTCTTTCCTGATTTGGACAGGAAACGGACCATAATAGGATCCAATTCAGGGGTCTGCGCGACTTAGGTAAGGTAAGCCTGGGGCATTCAGCCCTTAATTTGTTACGTGTTGCCTTATTTAGAGGCTTTCTTAGCCAGGTCGAGAAATGTTTGTCAATATGAGTGTTCGGAATCCACTCTGCTGAGCGAGGGTGAGCAATTAACTCTGGGTCAAACAATGGTTGCCCTTTCGAATCCAGTAAAACTGGTGCATTTTTATCTTCCCCATTATGAGGGTCAGTTCCTGGAGCCTCCGAGTCTGATGAAGTGGGAGGCTTGTATTCCGAATCGTCTGAATCTGAGTTAGAATCAGAGGAATTGGTAGATGAAAGGTGAAATAGGAGTCAGGTTTGCTCCTTAAAGCAGCCTTGCGTGCCCGTTTGTCTTCCTCATGGGTAGAGGGGCTTGTGAAGGGTTGTTTGACACCTTCGGTAGTTTTACACTCGGTCTGTTCGTCATCTTTAGATTGTCCCCTACGCTTTTTAGGCGATTCTTGCGGTGCGTCAATAAAACAATGACGTCTTTTCTGTGTGGCCTTCCCAGACCTCTTCATGCCAGTGGCTAGCTGGCGTACAGACTCCTCAGCTGACCAGAAATGGTCAGAGGGGGTCCTGTGGTGTGAAGTATGTGAGATACTAGGTGTACCTGCAGTGGATTGGGCAATGGAATCCTGCATAGAGGCCATGGCAGAGGCAATTGCTGAAGAAACAGTTTTATAAACTGTTTAAAATCCTCTGGAAGTGTTCCTCATTTACAAAATCCCCTTCAGGGGAAGGAGAGGGGTTAATGTCCTCAGAAGGCATATTATAGCAATCTTTGGACATGAGGGAAAGAATATAATAGGGGTACTAACTCACAGAATGGCTGAGTAGGGAGAAAGAATTAGTAAATCCTGAGGTAATCCCAAAACTCTGACTGTGAACTGTGAGGGAAAACAAAAAAGAGCAGGAGAACAGCTGACAACCAGCTGGGGAGGGGTGTGTGTCTGCAACGCTCTTGAGTACGAGGGGGCGGAACCAGGTGTGTTAAACCTGCAGTCATGTAATGCAGGGAAACCAAAATACAGACCGCAAAGAGGTATAACAGTCTGGGGGGTCAGCCCGGTCAGTGTGTGGAAGAGAAGGAAATGTAAATATGTATTGCACAAACTAGCAGATGTCACAGTAGGTGAAAATTATATAATTAGGAAATGCCAAAATAGTAATCTAGTAAATGTGCTGGATACTTATCTGTTCCAGGGAGCAGCAAAGAAAGAGATATATGGGGGGACCTTGCTCTTATACTACCTGCTGTTTATTGATTGGTTACCTGTGTTCACCTTGATTGCACACCTGTGTTATAGATTTCTTGTTCAACCGTTTTTTTTTTGTTTTTTTTCTTTCTCTGTTAACTATTTGCTGCTGGGAGTAGTAAAAAAAGGATTTAATGCATAATATGAAGCCTCCTGTCTGATTTAAAATGTTAAATATACTAATAAAGGGCACTATATATAATAAGAGAGTGAAAGAAAGGGGGAGAGATTAATTAAAGAAAGGAAAAATCTTTTGCAAAGAAGGAGGAAAGAGGAAAGCAAAACAGGAAAAAAAAAAGAAGATAACTGATGGCGACAAAAAAAAACTGCTGAAAAAACCCCAAAGAGGGATAGAAGAGATGAAAAGAAAGACAGACCTGATAAAAGACTATCCTTCTTCTCTCCCCAAACCTCTAAAACCGAAAAAGAGAGATTAGATCCAGAATCTGTAATGAACAGATCAAGTTCGGGCGGAGATGAACAACACACAAGACTCTTATTACCCTTTGACACAACACCACAAATCCAGGACCATTTGAAAATAGCACTTGATAAACAATTTGAAAGGATAAAACAAGAAATTCATATACAGATTCAAGATCTGAAAACTGATCTTTTAGCTGTTGCCACTCGAGTAAAATCTAATGAAGAGAAAATAGAAAATCTTATGATGTTAGACTTAACTCATCAAGATAATATTAAACAGAAAGGTTAATGCCCTGGAACAAAAACTGGCAGACCAGACTGAATTTAAGATTTAGAGGGATTACAGAAAAGGTCTTAAAGGTCTTAAAGGATAGTCTGGAAAAATACCTTAAAGAATATCTATCAAATATGGGAGTAAATCAGGAAGGGCAAGTTCTCTTATGGGGACGGTGCCACAGGATATTTTTTTGCACAAGATACTCCGCGTGATATCCCAATCTGCTGTACAGACTTCCGAACAAAAGAAAAAATATTGAGAGCATATAGAGAAGTAACACCAAAGGAACCATTTAATAAAATAAAGATTTTTCCGGATTTGTCCTATAATACAAGTAGGAAAAGACGGCAATATGCGCATTTAACTGAAATCTTAAGACAAAAGGAAATTCGCTACAGATGGGCATTTCCAGTGAAAATTATTTTGACTTACGAAACGTGGATGTTTGATTCGCCCCGGGAACCTGAAGAAATGGTTACAATAGCATAAAATATAATAAATTTTCATAAACCTAAAGTCCAAATTTTTTTTTCTCCTTATGGATAATTAAACTGATTCTTTGACTTTATGAATTAACACAACACAGATTTTACTGCACAACCTACAATTTAGAAGAACAGTGTATACATGTGGATGTACCTTTCTGGATACCTGGATGTACTTTTCTGGACACACACTAATTATGTGGACTATTATTCACTGCAACATAAATGCCAATTATAGGATGTATACAAAGAGACACAAATGGATGTGATATTGAGAACAAGTCTTACTTGTAGATATATTTTTTTTTCCACGGTTAAGAAATGATATATATAAAAAGATGTGAAAAAAGGCACAATATTACAGTGGTAAAATGGAGCATCACTTGGATACAATTTTTGTATTCAGACAAATAATTTATATTAGCACATAATTAGAGATGGAACACTAACCTGTGACACAAACACTAAAACACACGAAGCACACATTTCGATGGGATGATATAAAATTTATAACACTGTTTAGAACACGATAGTACATACTTGGAGGTAGTATGTTATACATAGACAATATAAATAAACGGTAAGATGAAAGAAAGGAATAAAAAAGGGGGAAAAGAAAAGAAGGAAAATTATAATGTCACTAGCATGGTGTGTATATATGAGGAGGTATTATGCTTTATTTGGACTTTTTTTTTTGTTTTTTTTTTCTCCTCATAAAGGCAATGTAAAAATATAGATTTACAGATCGGGATGTTTAGACAAGTAATCTTTATTAGTGTGTAAATTTAGTCAGAGTATCTACAAACACTAAATCATATGATGTATATAAATTGATGGGAAGATATAAGAAGTTGTAACATTCCTTAGTATATTGTAGTATATGCTTGGAGGCTTTTAGGTTGCTTATAGATGATATAAGTAATATGGTATATATATGTGGATACATCATGTGGATAGATTTGCTGTATTATAGTTTTTTTGTTTGTTTTTTTTTCTTTCTTGCTGTGGTTAGACAGCCCTGGGTGCCAATAGCCATTTGAGAATGGCAAAAATATTACGCAATGACAACATGGGGGTTGATTGTGGAAGCAGGAAGAGCTATCCGGTGATGCACTACTTGCATATTTATGTTGTTTATGTTGTGTTTGATGGTGTTTTTTATATTTGTCGATTCCAAGCCTTTGCTACACAAGATGAATTTGGTGTGTGATTCAAAGGGAGATAAGCAATATAATTACGGGTTTGATTAGTACTATAAATACCCAAGGTTTAAATTCTATTCAAAAGAGACTATGGAAAGAGAAGATAAATGTCTGTTTTCTGCAAGAGACACATTGGCGACTAATGGATAAAATTAATATAAAAAATCAGAGATTCCCATTGTATATAGAAGCCTCATTGAAAACACAAAAAGGGGAGTGGCTATATTATTCTCTAGAGATTTGGATGTAAAATTCAAACATGTAGAAAAAGATCCAGATGGTTGATTTATTATAGCTGTGGTGGAGATAAATAATAAGACTCTAACACCAGGGGCGTAACTAGAAACCTTAGGGCCCCGGTGCGAGAACCTGTTAAGGGCCTCCCCCAACCCATCTACCCCCTTCTCACTATCTACCCTCTCCCTCCCTACCCCCTACTCACTTCTACCCTCTCCCTCCCTACCCCCCCTTCTCACGATCTACCCTCTCCCTCCCTACCCCCTTCTCATGATCTACCGCTTCTCCCTCCCTACCCCCTTCTCACGATCTACCCCCCACTTCTCGTCACTTACTGTGCAGTCCTGTGGTGGGGGAGCGAGGCCTCTGTCTCGCTCCACACGGCGTCACTGCTGAGCGCCGGCATATGACGTCACCCGAGACAGATGCCTCACACTCCCAACACTGCAGTCTGGACAGTGCTTAGGCAGGCGGTGGCGGCAGCGGCGGGGAGTAGAAGAGTCCTGGAGTTCTGTCAGTCAGGGGGGCCCAAGGGGTGCCGAGCGGTCGTTTTCAGCAACCGCTCGGCACCCCTTGGGCCCCTCTGACTGGCAGAACCGCGAAGGAGCCGGCTATCAGCTCGAGACAATTGATGTGAAGGCCTTGCTCCTCCGCGGTCCACAGGCCTCCTGTGGCCACTTGGCCACAGGCCGCTCCCCAGCCCAACAGACTGGCGTCGGAGTCCAGAACGAAGTCCGGAACCGAGCCGAAAATTGCATGACCGTTCCAAGCTCCCATGTGCCCCAGCCACCAGCGGAGTTCCAGACGAGCCTCGTCGGAAAGAGTGATAAGGTGATCGTAAGAACCCGACGCGCAAAGATGGAAAGTCTTTAAGCGCTGAAGGGCCCGATAGTGGAGGGGGCCCGGGAAGATAGCCTGGATAGATGAGGACAGAAGGCCAATAAACCTTGCGAGGTTCTGAAGGGAAACACAGCGACGACTGAGCAGGCGACGAATCTCCTATTTTATAGATTGGACCTTTGCGGCCGGTAATCTGAGTACTGCTGCCACGGAATCCACTGTGAACCCCAGAAATTGGACAGTCTGAGTGGGGGAGAGAGATGACTTATCCACATTGATAACGAACCCGAGATCCTGAAGGAGACGGACCGTGGTTGCGGTGTCGCGCAGGAGGGTCTCCATGTCGCCCGCCATAAGGAGGATGTCGTCTAGATAAATAATGGTGCGGATCCCCTCGTACGAAGAAACTCCATAACCAGCTTTAGTAGCTTTGTGAAGCACCAGGGAGCCGAGCTGAGGCCGAACGGGAGACAAGTGAACTGCCAAAGGCGGTTTCGCCAATGGAACTGTAGAAAACTCCTGTCGTCCGGGTGCATGGGAACGGTAAGGTAGGCGTCCTTTAAGTCGAGCCTCGTAAACCAGTCGTTGGTACGTAAGAGGTCGCGGAGGAGATGTATGCCCTCCATCTTGAAATGACGGTAAACTATGAATGCATTGAGGGCCCGTAGATTTATGACGGGCGAAAGTCCCCCGACTTCTTGCGCACTAGAAAGATATTGCTTAAGAAACAAGGGGAACCTGACGCCCGTTCTATAGCCCCTTTGTCCCGAAGCAAGCAGAGTTCTGAATGGACGAGAGTGGCCGCTGCGCGTGCAAATCGAGGGGGGCAGGGAGGAGACACCTGGACGGGGGGCGAAAGAAACTCCAGACAAAACACTAGGACCGTCTGAAGAACCCAGGGGTCTGAGGAAAGGGCCGACCAAGCATGGAAAAAATGGGCGGATCTGCCCGCAACAGGTAGAGAAGGATAAATAGGAGAGATTTTTACCTGACGCAGTCTTCCCCCTGAAGGATGAAGATCCTCTACCACGGTAGGCTCCACGCTGGAATGGCGTGCGGAAACGGGACCGGAAGGTGTTGGACGAGTCCTGGTATCAGGGTCTTGAGCCGAAGGTGGCTGATCTGCTGGCGGCACGACCCCTCTGCCGGCCAGCCCTGGCAGAACAACGGTCGCCGGATCTGAATACCTTCTTCAAAGTCTGCGCCTTCTCCAAAGAAGTGAAGACTGTAACGTGACGCGTGAGATCCTTGAGGAACTTTTCTCCAAAAAGCTACCCGTTCGCTTCAGGACCAAGCTCCTTGGGAGCCAACTCCACTAACTTGGCATCTAGCTTGAAGAGAGCCGCTTTGCGGCACTCGGCTGACAGGGCACAATTAGCATTTCCCAGCAGGCATAGGGCTCTCTGGGTCCATTCGCGGACCAAATGAGGATCCAATGGAGATCCGTCGAGGAGGGCCTCGTCCGCCATCTGAAAGATGTGAGTAAGAGGACCCGTGACATCCAAGAGCTTGTCTTGAGTGGAACGCAGACCAAGCTCAATCCCCTTCCTGGGGTCCTTGCCATTCCGTGTGAGGAACGTAACGAATGATTGGTCAAACTCAGGTGTACTGGTGACCTTGGCCGGAACGGTTGGCCTGGGGTATTCTGACCGGAGCCGCTGGCGAACCTCTTTATCCAGGGGTCTGCGGATCCAAAACTTGATAAACTCCGTAATGTGATCCAATGGGGTCCATTCGGTGGAGCGTGGATGACGTATTGCCCTGGGGTCAAAAAGTGGGATGCCCATCTGATCGGTGACCTCAAAAGGTTGATCCTGCTTGGAACAGGAGGGTTTGGGGTCGTCGGGTGGCAAAACGGGAGCCAAACAGGAAGGAGAGCCGTGACCAGAGGAGCCCGCCTGATACTCATCTAAGGTTTCGTATTCTGCCTCTAGGTCTAGGTGACCCGGGATCTGTGACAGGCCTGGATCGCTTCAGAGGAGCCTTGCCCTTGTCCGAGAGGGATGGGGCAGCCGCCCAACTACGTTTGTGGGATGTATCTCGGTCGGTGGGGGAGATGGAAACCCCATTGTCAGATTCCTGGGCCTCAGCCGGAATGATTGCCTGGCGCGGGCGGGCTTGTTGAGCTTCAGCCAGAGCAGCAGGCAGAGAGGCCGCTAATGCAGCACGAAGCCATGCCTGAAAAGCTGCGGGGATGGGTGTCTCCGAATCATCTGCCATAATGCCCAATGTGTTATCTGAAACACATAAAAGGGAAATAGTAAGAGAGAGGCAAGGATAAACCGCTTGTATATTGGGGTAGCAGCTCCTAAGAACAATACATAAATATAGCGGTAGCACAGATACAGGAAACAGGGGGGGTCACCCCCACCAGACAGCAAATAAAAGGGTACGTGACCCTGTAGTAAATGGTGGGTCCAAGACCCAAATAACCTGAGAGCCAGAAGGCAGCAAATAGCAAAGGGGTTCACCCTAGCCAGCGTAAAATGAGGGGGTTCACCCCCACAGGCAAGCAACAATATAAATGTAAGATGCAGGCAGGCTTAACCATATAAACAGGTTGTATGTTAAAAGTAAAATTTTTTATAAACTGAAAATAAAATAAATGGAGTAGCCGGGAATTGAACCGAGGGTCCTAAAAGACCTGCATAGTACCACTGTGCTATGGAAAACAAAATGGCCGCGCCGCCTGGTCAGACTAATAAAGCTAAGCCGTGAGCGGGAAAAAAAAATATAAATAACGGTTGGATTGCGAACTAGTAGTTCACAATCCGAGCCAGCGTCGACCAGGTAGGCTGGACGAACCCGCGGCGCGGTCTCAGATACTATAGGCCATGCGGCTGGGAAAGGTAAGCTTACAGTACCGCGGCCGGATTGCAGACGGGAAGACTACAATCCGAGACTGCGGCGAAGGACAGGTTGAATGATCCCACCGCACGGTCCCAACCAGGGACCACGCAGCCGGAAAGCTCAGCCAAATAAAGAGAAAAAAACCGTCGCGGGACGACACAGCTGCGCGGATGGAAGCCGCGAAGTCGTGTCACGCGGCAAAGAAGCCGCGGCACGACCGCGAGGCGCAGGCCCACGTGACAGTCGTGAAGATAACGACATAGACACACGGGTGGGAAAGCAAACAATGAAGGAAAAACACCAATGGAGACTAAACAATAAAAATAATAATAATAGTAAAAAACAATGAAGGAAAAACACCAGTGGAGACTAAACAATAAAAATAATAATAATAGTAAAAAGAATAAAGGTAGAAAAATTAAGAATACAACTGTAGAAACCAAAGAAATACAAATATTCAAAAGCAAGCTACCACAAAATGTCAATAAATCCCAATAGGAATATAAGTAATAGGCCTAGTATAATAAAGGCAATAAAATGGAAGGTTCTCACCTGGAGGCTAAGCAGCAAAGAAAGAGGAGGAGTGACTGGACTTTGTATCATTTATAGGGTCTTTGGGCTCTGTTCTTATTGGTTATTCTTTTATCATTAACTGTTTTGCTGCTGGAGGTTATTCAGTAAAGGAAGTAATGCAAAATACGAAGCCTCCTGTCTTGCTGTAAAATTTTGTTAAATTAGGCGCATATGCAAAAAAAAAGGCAGAAACCAAACTGTCTGATTTATATATTACTTTATTTCAGTTAAATAAAATTAACTCATAGACTCCTTCTAAAACCAATTCAGATAAAATTGAGGCCATAAGAACCAAGATAAATATAAAGACTAATAAAGCATTAATGGCCTTAAATGTTAAAAGATATTACAAGGGAAACAAAGCTGACAAGATGCTTACGAATCAGTTAAAAAAAAAAGCGAGAAAGGAAAAACATCTCTAGAATAATATATAAGGGTAGAACTCTCTTGGCCCCTAACGAAATAGGTCTAGCATTTAACCCCATGATGACAATTGCCGGTCCGGGCACGTCACCGAAAATCAAGTCGTTAACGACAATTGACGTGGCAGGACCGGCACGTCTTTAAACGGAAAATAGATCGCTTTCTGCACCTAAACGGCGTTGCTGTAATGCCTTGACCTCGAGGCATTCAGCAACGCCATCATTGGCACAAAGGGGCCATCTCTGGCCCCTCCCCAGTGCATCAA
>VKOC01000004.1:8384842-8397319 GCA_009364415.1 Spea multiplicata
CCCCCGGTAGCAGCCGCTCGCGAGCCGCGCTGCGCCCGCGAGCACCCGCCACCGAGGGTGAGAACGTGACAATAGCAATAACTGAGGGGTACAACCAAAACAATTACTGTACCAAGGATGGAACCATTGCTCACTTGTGTACTTGTGGGAATTTGGCCCTTTCTAGCAGACAATTATTGTCAGTTCATAAGTCTTAACTGGGCCTGTATATGAATTACTATTGAAACATATAGTGGGATCATTTTAATTAAGTAAGAAGTGTTATAGTACATACTATGAAATTTTTATATTGTTAGGACATTTGGAACATTCAATTTTCATATTTCACATATTAAACTGCCATGATGTGACAACTTAACTTATAATTTGTAATATAAATGAGTGCTCACTATATAACCTTGAACTGAGTAGGACAGAAATCATGTCAATATAAAACCTGACATGTTTAATGTGTTTTAAGCAATTCACATCTCGGCTAGCTACATAAATTGTATGTCTAATTACAAAGTCTAATTAACGTGAAAACCTTGTAATTCATTTTATACAATATTTGGGACTTTAAGACACATCTATTTTTGAACTTAAAATCAGGAATGGGCCTTCAGTGTTTCAAATCAAAACAAAAAAAAGAAAGAACTTATTCTAAAAAAATGTAGCCTTGTACAGGCAAAACAATAGAAATCATAATAGCTATCTCTATATGTATAGGTTTATACATTATTATTAATTATAACTGTCATGGGAAAGCAACCTGCTGCACTTTTCTTTGCCAATGATCCACAAGTAGGCATATGCGACAAGTCACCTACATTTTAAACTGCTAACACTGGGTTTGTGTACATGATTTTTGATTGCTTCTTGAGGATTAATTAAATTATTCCAATCTCAAAACAAGTCTGTAGTGAAGGAAAGAATATATAATATTTGGGTTTCATTTTTCAACAACTTTTCAAGCCAACTGACGGAACAATAATATCATTACTTAAGAACATTAAGTACCGTTTGTTTTCGTACCTACATTTAAACGAAGGACCTTACATCACAATAGAAATACATATAAAATTTGTTCAGTGACTATATTTAGGGAAGTGTTGTTCGATGCAATGAATTCCACCATAACACTTATTTTCTTTATAACCTAACATTTATGTTTCTCTTGTGTGCTTCATTTGTAAACTCTCAATTGTGAAGCTTTTATTTTAGGGTTTTTTTAGGCTCTTAGAATACAATTATTTTAAAAACTATTTTTATACATTTTAGTTTTATATAGCACCATCATATTCCATAGCACTGTGCAATGAGATCAAGTCTTCCATATTCCAAAAGCTCCAAATTTCTGTTACACTCTTTTGTTCTTCATGATCAATACCTGGTTTGTGCCCTCATGTCAACATTTAATCTGTGAAAAATGTAACCAAAAAAGGAAAGTATATTTTTCTTTATTAAGTATGGGTTGGTATCTAGGGTCATTGTTGAATAAAGTGTGAACATACTTCATTTTTTTGCCAGTTTGCCCCATTTTGCACTGTCCTAAATTAAGCTACATAGCTGAAGTTAAGCCTGTTTCTGAAGTTTAATTATGTTGAATTGATACAATTACTTTGGACAAATTCAAATCTGTTTAGTTTAGAAAAACGGCGCCTCAGAGGGGATATGATAGCATTATATAAATATATTCGGGGCTGATAGAAACCATTGTATGGAAATCTGTTCATAAACAGGACTATGCATAGGACACGTGGTCATGCGTTTAGACTGGAATAAAGGAGATTTAGTCTAAGGCAGAGGAAAGGGTTTTTTACAGTAAGGACAATAAGGATGTGGAATTCTCTGCCAGCAGAGGTAGTTTTATCAGAGTCTGTACAGACGTTTAAACTGCAACTGGATGGATACTTGGAAAAACATACTATGCAGGGATATAATCTTTAATTATGGGGAAACGGCTTATTGATCCAAGGAGAAATCTGCCATTTTGGGGTCAAGAAGGAATTTTTTCCCTGGTTAATGCAAAATTGGAAAGAGCCAAACTGGGGTTTTTTGCCTTCTTCTGGATCAACAGCAACAAATTAACAGATATAGGAAAGGCTGAACTTGATGGACGCATGTCTTTTTCCAGCCTATATAACTATGTAACTATGTAACTAAGC
This sequence comes from Spea multiplicata, assembly GCA_009364415.1. Taxonomy (NCBI): domain Eukaryota; kingdom Metazoa; phylum Chordata; class Amphibia; order Anura; family Pelobatidae; genus Spea; species Spea multiplicata. The sequence goes on from VKOC01000004.1 coordinate 8,386,990, forward strand.
AGGGATGCGTATGAAAAAATATGTTCTGTGGCTATATTGTTCCATACAATCCATTAGGCTAAAAAAAGCTTAAGCATAGCTTAGAGATTTCCTCCTAGGGATTTTTTAAACTTTATCTTCATTTTCATTAATTCTGAGTAAATTATTATCCTATTTATTCCAATGAAAGCCTAGGCCTTAGAAGCCAGCAGTGCCAGGAGTTTGCAGTATCAAATTTAGACTTGTACATAACAAGCAAAATTAATTGGAGCACATTTTTTGTTTTGCCACATTCACTTTCCTAAAATGAATTTTGTTTTCTGACCCTTTGCTTCAGGCACAATATGCATGTAATATATGTGGGGTTAGTTTCCAAAAGGGGAGGTCCATGACAACTTCTGGAATTACCTTTCACTTACAGCAGCATCTCAAGGTTTATAAGGAGATCTAGACATGATTTTGAACTACAGGACCACCACCAGCAAAAGCAGCACTGCACCAACGTCTGATGTTTGAAAAATCCTCTAAAGTAAGGACAGAGCAACAGCAATAGTAAAGCATGTGGAATGGGTCGACACTGGCAGTGTTAGGCACATTCAGCCCATTGGTACAGGACTGAATTTCCCCAATATTTGAAAAATCAAAATGACTAAACCCCTAGAGTAAGGAAGGAGACTATCACAGTTCTGTCTTTATTTATGTTTAATTCTGACTGTAGTGCTATTTCCACTGGCAGCCTCTAGTGGCCACTCGTCTAAGTTTGGGAACTCTGGCTACTTTAATATTGCCAGCTGGATCTTATTATCTGGTACAGCCTTACCCTTTAAATAGATGCTGCTTTCTCCACTCTGTAATTGCCCATGTTCAGTGCCCTGTCCAAGGGCTATCCTGCCTAATGCCTATTTCTGTGGATTATCCAGCTCTGTCCGTAAGCTTCCAGTTTGTTCTACCTGGCTGGTCTGATTGCAGTCCTGCCGTGGTGCAACAGCACTTTCTATGTGTTTGGTCCTGTCTGTACCAAGCAGTCCTGTTTTGCACTTACCAGTCCTGCTGGTACACTCCTATCCAGCCCTGTGTTTTATCTAGACTGTCTGTACCTAGCAGTTATTTGTTATGCATTTTTGGGTACAGACAGAGTCCATAAAATTCCCTGCATCTAGGCTCGTCCCTAATTTCCTTGTAACGGTTGCGACAAAGATAGAGCAGCATCGCTAGAACCCCACTTACTTTGAATATTAAATGCTGGGTAACATAATTTCAGCTGATTGACTTTCGCGAAAGCCATCTGCACCATCAGGTATGGGGAGAGTTGTGTTCGCTGGGGGTTGAGTATGCTACTTGCCATAGAGAAAGCCCTTGTGGTTTAACAGAAAAATTCCTTGACTCTTGTCACTTGACTCCTCCTCAAAATTTGTAGATGACCATATTCTTTTCCACTTGGACAGAGCGGCAGCCAGGGAAGGTCTGCGCGATGCGCGCCGACAACTTCCGCTGCTGCGGGCTCTTACAGACGTACACCGGCTGCCCCCACTAGGCACCAGGGAGTCTGGGGGTGCATTGGTAAGTTTGGGGGTCAGAGTGGCATATCTAGGGGGGCATAAAGCATATCAGGAGGCAGAGTGGCATATCAGGGTGCAGAGTTGAAGATTAGGAGGCAGAGTGGCATATCTAGGAGGACACAAAGCATATCAGGGGGCAGAGTGGCATATCTGGGGGGCAGGGGGCATTAAACATATCAGGGGGCAGAGTGGCATATCAGGGGGCAGAGTGGCATACAGTGAAGGAAAAAATGATTTGTTCCCCTGCTAATTTTGTACATTTGCCTGCTGACAAAGACATGATTAGTCTATAATTTTAATGGTAGGTTTATTTGAACCGTGACAGAATAACAACAAAAAATCCAGAATAATGCATTTCACATAAATTAGAAATTGATTTGCATTTGATCCCCTATCAATCAGCAAGATGTCTGGTTCCCATGACCGCAAGAACACCATCCCCACTGTCAAACATGGAGGTGGAAACATTATGCTTTGGGGGTGTTTTTCTGCTAAGGGGACAGGACAACTTCACCGCATCAATGGGATGATGGATGTGGCCTCAGCCAGGGCAATGAAAATGTGTTGTGAATGGGTATTCCAGCATGACAATGACCCAAAACACACGTCCAAGGCAACAAAGGCGTGGCTCATGAAGAAGCACATTAAGGGCCTAGACAGTCTCCAGAACTTAATCCCATAGATCTGTGGAAGGAGCTGAAGGTTGGAGTTGCCAAACGTCAGCCTCGAAACCTTAATGACTTGGAGAGGATCTGCAAAAAGGAGTGGGACCAAATCCCTCCTGAGATGTGTGCAAACCTGATTGCCAACAAGGGTTTTGCCACAAAGTACTAAGTCATGTTTTGCAAAGGGGTCAAATACTTATTTCACTGGGTAAAATGCAAATCAATTTATGGCTTATTCGAAATGCGTTATTCTGGATTTTTTTGTTATTATTCTGTCTCTCACTGTTCAAATAAACCTACCATTTAAATTAATCTTTGTCTTTGTCAGTGGGTAAACATACAAAATGAGCAGGGGATCAAATACATTTTTCCTTCACTGTATCTAGGGGAGCAGAGTGTCATATCAACGGAGCATAAAGCATATCTGGGGGTATTCTCTGGCTCCATCTCTCACTACCAACTCATACAAGGCAAACTGGAAGAGACTCATTCACTTCCTATTGGCGGTAAGTCTGTATCTATGGTAACGAGGTATATGTATACATTTATTTGGTCCTTGGTCATGTACTGTTAAATTAATTGCCTTATGCCCATCCCAGACATCCCAACTCTCCCTGAAGTCTCCTGTATTTAAATTGCTGCTCCCTGACGCCCGCAAACTATAAGAGACATCCTGGAAATCTATTTTTTTGAGAGCGAGCAAGAGTTCAATTATGACCATTGAACTCTCTCTTGTACTCACTCTTGTACTGGTGACTGTGCCCTGGTCCTTCCCTGTGGCATGTCTTGATTGGTCTCTCTTGTGCTAACTATCAGTTTCCTTGGTTAGTTAGCACAAGAGAGACCAAGATGTGCCACAGAAGAAGACCAAAATAGAAAAAGGCTCCAGGCACTCAAGGGTTCCATCAGACAGATGTATTGAAGGAAACGGACAACAACGTTTCGACCTCACAATGAGGTCTTTATCAACTTGATAAAGACCTTCATTGTGAGGTCGAAACGTTGTTGTCCGTTTCCTTCAATAAATCTGTCTGATGGAACCCTTGAGTGCCTGGAGCCTTTTTCTATTTTGATTTACTGGGGAGCTGGCCCTTCCTGGCACAGCTAAGCACCTGAGTTCCTGTGGGGAGTGAGTGAGTGTAGATTCCTGATTCTGGTGACAGAAGAAGACCAAGACACAGGCACCAGAGGCCACAGGAGGACCTGAGCACAGATTTTTTTATAGTTATCAAATGTTTCTATCACATCCTCTCTCTTTCATTGCAAAGCTTTACATTTTGAAAGCCTTTAGTCTTATCTGACAATTTTTATCATGCAAACTATTCACCATTTTAGTGGCCCTTTATTAAAATCTCTTCTGAAGATCATGGATAAGATGTGGTTGTTGAATTACATTACTCATGTGTCATGTCAACTTGGCAAGATTCATAGGGGTGTTAGTTAACCAACATCAGAAGAGCTACCAGTTGATTAAGCATAGTTTAGATGACACTTTAGAAGCGTAGACCGCTTAAAGACTTAATCCAGTTTCGGTTTTATCATCGGCATTATGTAAGTAATGGTGTGAGATTTACCATGTATACTTTGCTTTTGTGCTTAGTACTATTTTGTAAACAAAACTGAATTAAACTGAGAAAATATGATTTGATTGCTGGGGAAGCATAAAACTGGCAAACTCGTCCAAATACATTTTGTTAACGAGAACTCACTACTAAACTCAGCATGAGTAATGCAGACCTATGAATTCAACCATTGTCATAACCCTGTAGCATTAATTAATTTTCTTTGAAAGATATTTATTTAATGGTCCAATTTGTTATTCCTTCACTTGATTAATGTGATCATCAATCAATTCACAGCTTCATTCATCTGTAACCATGTTCCACTTTTGCCCTACTGGAAAAGATCTTGATTGGAACTAAATTTACCATCAACCACTAATTTAGTTCTAGAACAACAGGCTTCAGCTACACAATAACAGTCAAGCTGATTTACAGGCAGGATATGTCTATTAATTTGATTATCATTTATCTAATTGCAGTTAAGATGACATAACCTGAATTGCTGGAACTGCACTGCATAATTAGTGCTATGTAAAATCTACAGATATATACCGGTAATAGGCACAACATTTTGACGTTACAAAAAAATAGCGTTTACACCTTAGATCTGCTAGAAAAATATAATATCTAGCTATATTTGTTTTAATGTTTTATATAGGATATGAGGGAGAGAGATTTTGAAAATACAAGCTTACGAGCAGTATTTAGAATTTCCTTGACACCGGGAATTTACCCATATGTTAAATTTGCTACATAGCTATTAAAAATGTCTGTTGGCTTTATTTTTTGCTACTAGTAATGTCATAGTTGTAACACTCTATTACAAAAAGCTGTGAACTAGGCATATATATATACCCCCAAGTATAATTTATATTTCCATAGTTCTGCATGTTTATGATCTGGAGGCTTGGTTTATACAGCAGGTCTGTTAAATAGGAAATTAGAAACTATTTTCCTATTTCTATTTCTCACTATTCTTTTGCCTGATCCCTGAAATTATCATCTTGATGCTGAACTATTTTGGACCCCTATAGTTACGGGTCCTGCTGTCCGTTGCACCATATAGCGGAGCTCTTCATCACCTCTAGGGGTGCTTTTCCAAATTACTGCAGTGAGGATCCACTTCCTGACCTGCCGAAAGTGACAATAATCTTGAATGGTCTGACCTGTGTACCATGGCGTTTTTTTTATCCTATTATTTTTTCGCATTGGGTAAGAAATCCTGCAATGCATCAATTCTAATCAAATTCTGTTGTGCCTTAACATTGTATTATGTTTTATGTTGTATCAGCTCCTAACAAGCCACTGCATCAGTTTGTCTAGCACACTACTAGGTGTCAATTACTCAGATTGTCGTCTTTTACAGAAACCTATATCTTGCAAATTAGTTGCGGTGTCCCTTGTGCCAGATGTCTTGTAAAGTATCAATGATTTATGATGATGTCACCAAATTAGTTCAATCAATATGAAAATCAGTGCAAATATTTATTTTTTTTACAGTTGGTGGGTCAGATAAATCGAAACAGACCTGGAGACTCAGATTAAAACTTTAAATTAGCATTTTTAGAAAGTTAGAACACTTTAATCACTGCATGCAATTACATACACTGAGGGTTTAGCATGAAAAAAATTCCTTTGTTTTTTTTTCCTCTGTCCATGTTTCCCCCTGTTTTCTATGCATAGTATTTGTGTTGACTAATAGTAGTGTGCTAGTAATGGGACCATTAATCATTCCTGAGAGATAATGTGGATGTTGTGCTTTTCAAGTAAGAGTGGAGGTCTTAAGCAATGATTTTGAATTACACATCAGGGTGACAATATAAGAAAAAAAACATTCCACTTAATTCCTAGGGGCAGTATTGTTAACTGAAACATTTTAGGACGTTCTTAGCACGCATGAATAATAGTCAAATGCATTTCTGAATCCAAAGTTCTAGAGGAAGGAAATAAACGTCCAACTTCTGCAGCCAAAGGCAAACAAACTTGATTCTAGCAGTGTACTTATTTGGTCATTATAAATAAAGTTTCACATGGTTCTCTGTTTCCTTCTCTTCATGTTTACTTTGTCCTCAAAACCTGTTTTGCATTTGTGGTTGTTAAAGCTAACATCACTTCCATATCAAATAATTCCACGTAAAATGTGTATATTTTCTTTTCTGTGATTCATTTTTTAAATACATATATACAAATGGATATCCTCTACTGTTTTATGTATGTATGTATAAGGTAGAGAATGCTCTAATAAAATGCAGTTCCTTAAAGATACCCAAATCATTGGTACTGATAATTTTCTGCTGGGAACGAGAGGGTTAATATGCATTTCCTTTCTCTTTGCTGTAAGCACTGCTCGAGAGGCGGGACTTAAGTTGGTTACCACTCACAAGTGTGTAACCATGTATACAAAAGAGACACACGACTATTAAAGTTGGAGATTAAAAAAAAGTACACACGAAAAAGGGTTTATAAATGAAGCACAGCGAAGGGACAGACATCATATTACTAGTGAAACGCGTTGAACACATTCTGCTTCATTCCATTGCTTACAGCTTTTTTTTTTTTGTATTTTGTTTTAATTTAATTTTGATTTTATGTATTTCTTTTTTTACATTTGATCATGCTATTTGCCTCATACTGGGAAATGCAATTGTACACTCAAACATAGAATGTCTGGCAGCAAACTTTCTACAAGCGCTTCATCCTCCAGGGTTTTGGTACCTCAAAGCCCGGAGCAATTTTGCAATTTTTGCACTATGTCGGTTCAGCGATGATTCTCTTTTCCTGTGAATAGTGTACCCATATAAACTATATATTGTTTTTTCAAGGAGAGATAGAGCTTTCTTTTGATACCATAGTTGGATGATTAGCTGAAAATTTAGAATTTAGTAAAAACTAGCAAAAATTAGAAAAAAACATCTAAGTTTTTTTACATTTTCCCTCTGAATCCTCACAAAATTAGGTAAAGAGACAGAAAATTCCATCCAGATTTATCAATTTAGGTGTCCTGATTTCAGAAATACCTAATTTATATAGATTTTCCATATTTTCCCAGCACATATAGGCAACATTCTATAAGGTGTACATTACTTTATACAAAGCCGTTAAATTTTTACATTAGGTATGATGGGACTGCAACTCTAATTTTAAACAAATAAAACAAAAACACCCACAAAGGTATATATTTCTGTAAAGCAGACAATCCAGGCTATCTTATCGGGGTATTAGGGCACTCTACATGCAGGTATTTGGCCACCAATCACTGTCAAAGGTGGCCACAGAAATTAGTTCCTGCACTTTTTTCACCAACGCGTCTTAGTATTTTGTAGTATTCTTAGGATTTTGTGTACAGGGTATGTGTTACGGCAGAGAAATCTATCCTAAATTGTTCAGCCGCCTCTCCTGATTACGGAAATACCCCACATGCCTAGTTTTTTTTTGTGGTTTTCTGGACATTACAGGGCACAAACGGGACCATGCGCGTTATAGATTCCAAACGTGAAATTTTCACATTTTGCTTTAGTAGACCTATGTTTCATTTGGGGCTGCTTAGCACCCCCCTAATTATAAATACCCCCATAAAAGTATATATTTCTGTAAAGCAGACAACCCAGAGTATCTCATCAAGAGCATTTGGACAATTTCCATGCAACCATTTGGCCGCCAATCACTGCCAAACTCAGTCGTTGCTCTAATTTTGTGCACTTTTTCCACCAACACTTCTGTGTTGCTGAGGATTTTTGGCACAGGGTATGTGTTACGGCAGAGAAATGCAGCCTAAAGTGTTCAGCCGCCTCTCCTGATTACGGAAATACCCCACATGCCTAGTTTTTTTGTGGGTTTCTGGACATTACAGGGCACAAACGGGACCATGCGCGTTATAGATTCCAAACGTGACATTTTCACATTTTGCTTTAGTAGACCTATGTTTCATTTGGGGCTGCTTAGCACCCCCTAATTATAAATACCCCCATAAAAGTATATATTTCTGTAAAGCAGACAACCCAGAGTATCTCATCAAGAGCATTTGGACAATTTCCATGCAACCATTTGGCCACTAATCACTGCCAAAGTCAGCAGTTGCTCTAATTTCATGCACTTATTCCACCAACACTTCTGTGTTGCTCAGGATTTTTGGCACAGGGTATGTGTTACGGCAGAGAAATCCAGCCTAAAGTGTACAGCCGCCTCTCCTGATTATGGAAATACCCCACATGCCTAGTTTTTTGTGGTTTTCTGTACATTACAGGGCACCCACCAACCAAACCCAATTTTTTTAATTTTTTTTTTGAAGATCATGGGGAGTAAAGGGTTAATTTAGGATAAGTCAGGTATTTGGGTGGTTATGTACTGATTTTTAATTTTTTTTTTTTTTTACTGCAGCTCTGCACGATGCTCTCTCTCTCTCTCAGATGGAGGAGAGAGGCAGAGCATCTGCAGTAACGGTCACACGATCGCTGTGATTATTCATCACAGCGATCATGTGACATTACTGCCGGATGTGTGGCAGTCCCCCAGGGCTAATAACAGACGGGAGGGAATGCCTGATCGCACAAGCGGGCATAGATCTGTAACAGTTTACCGGCATTCGTGCCGGTAACTGTTACAGCTCCCTCATCGGAGCTATCGGGTATCCCAGCAGGGTCTAGACAGACCCTGCAGGGGATACCCTGCACTCCTGAGTAGTTCCGGGTGACGTCAGTAGTGACGTTACTCGGAAGGGAAAGCCCGATCGCGAGATCGGGTATTTCCAACTATAACAGTTACCGGCATTCATGCCGGTAACTGTTATAGCTCTCTCACTGGAGGGATCGGGTAGCCCAGCAGGGTCTAGATAGACCCTGCAGGGATACCCTGTCCTCCCGTGAGCTTACCAGGTCACGTCAGTAGTGACGTGACCCGGAAGGGAAGGCGCGATCGCGCATTTCCAGCTGTAGCAGTTTACCGGCATTCGTGCCGGAAACTGCTACAGCTCCCTCATAGGAGCGATCGGGTAGCCCAACAGGGTCTAGACAGACCCTGCTGGGCTACCCGATCCTCCCGTGAGCTTCCAGGTGACGTCAGTAGCGACGTCACCTGGCAGGGAAAGCCCGATCTCGCGATCGAGCATTTCTCCCTGTAACGGCTTTCCGGCTTCGCGCCGGAAGCTGTTACGGGAGATCGGGCAGCAGAAAGCCAGCGACGCTGGTTTCTGCTGCCAGGGGGGAGTCCAGGCTGTCAAACGACAGCCTGGTTTCCCGTGCAGCGGCAGGGATGTGTCCCTGACGCTGCACGAAGGGCTGGACATACCGGGACGTCCATAGGGGTTTCTTTGTGGGCGTTTTTTGGACGTCCCGGTACGTCTATAGGGGATTGAAGGGGTTAAGCATCATTCGAAAGACTTCTATGAGAAGCGCAGATATATTTCCACGTTCATGAACCTTCTACTTCCTACTGTGGTTTTTGCACATTTCATCTTATATGCAATATATTCCTATAAGTGTTCTGGAATGTATTGTTTTATTTCTGCTGTGAGGGTACTGTGCCTTCGTTTCTTGTGTGTCTCTGATTTTAGAGATCGTGAAAGTCAAGATATGAATTTTAAGAAGAGCCTGATTTCGTTTTTTTCTCTTGTGAGTGCATAAAATACACATATTTATATTCTACAATTACTATAACAATCTACAAATCTAGAATTTTTTATATTTTTTCCCCCATTGTGCAAGCACCCCTTAGTGGATCTATATTGTGTTGGATAGACAGAGAGTGTCTTTTCTTGTATCGCAGCTGCCTATTGTTGTGCTTTTTAATGTTTTGTTATCACCGGGTGATCACTTATGGTCCTTTACTGATTGCAAGTTCATAGTGATCCTGCTACAGAACTGACTTGTACTAAGTTCTCTCCTTCTACACAATGCTGGAGATAAACTATCAAGAATCCTGCCCAGGGAATTTTGCCAGAATATGCCCTTGCATCTGGACTATATGTTAAACAATACCTACCAGCATAACATCAATATCCGAATCTGAGTTAATATTATTGCTTCTTTCCTGACTGATACAAAGGCACCTATAAACAAAGTGTAAATTATTGTGCATTCGTATGAAGTGGAAGTTTAACAAAATCTGCCATTTCATTTTGCCCTAAGATAACCTTGTGTGAATGTCTGACAAAATGATGGAGCTTACTGTGATGCCATATCCGCCCATGATTGGGGGAAAGGATGCCGCTGGAGCTCCACCATTTTGGTGGAAGTTCGCTGGGAGGTTATGTCCACATAGATTTGAACGAAGAAACAAGAGAGGGAAACAAGTAGATGCAGAACAAGAAGACGCGAGACACAGAAGTGGATCTGCGCGACATGGAAGCAGATGGCAGAGAAGATAGGCACGAGAGAGAGGAATGAATGAGAGGAGACATTCAGCGAGCAGGAAAAAGAGAGAGGGGATGAGAGTGGGCGCCAGACAACGTATTTTGTTTCCGAATTTAAGATATGCCCCCTACCAGACAATAAAGGACAATAAAATTAGGAATAAATCAATAATTGCATAGAACTCAGTGTCACCATTTTAAGTGATACTGTGAGGTCAC
>VKOC01000004.1:8404165-8462881 GCA_009364415.1 Spea multiplicata
CCCCCCTCGTTTTGCACATCTCTTACCTTTCTCTTCTTCTTCTTTTCTGCTTTCTGCTTGCTCTTCCTCCTCCCCTTCTGGTGTTTTGCCGCTGACTCTCTGTGCAGTGCAGCTGCGCAGAGCTGTTTATGCTGAGCGCCGGGGCTGAGATATAAACGTCATCTCCCATCGCCCGGCGCTCAGCCCCAACCAGTCCTGCACGCTGCAGCTGCTGATCGGGCAGCTGTGCACCGAGGGCACTTAAAACCCTGGGGGGGATTGCCCTATTATCGGTCCCCCCCGCATGATTTCCTGGGGGGGATCTGTCCCCCCGTCCCCCCCGGTTCCTACGCCCGTGATCTTAAGCACATTGTGTTTGTCAATACTTGTGACTTAGATGTAGATCAGGTCACATTTTATGAACAATTAATGCCGAAAACCAGGTAATTCCAAAGGGTTAATTTACTTTTTCCTGCTACTGTATAAGAAAATAATGTTGTTACCAACTAAACCAAACTAAATCTGTATGTGACTGTGCAACTAGAGGAGAGTGGCTAATTTCCTGGCTACTTGTACCTAACTAGACACAAAATGATTAATGCAGAAGAACCGTGTTTATCACAACAGCCAAATCTTGGGTTTAAGGCTGGAGGCAGAGGATATGACCTGACCTTCAGTATAATAGAGCATTCCTTGTAACCAGTAATTGATTTAGTTATAAAGCCAAAATGTAATGATCCCTGAGGGCTTTGAGGACAATTAATGTAAAACTATTTCTAAATGATGACATGATGTTAAACAAAACAATGTTTGGAAGATGCCATGTTACATTGTATTTTATGCATATAATACATTGTCATTTATGATAAATGACAAACAATAAAACCTTCTACTTTATTTCAGCATGTTCAACTTATCTCTAAATTTATATCAATGCCCTTAAAAGCAATAGTGAACAAGCATAAGGAACTGGTAGTGGGAAGACCCCCTAAAGTTGACATGGGAAGACAGAGTCAGAATGCTGGAATCAGCATACAGAAGCACCAAATAGGACAAACACGAGTAGGCGAGGGTCAAGCCAGGTCAAAACAGTACCAGAACGTAGTGCCAAATCAGAGAGGAGGAGGTAGATCATGAAGCAAGCAGTGTTACACCAACAAAGAGCATCTTGGGAATGAAGTTTGATGTTAAAATAGGCAGTCCTTTTGGGAAAACAAGGGCAACAGAGGTCATCCGGGAACAGATGATATTATACACGAGCAGTTCAATTGTGCTTCCTTGGTAAGCCTTGGTCGAGGCCTACTGCACTGCCAGGGATGCGATGGAGACCTAGGGTTGATTTGCGTCGTCCCTGCCGTCAGAGCTGCGGACAGATAGAGAAAGCGTTGTGTAACACACCAGTGACCACTGAGGTAAGTTCTCACAACAGGTTCCATTCACATAGAATAGCTGTGAGTGGCTCACTTAACTTTAATAATTTTATGCACGGTCCTTAAAATTTTTAAATTTAAGTTACACTCACAGTATACACAGGTAGAATTCTGCAGGCCCCATTTAAACGTATGTTTGTACTGACAATATAGAAACATCACACAAGCTGTCAGTCTGCCAAACACAATGTATAGGCTATATTTTTTTCTTGTTTTTCTTTTAAAATTAAAATCAAAGTCAGCTGGCTACTCCTTGATAAGCTATCATAAGAAATAGGAATTTTTTGGTTGTACAAGGGTGTGGTTGGATGCGTGCCTGGGGCGCTGGGTTTTACTGATGCTTTTTATGGGATTTTATGGTGTGTCTTTTTAATGTAATTAAGTGAAACATTTAGACAGAACAATGCATTTCATTTTCACAATGTAATTTATAAATTTATAAAGGGCTAAAACAACACTTTTATACACACATACCTGCCAAATATTCAGAGCTTTTAGAAAAGTAATTACCGGTAGTAATTTAGTAATGTAGGCAGAAGAACACTGGACAGAACGATTTGGGTCCCAAAGTGGTCTCTCCAGGGGTTGGACTAGGGCATGTCCAAATTTGGCCAGCCTTGCTTCAGAGGCAGACTCAGTGGTTAGAGTGTTAGTTCGTGTGGAAATGTGTGTACCGTGGGGGGCACTTGGCTTTACATGCCCCCTGTGCCAGAAGTTACCAGCCTTTACCTGTTCTCTCACTCCTAAAGAGAGACATTTGGGAGGTATGTGTTAAGCCAGGAATGAGGCAGCTGCTTTTAAAAAAAATAGTCCAGAAAGCTCTTTCTTATTTATAACAAATAAAATAATAGTAAAGTAAATGCAAGGAACAATTGTTAGACAATGCTAGTATTATCTAGGGCACACCATTAACATAGTAAAATCTTGACGGAATATTTGATTTTTTGATTGTATCCTTAGGTTATTAGAAGTTTAACTTTCCTATTTAATTATATAATCTGTGAGATCATGGTACTGACATGAATGATACAAGAAATGTATTCACTACTGATGTCTGTCTTACTAAGGCCTTTTAGATACTCATTAGACTAGGGACATCAACAGCCAAACCACTCAACTGTAAATAAATAGAGTTTTGAGGTCAGGAAAAACACATGAACCAGCGTTGATTATAAAATACAGAAGAGCAACAGATGGCCCTGATTTTTTACAACACAGTAAAGTGTTAATATACACTCTATTCACTATGAATGAAGCTGTATCTGCTTAAATGTGAGAAAATTGAAACAAACTTTATATATTTATATCTTTCAGTCATGGTCCTTACCTATTCTCTGCTGTTTATCTGTGACCTCATTATTGAACTTCGTTTAAGAATAACAGACAAAAGACGGTAGGTTCTTGTTGGATTGTGTACTTTATTCTTGTATCAAGTACACACTGTGACACACTTCTCTATTGCATGTTAATTCAGATTAATGCTGGTTCAACAGCATAAATAACAACCAAATAAATCACTAATACAAAAGCTAACTCAAGATCATTTGACATACTAAAATATATATTCCCATTTAAAGTGTCTGTAAACATAGCAGCTGACATGCTAACGCTACCCCACCAGCCACTACGCTAGCAGGTGGACCGGCATTCATAAACGTTACATCTCCTACGAGACCCTGCCTCTAGGTAACAAAAAACAACCAGGTTTAACAAGGCTGTCAACTGTCTTTTCTGAACTCATTTTCTAAAAGCCCAGGGTTGTTGCCAATATTATTTATGTGTACACCACATCATCAGGACACGTATTGGTTTGACACATTTCATTACTGCCAAAATGACCAACAACACTTCTGGTGTGTCACCAATTACGACATCTTGTGTAAGATATCTTTTCATCTAAAGCCCCTGAAACCTTGCCACCTGACCTGAACCTCTCCTTCGGGCACCAGGGTTTACTTTAGATGAGGGCTGACATGTTCTGGCCAGAAGGCCTTATGGAGGGCTGGGTCTTCTTTATCCCCATACAAAGGTGTGGGGAAACACTGGTCTTTAAGAGGAGGTAGGGCCAGTGACTCACCATATATTTGGCTGATGTGCAAGCTGGCCATTGCAGACCTGTTCTTGGAGTTCATATTGCATTGCCTCCATTGCATTTCTGTGATGGTGATATATGCATGCTTGTCATCTGCAATATCTGTCTGGTATACAACTATGCATACAAGTGTAGTAACCACTGATTTCAATAGGCAATGAACTCTGGGGAAATTACCACAGTGAGAAAGCCCAACGATGAACTGGAGGTTGTGGGCCTCTTGACCTCGCTCACCTTCTATTAGTTCTGGGCAGTCCCTTTCCAATAGAATGCCAATCTAGCCATACAGTTCCAAAGAAGACAATGAGATCTGCAGCCCCTGCAGCACTAGTGGGCCCCTACAAGGCTGTTTTTACTACATCTGTATTATTTTATCACTGAGTATACACAAGGTGTTTGTTAACGTACCACTGGGTTACACAAAAATGAGAACTAATTTCACTCGTTTAACACAACTTGTGGGAGGAGGGCTCAATATTTTGGCTCCAAAGCTTCTCATAGGTTCCTCCGGGATGGTCCAAGCCTCCTACTGGCTTCCTGGCTGGGAAGGGAAGGAAATTTCTGTGGGAAAACAGACTGGGAGTCCATAGTGTGTTGTTCATCTCTGGATCACAAGCTGGACAGAGGACACAAGATACCTATGTTTTCTATAAATGGAGCACTGCAGGCACCAAACGATAAATAATAGGACTGTACAGCTGAAGACCTACGCAGTGGTCTATTTACCTTTGGACCACCCTAGGCCCGACCTGGTGAAGAGCCCCCAGTCGACTCCCCCTCCGTGGTCAACATCTCTGGAACAATAAAAGGGGCTGCACACATTTAAAACACAACGTACTATGTCTTAAAGGCACGCAGACCCTCTTAATGAAGTGCATGGAGGATGTGTTGACCCTGCATAGTGCAAAGAGGCCAGTGGGGGGGGGATTCAAAGATCTCTCTTGTAACCAGCCCATTGTGTGGCAGGGCACCGGGGTTTTTTTCCTTGGGGACTGCCACCCCCCTCGGCCTGCTGCCCTAGTTGGCTTAGGCAAGGATACATCCCTGGACATATGATCTAACATTGTTATAAGAAACTCAATCTGTTTTTTTTTTACTTAAGTGGGGGTTTTTTATATTCTTTTGATGTTCCCAAAAAAATTCTTGTTGTATGCCCGTAGCAATAGAAAAACATATAGGTATATATCAAACAAAAATAAAGGGTACGGTCATATGGAGCAATACGAAACATTATAGAGATATAGGGGCTTACATTGAACCGTCATATAAAACAATATGAGCTATATTATTATAAAATGATTGCTATCAGTCACTACATTGAATGTTTGATCTGAACCTTTGTACTAGGGAGTGAAACATTTGCTGGAAATCTTTTATACAAAGTACTCCTCACGCTGTCCAAAGCAGACTTTGTCACACACACGTCCACACTCATCCTCAGGGTCATCCCCCCATGCACAGGCTCACACACTCTCTTCTACTCCGATTGGTTGCAAGCTCTTTTTAAATCCTGGGTGCCCCTGGCAACCAGAAGCCCTCTTGTCTTGAGCGATGCCCACCCACCAGAGTAACAAGTGGGACACAGAGACAAGAAAACATTTCACAAACCTACAAAGAATTGTGTGGCTTTACATCTGAAACTGCTTTAAACAGCATATTTTCATTCTATAATCAGGTAAGGAGAGGACAGTGGGTTAGTAACTATTGTAACATTTTTCTGCATAATTGTGCATAATAATTAAAAACTAAATAACTTTTGAAGCTTATAAAGTCTGATACACTTTAGAAGACTTTTTTGGAGTCCTTTCGATAGATGTTTTTTTAGATGTAGTATTTATAAATTCGACTTAAAAAAAGGCTGTGTGTTAGAAGCTGTAACCTTTATGTTGCTCTCTGGCTTGGAAAGGTTTTGCTTAGTCTTCAAGATCTTATTGTTTTGGCTTTTTTAAATAATGTGAGGCCTGAAACCCTGATAATCCAGGAATGTCTGAGTCAGACCTGATAATATGCAACCCAGATATTCTTGTGCATTTGATATAAACCAACACTTACTAGCTGCCCTAGTACCCAATACCCTATAAATGGGCAGAAGAAACAAATTTAAAGATTACATTAGTTTGGCAACCGGTTAAAGCACTATAGCATGCTAAACATACTGCACACTGGAAGCTGTTCTATGCTAGGTAAAAAACAGGACTGTCTGAACCTGTCCAGATGATTTCCATCCAGGAGGTTAGGTTACATTAACTGTAAACCAGGACTGTCTAAACCTGTCCTGGTAATCTACAATTTATTATGTATTAACCAGGATTGTTCTGTACAGTTAGACTGCAGAACATATGTTAAATTCAGGTAATTAAGTTTTCATTAATCTATCATTTATATTTAATTATTGTGTTTTCCACATATGTTATTCTGCAGGTTGCCCTAACATTACCAGACCACATGGGAGGGCAATCTATACATTATATCTGAGCCTGTCTCCCATAACCAACAGGTATTCATATGTGCTTCTGAGCTGCGTGGGTGGATTTGGTGTTTTGTCCCTGCCTTAGTCATTGTCGCCAGCATGACCTTCAAACAAACAGTAATGGAATGCGTTCATGTGTATTGCTATAGGGTAGTTTAAAAAAATCACATTTTCAATAGACGTATGTATGATGTTTAAAGGTATACATCAAGTTTTACTTTTTGTTCTACATGAAATAACTTCCTTGTCTAAACAAAATTATAAGATTTACTCATATAATCACCTAATATAATTTTCTACAAATGGTTGGTAAAAATGATTATATTGCATAATTTGGAAAATAATAATACCTGAGAAGTCCGAATGTTAAACGATAAACAACAATAATTTTATATATATATATATATATATATTATATATATATAGTGATGTTACATAGCTTTAAAATAACTATACTTTTTATGTAAAAGCAGTAACTGTGATGTTCTCTTTTTTGGCATATTAAAGAAAAAGATGCAATTCTGCACTTGGAAAACATGGTGTATTCAGTTTTCTCCAGGCATGATGGAGTTAAACACACCTAAATTCCCTGAAGAATTACATCACCTAACAGATGACACCTAACCCTGCCCACACCTGCACACTAGGCTTGTGCGGCCTTTGATAGGTGAACAGGGCATGTGGGCGGGGAACAGGAGTCCAGGGGCTGGCCAATCAGAGTGAGCTGGTATGCAGCAGGTTGCTCCTGGCTTTCATTCCAGGATAGTGCAGGGTGGGGGAAGGATCAGCTGATCAGGGCTGCCAGACTAAGGTGTAGTAGTGACACTTCAACTGGATTTGTTCTCGTCTTCCAGGTATCCTTTTGGATCCGTATAAAAATAAACAGGATTTTGACTGTCTCCAGAAATCAATGACAACGTTCAGTCTTGACAGGTAGGCCAAGTTTTGTCGTATCTTGTACCATTTTGATCAACACCACAGGTTAAGCCTGAATATCTTGTGTGGTTTCTTTTGTTAAATGTATCTCAGTTCTTTTTTTTTCGCTTTACTCTTATGGTACCTATAATTTTGTACTCAGACCTAGAGTTCTGCTGATTTAGAACCAATTTAAAGTGGTGGATGATTTGTTTGATTATACTTGGCTGGATGACCGCAGCTTCCAAAACAAGAATATCTGTAGAAAAATATTGTATTAAATGCAGTGAGGTGTGTAACGTCATTTGCCTGAAATTTTAATCTGAACTATCAGTTTAGTGACTCCTCCAAAAGGCAGTGGAAACATATGGTGGGGTAACATACGAGTATCTAAAACATTTTTGTTATATTTTTAAGTAAACACAGTAACGTGTAAACAATTTACCAAAACAATGAACAAAAGTCTAAGTGAAACAGCATTCATTCGCATTGGGTCACATTTGTCAAGACGAATCAAGAATTCTAATGCTTAAAAAAGAAATGACTATAAAATTCCAAAGGGGTGCTTCCAATTTTTTTTTTACTAATTGGGGAATTATGTCTAGAATCACGGCAATATGCCTGGATTAGAAATGGTGTTTTGTTTTAGTATTTTATGCTATGGCTCCAGTCTCTGGGGTTCTGGATATCTGGTGGTTTTAGGAGAATATTTAGTGAGCACCAAAGTATTTTGTCTAAATATGTCAATTAGATTGCTATCAGTAGTTATAAAGATCACCTTGTCCCTTTATTTCACAGCAGAAGGCATCACGCTTCCTACACCTATTCATTTTTTTTTTATTTTTTTTTTTAAGTTAAGATATAGCACAACCAGTTTAAACTACCACAAACACACATATATTATATAATACTTTTTAAGCTGAGTATTATTGGAAGACAGAACATATGTTGCCCGCTTTTTCTGGTTCTAGCTAAAATTAAGTACTCAACAAAGAAAAAAAAACAGTGGGATTGCTTTTTTTTAACTTAAAACAAATTACCGGTATTGTAATGGAGGGGTTAATTGCAGAAAACATTGGTTGGAGCTCTTCCTGTCACCATTTCCTGTCTTCGGCTCTTTCAGGAGCAACCTGTGAATTGCATACCTCTCTCCCATGGCACTTAAGGGGTTACACATTCCTCAGTCACAGTGATTGGTGCCTTGTAATACATTCTCAAGAGTCTTGGGGTAAAAGATGTTCAGTTTGACTATGACATCTTGAAGGCAGGTTTTTCTTAGTTTGCTGTGAAGTTGTCCCAAAAAAAAAGATGTTGATTGTAACTGATTATAAAATCAAGAACTTTAGGGCTCTTGGCTTAGATGAATCAATCATATCCTTCAGTTTTGAAATTGAATGCGATAGGTAAGGGTACTAATATGTATACATTGTAGATTACCGTACTAAAAGTATCATGACAAACATAACAATTTCAACATGTGTAAAGATTGGAGTCAGCCTATGCAAGACCTTCAACAAGTTGAAGCTGTGAAGCTTGATACTGTGTGCGATATATCCGATCCTGAATATATGATAAAGGGCTGTGAAATGTTCAGGGCAGATAAGCCAAATGGCTCAAATTCCCCTTTAAAGTTGGTTTTCTGTGTGCCATTAGTAGCCAATGTCTGCAGTGGTGACTCCTATATCAGATGATGAAAAATATTTGTCTGGGGGGCAGCTTCATTAGATAGTCTGCCATATAGGTAACTAGACAGCTACCTAGGGCACTAAGCTATGTTCTCCTCTATATTAGCAAGCAAGTACATATAGGAGGGGGTGATAAGAAGTAATACTCGCCTGGGGTACCAGAAGCCCTACAGTTGGTCCTGGGTTCCCTTGTGTTTGTGTTTTATCATATGTAAGTGGAGTCTCTTGACTTTCGTGCACTTACATCCATAACGATAGACCAGCTCTGAATTTGTTCCAAATACACCGAGAATCATGGGAGCTGTAATTTAACATCTGAAGGACTTAGTCCACCAAATACATTTCTTACCAAAAAATTACATAACATTTAATTGTATGTCACAGAGTCTTACAACAGACCTGATGAGCGTTCCACCAGCATGATGGCATTGTCATAGGGACAAACCTGTGGGTCTAGAATGAAAGTTTATCACATAATTAATTTTTTTGTATCTCTCACCTCAGAGTAATTTTCCGTTATTAGCTCAGGCAGATTATACTTAGACCCTGAGCTAATAGTAACATGTTAGCCAGGGTTAGTGGTTTATGTTAATATAATACCCATAGTGACAAAATGATATAAAGATGTTGACAATAAACACATTAATGGAGAGTTATATTACATTTAAGGGCAGAATCATTGATACCTGCTTTGAAATGTTGGTGTTGGACAGATTATGTTGGGTAATTTCATTTAATAAGCCATAGTAAATGGGTTTCATTATCAGACATAGATTTAAATGACATCGCGAGTACTATAATCTTGTGTTTTCCAAATACCATGTTTCTGGGCATATGTATTCTAGACGCATCTAAATCTAGTGATGCTATAAAATCTAATATATTAAATACAGACTGTGCTGTGTTTTTCATTGAGCATGTGAATATTAATGTTATATGGGGAAGCTTGATGTAAACAACTATCATATTTGAAAATGCCGCTTATTTGGCTATTAATGAACAAGTCTAGTTTGCTGTTCTCACCTGTGTATGATAAAAGCATAGTTACCTGCCATGGAAGCCACGAGGTCATGTGATCAGCGTGCGCCTTGCTACGACTCTCGTGAGCTAGCTTCGTATTTAGAGGCGGACGTATCCTTGGTAGGTGTAAGTTATGTCTCGTATTGTAAATGGAAAGTAAGGTATGATTCCTTAGATAGTAGCCTTTCATGCTGCCAGTCTACTACATGTGTGTATTGAAAATCTAATATTTCCCGGAAATGTAGAAATAAGCCCAAAAGCAAACTTCTAGTAATACCGGTGCACTGCCATACAAAAGGTTAATACTCAATGAAGTAAGCATGTCACCGCCGCACAAATACACAAAAGGTTAAGTCTAATGGGGTGGAAGCCATTGTAAACACTAGCTGGCCCCTCCTTCAATCGCTTGTGTATGATACCATTAAGGAGCAAGTCTGGTTTTACAACCCATTCTTCCATTCCTTTTTCACAGCAGAGAGGCTGGCAGCGCTAGGCGCTGCTTAGATTCCTAGCATTCTTGTGCAAGGTAACCCTCCCGCTTCAAAGACCAGAGAGAAACTCCTACGCATTATCAAGTATGATGCACGTTGCAGTTTTGAGATCTGTAACAATTAGGGGAACTTTTACGGAAAAGCCTGTTGATCGTTATTGTTCATGGGCTGCGGACCTTATCTCTGCTAAAACGCTGGTGTAATATAGTGAATCCTGCAGTGCTTGCTACGCAGATTGGGACAAAGAATGGCTGTTTTATCATCTCTGAAATTTAGGGAGCCATTTTGCTTTACAGTATTTTGATTATCGGGGTAACAAGTTAGAATCAGAAAGCAGATTACACACAAGAACAATGGCCGACATTATCAGAACAGTGACAATTTGGGTAACTTAAGCCCCAAAAGTTCTTGTGTGGTTTTGGGCTTTAAATTACCTATAAAGTAAACTAGACAATGCCATGGGCTCCTAGCCTTTTGTCAGCCATGCTAAGGCTGCATTTGGCCAAGATAGATAAGTAGCCATTTTTTAATCAACCAGCCTGTTCAGGGGCCAATCAACAAAAAATCATGCCCCCCATGTTGATGCCACTCCCATAACAATGCCCTATCATGACCAGACCTCTTCCTGGTTAAGCCCCCCACTTGTGGTTACATCCCCCACATATCTATTTTTTATATTTATATCAATATAATTTGTTAAATATTAAATACGAGCAGAAATTGAAAAATACAATACTGCACAAGTAATCATAAATATATTTTTCAGTACTGTATATTTACTATCGCTGTGCAAAGTACAAAGGCTCAAGAAAGCATATTTAAATGTTGACAGAAAATGGGTGTTCTGTCAACAGAATGCTTACCCTAAAACTTACAAGAGTATAACAGTAGATTGGCATGGTTGCTGATGTTTTGGCATACAATTTAGGCATAGATCTGAGTTCAGAGGGTAAATTGAATGGTGCTCAATATAGTGAATATAGTTTATAAGGTGGTCATCAAAGGGTGATGGGTATTAAGAGTATATACGCATCCCTTCACACCGGTAAAGGTTACTTTCTCTAACACCCCTTTGAGGGCCGCCCAAACCTTGAGATGCCATTCTCCCTCTCTCATAAAGCATCTATCCCTTCAACCCAGACGGGGGGGGGGGTGAGTGTATCAGGGTGATGGCATTTCAGTAGGATGATAACTTCATCCCAGACACCTCCTTGAGGTGAGCCTCAGCGGGTGAAGGGCTCTCAAGGGAGCAGCTATCACACCCTTAGGTACCCTACACTCCAGCCCGTCTATTGTGAAGATACGAGGCTGTTGGGTGTGATATCATCTCAGGGATGTTATAGACCCTCAATAGGATGTCATTCTAGACACCAACTTCAAGGCCCTATCACCCCTTGAACTTCATTGCAGACGTCCTTGAGGTCTTATCCTCTTCCCTGAGCTGCCATCACTCCCTTGGCACCCATCCCTTCACCCCAAACTGTAAAGGGTTAAAGTCCACAGGGGGTGATGGCAGCACAGGACGCTGATGGGCCCTCACCCCAGACAATCCCTTGAGACCCCTTCACCCCCTGAGGTTATAGGTACTCAAAGGGCTGTCCATCCAGACACCCCCTTGAGGGCCATCACACTCATGAGGACCCATCCCTTCATCCCAGGCTGCCTGGCGTAAGTACCCAATGGGTCAGTCCGCCCCCTGGACTTTATTATTATTAGGTTCTTACCTAAAATGTAAGTTGTGTGTGTGGGGGGTAATTGCTTAGTATACCTGGCTCAGGTTGACATTAGGGAGAGTTTTGTTGCTGCACATAAGCAGTGGTGGCAAAAAAAATAAATTCTTGGGTGTCTCTCTTTATTGGGGCATAATGTCTATTTAAATAATCTAGTTTAACTAAACATAAAGAGCAATTATCACATAAAAAATAAGCACACTATGTAAAAATTGCAGACTGTATCATTGCATACACCTAGTACTCTACTTAAAATAATAACCATTTTTGTTATTTATCTAAAATCCCTGTACAAAGGAGCTACAGTAAGGTGTGTCCTTATGAAATGCAGCCTTGAGGTGCTCTTTGATCCCTTGTAATTTGCTAGTTAAGGAGGACCACACTCACTCGAACAGTGTGCAGGCTGGTGCATCTTAACATATGTCACGTTCCGATGCTCCGGTCTGCATATTGTGGGAGGGCTGTTGGTGTACAGACCTCCTTTTTACTTTGCTTTTTTTTTTCTTTAAATGCTGTAGGGTCGGTGTGCAGGGGCATCATAGATCTCTCTAAAAGTCCATGGTCCACACTTTGGCAGTGACATGGCCTCCCCAAGTAGGTGGGAACACGGGGAACTGTGGTCTGTTTTCTTTTTCATTAACACAGAAATACAATGACTGTACCATGACAGCTGGCAGGCAGGGATATCCTTGGGGCAGATAAAGTGAGAAGCTGACCTGTGCCCAGGCTTACTTTAGGGGCAAATGGCAGCTGTCCCTCAGGCCCTTCGACACGTATGACTGCCTCGAGGTGGAAGTCTGAGCAGCTGCCATTTCGGACCTCTCCAATAACACTGTCTCCCATTGTGGCTGCATCACCAGTTGGACCCAACAGCACACTTATAAACTGTGAAAGAAAACGTTTGTGGGAAGGTCGTTGGCTGACTTAGTTGTACGGCGGTGGCTGACCTCCACTTTTAGTTGTGCAGGTCAGATTACTCTTGGCCTGGCAAGGAGTACCAGTATTTGTTCTTGCTTTATGAATCCTGACCCATTCCACAGATATCTAAAATTTGACATTGCAGTATGGTGGAAACCTTAACTGCCAGTATCTGTATAAAAGCTGATAGGATTAAAGGAGTGTTTTCTTTTTACAGCAGGTGTTACGTGTAACTTTTAATACATTAATACCCATCTGTAATTTATAAAAATAGTGACGCTAGTAATTGGTTATATAGAACATTATTTGTTGTATGTGTTTTTTTTTTTATTTACCCTTTTGTCTCCACTAACAGTAAAGTGGCTAATAATGTCGCTCTCCCATGTTCTTTTATGTGTTCTTCCCCCTGTCACACCTGCAGATCAAAGCAATGACTCTCTTTACAGAGCTAGCCTTTCATCATGATCTGGTCTGGTGCATTGAGCTCTGCCTTCTCTGTGCAGGTGCATCCTAGTCTCCTCCACATTGTGCAGCTCCCGGGCAGGAGAAACCAGCCAGCCAGCCAGTCAGCCAGAAACTACGTAAACTCATCCAGCTATTCTCAGGACTAATTTATTCCATTTAGCATGTAGTACATTTCTTAAGGCCCCTGCCCTCTACCAGGGGACTATCCCAGAATATAAGTTACCATGGCTTGGGTAGATTTCCCACTACTAGCAAGATTTTTGTGCCATCTTTCTGGCTCTACATTCATTTTCAATGAATACATAACATTAGCAAATAATATGGTAAGAGGCTGAATCATGACACTGGGGGAGGGTTACACATACCCAGAATTCAGATCTGGATAAAACCCACAATTGATTAAATATTTTGAAAGGTCAACTAGTAACTTCAGGTCACATTTTTATTTCTTTTAGTGAGATCATTCTGTGTTTCTTTTATTTATATTGGTCCAAAAAAACAATTTATGAGCTTTTAAATTGTTATTGGAATGTAGCCTGTTTTTATTATGTGCATTCGTACTATGATGAACAAAGTATACGTTGCTACATGTTTGAGAAATTCCATTTTGGTTGTATTGATATCATTTAATGGTAGTTTTGAAAAAACACTGTCCTAACTTTACTCTTAACTAACAGCTGTCAGGGGGACACAAGAACTACTTTCACAGACGTATTTAACTTCCACAGTATTTCAAGCTGCACCCTCTATGTCCGCCATCTTTACTCTGAGCACCAGGATATGACATCTTATCACACTGGTCTGCCTATTAAGAAAGAACGGGGCTTCCATGGTGCAAATTGGCGATTGGGGAGATCAGAGATCTCCCTTACAACCAGCTCACTGAGCAGCAGTGTACGAGGGAGCATGTCTCCCCTGTGGATCTGTCACCCTAGGCTTACACCAGAATATGTCACTGGCAGCTTTGTCTTTAGGCCTAAAACATTGCGATGATCATTCATGTCAAAACTGTTCACTGAAGATTTGACTGTATGTGCGCTTCAGTCTATGGTGTTTGCGCTTTACTCCATCTTTTGACTATGATCAGCCTCTAGTGGGATTTTCATATATGTCTGCAGTAAAGTCAACGCTTTAAGTCATTAAATTACATTGTAAGCCAATAGGAACTGATGGATAGTCAGACCATACTAGACCTAATAGTCCTCGGGTTGTATTTTCTTTCCATGGCATTCTTTATGTATTGCGCATCTGTATGATGCATGTATACAGTTACACACCTGTGTTATACGAGTGATGATAGCCTCTACATATGTTTATATCAGACACCTGTTTCTTTGTATTCTAAATGTCTTTGGAACTCATAGCTATAGAAAGGACAGACGATTGTCCAATTCCCTTCAAGCATAAAAAAGCACAATATTGATCAAACTCTGTATATAAAGGTTATTGCCCCCCCCCAGAAGTGGTAAATAGGTAAATACGGTAAGAGACTTAAACCATGCAAACTAGACGAACCGAACAGGCCCTATCCGCCATCCAATTCTATGTTTCTATGTAATATGTAGTTAGCTCATTTACTGCACTTTTTCGTGGAAACAATAACCTAACATGATTAACCCTTTTAGAACTAGTAGTGTATTAAGACTGCTTTCTGTAAGTTTCTTTACTGATATGAATAGTGTGTAAATAGTGAATGTGTTTACTCACGGTCTTTCTGAAGCTGGTTTAATGATTAACATAATTTTGACTGTTTTATGTATGTGTGCATATGGGGAGGGGGTTGGATAAGGTTCCATTTTAGTCCCTTATCAGCGCTGTCACATGGTACAGGAGTCCATTCTTTAGAGGTGAGATCAGACGCTTAGGTTGCAGACCAAGCATTAATGAAAAAGCAACAAAAAACAGTTTATCAACACTGTACATAAACACCACCTAAAAAGGGCTTATGTGGTTTTATGATTCATTTGGCATCATCGTCGCATTCAACCATTGGAAATGTCCCTACAATTGATTTCACGTATCCTTTATTTTATCTCTATTTGGATTACAATCAATGGGGTAAAGATATGGAGGGCACTTTTTTTATTTTACCATTTAGAGGTTTAGCTATGTGGTCTATGCTGTTGATAACTTGTGAACGGTGAAATAATCATAATAATGCCTATAGGGTACAAATGGTGAATGGAACAGAATAATAATCATAACTGATGACACAGCTTTCTAGTTTGCACTAATAGCCAAGAAGTTATAGAGTCTCTATGAAGTAATGGCAGATACTCGGCTTACATTCTGTCATGTAAACCCATCGCTGGTTTAACTTTCACCACTCCAAGATTATGTAATCTTCATTATGGACTTCATTAAGCAAAATGTGACCTAGAACATATGCACCGACACACTAACTAGAAGAACATATTTAATGTAGAACTCCTCCTAATGTCACATTATGTCCTCTCTATTTTACAAAGCTTATCACACCTCTTACAAAATGGGGCCTATGCGTGTAACTCTCTGCACATTTAAATGCCGGTTCCCTGGCAAGATTGCAGGGAATACACCCTATAATCAGCCAGAAATACATTGGTACACACAGGCTCGCAGCAAACTCAGATGTTCTTTTCTACCTTATTTTTTTTTATCACAGAATCAGTTTCAGGTAGAAATGTTCATGGGGTTGAAGTTAAAATTCCCTAATATCATATTTACACAAGATATTTAGACATCCATTGCAAAAAAATATTAACAAGGTGTGCGTGGAAGCGAGTAGCTATAAAAAAGGTGAATTTTACAAGAATGTGCCAAAGGAGCCTCCAGATGCATCCCTATATAGTATGTAAAGAACATACATAATTTACATGTTTAAATGTCATAATTTTATAGATCTTCTTGTATTTTACAATAAAATTTGAATGTTGTATCTATTAAAGCAACAGTCATGTCAATATTTCTGACATATTAAGGTTAATTGATGGCATCATGTACATTTTGTAAATACCCAAGAGTCAAGGAGACGAAACTCAAATATTTTTTTACAAATTTGTTCTGTTAAAGAAACTATTGGGAAATCCGGAATTATCTGTTCTCCTGTGACTCTCCATATCCCCTTACTGGTTACAAATTTTAGAGAATCATACAAGCTGGGGGCATCCTGCATATTTTATTTCTCTGATATGGTTTTGTAATAGATGCCGATAATACAAAAGACCTATTCATCTCTGGGTGAATTAATAGCTCTCCCTACAGGGGCTGGGAGAGGCATTGTCTACCCATACAAAAGACCCTTTTAGTGTCAGGTACGAGATAAGAGAAGGAGCTGACAGCCAAAACCAATGTAGATATTTGGAAAGAGGGGGTTGGGGAAGTGAGACACAGAGTGATCTTCAATTATACATTGGATTTAATGCATTGCCATTACCCAATGTATGAGTAAATATATCAGGGTTGTCTAAATCTAGCAGATACGATAGTTCTTCACAGTCGTGGACAACTTCTCTGTGATGCATATAGTGTTAAATGCTTGATTCGTAGATACAAAAATCCTAAAAGTTTGGCGAGTCGTCCTTGATGGCTTAGCTTTTCTATATCCTTATTAGAACTATAACGAAAGTTCTTATAATTTAGATTCTACACATGGAAAGTATCATTTTGTTCTATCAAAAATGTTTCTTATTAGGTCAGTGTGGTTCTACGTGGGAATGGCTCGTTAATCCAATAAACATGTCCGCCTCATTGGGTTGCTTTCCCCTTTGTCTAATCGGTCCTGTAATGCGGCTTGGCAATGGATTCCACAATAGGATGAAAGTTCCTTTTAAGCTTGACAAGTATCTCTTTCATTATAATAACAATACAATTCCCAGCCATCAGAAATCAAATGTGATGAGAGAACAGGTTTCTTTTTTTAGGGTAGTTTACGCTCTTTAATGAAATCTCAGTAACTGTCAGGCTTTTTCTTAGCACCATCAAAATAATTTTAAAAATACAGAATTAGAAGTTTTTGGGGTACTTACAATATCAAAGAACCACTACAGTAAAAAAAAAAAAAAAAATAGGTTTTTCGCTTCTTTAAATGGCCTTCTTCACCCGTTTCAGTATGTTATGTACTGTCGACCTTTTGTACAGCTCTGCGGAATCTGATATAATGCTAAATAATAATGGAAATTTTACAATTTTAAAGAAGCAAAAGTTAAGATGTGCTAATAAGTTTTAGAAAGGACATTGTAAGCTGTTTTAGCAACATGCATCTTCTGCCGGGCAAAAGTTGTACATTTTACATAGATTTTCATCATATACGCTAAAGTTTTACTTTACTGAGAAGGTGGTAGATAAATGGGACAACCTCCCATCAGAAGTCACTAATACACTGAGAGAACTTTAAACATGTGTGGGATAGGCATAAAGCTATCCCGATTCTAAGACTATGGACTGATTAAGGCTTGAGTCTTTACATCAGGAAAAATGGGCCGACTTAATGGGCCAAATGGTTCTTATCTGTCATCAAATGAAAAAAAAATGTTTATCCTAACTTGACTTTTGTATGTGTCTATATTTGTAGTATCTACATAACATAGGACTGTCAATCAAAAAAACATATATTTCATTCTTGTGCTTCCCTGCCAAAATACAGGTTACACCCTCTGACATCCTGATAGAAGCCCCATTGTCTTCATGCAGAAGGGCTGGGTAGCTTTGCCTGAAGCATCTCTGCGGTAATTCATCTAGTTTAACATGTGTAAAAAAATAAATTAAAAAAAAAACACTATACAAAATGTTATTTAAAGTCCAAAAAGCTTCCCACCCATGGAAATCACCATTTTATCTTCTTCTTTTGACCAAAGTCCTAAAATCAAACTACATGTACTTTAAATATATCTAAAGGCTATTCAGATCTCAGACTGTTTATATAAGTTAAGTTCTACAGCATTCTCAGTTATTTGATTATTTTTTTTTCCATCCAATCTGTTAAACTGTAGTCCAAATCAAATGGGCTCAATCACCGTTTTTGTAGAAATTGGTTCTCTAAAATCTGTTTTCGGCTAATGTAAGTAACAAAATGCAGTACTACAGAAATTGGAAGCTTTTGTTTTTAAAGTAAAAAATATATATTTTTTTTTATTCCACGTAAAAACAAAATATCTTGGTCAAATTTACTTTGATTCATTAAGTGAGTTTTTTTGTACAGCTGTAAGTTTCTAATTCTTAAATCTTTTTGAAAAGATGTATACTACTAACATGTCACTGGAGAGTGTAATTGTAATGGTGGGTTACAAAAGCAGATATCCTAGTATAATATGGTGAAAGGATTCAAGTGATTTGGAATGTAGCAAAGGTCATCTGGCAGTGTAACTATCTTGCTGATTGACAGTAGGCTTTAGACAAGTCAACGTTTGTTTCAGCTCCATGAACAATCTTTGTTATAAAGAAATTATTATGGAATGAGACCAGGCTGGTTTTTTTTTTTTGTTTGTTTTTTTTGTTTTTTTTTTTAACATCTTCAATAAGTCTGATAACTCTGGCTTACGGTGAAGGTAATTTTCCAGCAACAAACGTTCAAGCAAACTATAGACCCCTTTTATCCTGCTTCATCCCTCTAGCTCCCAGCAGGTGGGCTGGACAACTTGAAATGTCCAAGAGTTGTCTGAGCTATTACCTTCTGTATTCTTTGGAATGCATTTGGTGTTTGGTTTGGTGCAGATCCCAACATTTACTCTGTTAACGTTCAAGCACCATAACTACCGCGCTACTGCTCTCCAAACCTCAAGTGCCCTAGGCGAGCAACAGTTTTTCCTAGTGGGAAAACCTGCCCTACAGTACAGTACAGGTTTTCTGTACATTGCACATTGAGTTGTCAAAATAATTAAGCCATTGATTGATCCTGCTGTGATCACATGAGGATAACCTCCGATTAACCTGACCAACTACCAGAACCTTTTCTGTGTACAATTATCTGTGATGGGTAATGATTGCTGTTGAACATTATCTGTGTCTACGGAAGCAATTCTTACAGCTACTGGAGGGGTTTACCAACTCTGAGGATCAAAGCGTTCCCATCAAAAGATAATTGTCAGGATATCTCCACATAATCACAGATATAGTGGGCCTTGCACAAATCTATATTGACAATGGAACAATTTTAAATTACACCTTTTCATAAAAAAGGGTGTCATTTTGGTGAGAAACTGTACCTATACATTTTGATAGCCAGTATGACATCAAATATATAGAGATAAAAGCTACGTACAGTTCAATGTTAATAAAAGTAAACTGACTTATCTGCCGTAAAGTTCTGGCTTTATAACTAGTAACCAGGGACATAGTGGCATATAGGGGGTTATAAGGCATTTCTGGAGGCAGAGTGGCTTAAAAGCGGTTAAAAGGCATATCATGAGGCACTCTGCCTCCAGAAAAGCTTTATGCCCCCCCATATAACACCCCCCCCCACTTACCAGTGCTTCTGACTCCCTGGTGTCTGGTGGGGGGAGCATTTGCTCTGGAAAAAAAACCTCGACCAAATACGGTATGTTCAGTGTTGATACGCACTATAAACTGTTCACTTATTTTTTCTTATTGAGTGAGGCAGATGAGAGTTTTCTGAAACAAAAATGTGACCCACTTTTGTGCAGAATGATGTCCCGTGCACGCTAAGGGGTGCTACATGCTGATAGGAACAGGTGAATCTCCTGCTGGGTTGCAGGAAAATACATGCTGTCGTTCTCCAGCCTTCATCCGGCAGTCACTAAAAGCCACCAAGTTTATTAACGTGGCATGACGGTATTAACAGCAGACACTGGGCGCACAGGTCACGCACCGCAAAGCTTGGCTCCACAGAGATTAACTTCTACCGTGACATCCGGGTGAGGATCATCATTCACGTGAATCTGAAAAGTTGTTTTTCTAACATTTTAGGTCACAAAAACAGATGTTTTGATTGAATGTAACCTGAAGAGACGGAGTTAAATACTCTAGAGTCCACATTTTTTTTTTATTAGGAATGTACCAAGTGCACTTGACCATTGCTAGAGTTGTGCAAAGCGATTGCATCACACGTTTATTAGAGCATAACTATGCGTCCCTGGTGTTAGCAGTGCCGCTGTAGTGCACTTTACTAATTCACAATCTATACTACAAGAGTCTCTTCTCCTGAGTGGTGTAGATAGCACTGGCGTTAAATCTTTCAGCACATTAAGTTGTTTTTTTTCTGGCAGAGTAAGAAATGGAATGGGATGAAAAAGAAAATGAATGTATTTCCTGACCCAGAATTATAGGTTTTTGGGTGTGGAATGAATGCATATCTAGTACCATATTGTTTTGTTTTCTTCACAGTGCAAATTCTCCTTAAAGCAGGTTTGTCACGTTTCTGAAGTGCTACACCTTACTATAGATGAACCAGAACCCCACCTTATTTGACAGGACAGTGAAATTCAGGACTGTTGGCAGGTATGCATGTGTATGGCATGGGAGAGTCATGATAACTTCCTGTTCTGCTCTTCACAAGTGAATTATTCCCAGCCTATTACAATAAGTCATTGATACAACTAAAGCTAAAGAATCATCAGGGCCATAACTAAGCTGTGAAGCTCAAATGCACCCCTCGCCATGCAGGGCTTTGACTGCATTTACAATCCCTTACAGCCAAACCTTTTTTAGAAGAATGCTTACGAAAGTACTCTGTGAGTACTTACCTGAGATAGAAGCTGCAGCTCTGCAGGGCTGCCCTTCTTCTCTGTGGCCCGACTATGTTAAAGAGACAGTTCCACTAAGGTAGAATGCATATTCTCCTGGGGGAGAAGCTGCAGCCTTGCAATTGCCGTTCTGTGTTGTCAAACACTTACTGCCATCAGGTTGAAATCAATGGGAGACACTTATTCTGCATGTGGGTCGGCATAAACCCCTGCTTGCAATTTTTGCCAAGCCAGCGTTGGAGCTGACTGTAAATAAGTACATCATGTGCATGGATATGTGTTACGCTGAACAGATCTCAGGCGCAGAATGTAGATGGGGGGTAGGGAAGGTGCAGATGCATTTTGGGTGGGGATTCTCAGGATCTCCCCATGCATTTTCAGGGAGGTGCACCACAAAAATGTAAATATACTGTCCTGGTATCTTATGCATTAAAGTGCATATGATGGCTGGAGTACCCCTTTAATACAGTCTTTATTTACATTTATTTGTGGCGGTCTTCTAATGCTGTTCACATACAATTTATAGAATGTTGTTCCTCGCATACAGATTGTTTTCAAGAGACAGTAGTGTCAAAGCTTGGTATAGTATGCAGCAAGGGAGGAGGTCTGGAGAGAGCCTAGGAATGTTAATAATTCTCCCTGAGGTTATTGCTAAGTGTTAAGAATGAAGGCTAAAAATTGTGATTTAACTCTTTCCTATTGACTACTATCACAGTACTCTGCAAAAGTGCACATATTTGGAGATTTACTATTTATTTTTTCATACTAATATAGGGAATTTCCCTACGCCAAAGGATATTATATGTAAGAAATTATAGGTGTTGCACCTTAACTCTTCTTCCATGTATAACCTGAGATGAAGGATGGGGACAATCTGATGACGTGGACTGCTGGGTCTATGCATTCCTGGGTTCTTAATGCGCTCAGTGTGCACAACACAGCTAATTTCTAACAAAGTTGGCTTTACTGTTCCTTTAATTAAAAACATTGAGGTAGTCCTTCATTGTGTGGTCCAAAGGGATAGCTTGAACCATTTTCGGGACTGTTTTGTATTGATAATATTTGACCTTTAGAACTACATGACTTCCTTTTTAAGTAATGAGTGGTGTCTAATCTGAAGAACTACTACAGCTAGTGCAAAACTTACGTGATCATTAATCACATGGAGTAAAATATAGAAAAGGTCTTGGTATGTACAGGTGGCTTTTGATAACTTGCAGGCAAGAAGTTAATGTTCCATGCATCAGTAACTGGAATAGAACACCTGGTCTGGCTCTGTCGGCCACTTTCTGCTGATTTCTGTCTTTCTACCCCCGCATATTACGATGTACACTATAGCACGTCAATGAACCTCACACCTTTTACAATTATTATTTAAATCATTTTGTGGTTATTTAAAAAGAATTTAGGTCAGCTTTTTAGGTATCAATATACATGCAATGTTTGTCTCCATTATAAAGCAGAAGGGGTGCCGTTTCATATTTTGTACCTGTGCTTTTTACTGGTCAGTGGACATAAATTGATACTGGGAATCTTCCGCTTTGATGCAAATTCTATGGAACTAATCAGAACAAAGCCTTCATTCTAAACTGGTTGTCTTTTTTTTTTTTTTAATTATTTTTGTGAATTTTCTGGCCGCTCACCTGTTGCGTCTAAGAAATTTCTGTCCTTTTACAGAACAATAGTCAGAACATTTTCGCAAACATACTTTTTCGTTATAGTAGTAGAAGCTGTCCCACTCTAATGCATAAACCTCTATCTCAGGATGAGTTTTGATGGGCCACATGTGGCAAATTCCTGCAGTAGTCCATATATTAGCTCCCAAATGAAACTTTGCATTTAACAAGGGGTATTTTTTGTAGGCGAAACTCACCAAGGTTTTCTTTTACTAATACGTAATGAAGTTGGTGAGTTGAAACTGCATCTCCCCTGCAAACATCCTGAAGTGTAAGCTTTGAGCACTCAAGTTAAAAAAGCACATTAAATTAAGCAGGGAGTCAAACCTAATGAAATCTGCTGAAGCAGAGAATTCCTGAGGATTCCTTTGTTTATGGGGGAGTGATGTATTGTCTGCTAAATGGGAAGAATAGCAGTTAATGGCAGTTGTGGTGGTGTAGACCATTCCATAAAACAACAGGTATCGGACAGGTGGAGCTTATAATGCACTGCTTACCATAATGTAGCCACTTGGCTCTATGTGTCTCTGGATAAGCAGACCTCCCTCACCTTGGTTGAGTGTATGTCCTTTTTCTAGCTACCTTCATGGCCACTTTAGACTGAAAACCATTCTCCCCATTTGAGAGAGGAATACATGACAAGAAGGTTTACTAAAGCCATTAACATCAGAGTGCTCCCTAGTATTCTGCTGAAGCATGGAGACTTTATCTTGAATGGGCAATGTCAGTCTAAATCCATTAGCGGATTCTGGAGTTAGACAGTCTCTTATTCTAGAGTAAAGTTTTGTCATTCTTTCTGCAACAGGATCAGTCTGGTGAATGCAAGCTTATGCCTATAGATTCACGAAACACTGGAATAGTATCCAACGCATGGCAACTGTGTCAATTAAAGGGTTAATACATTTTTTTTCTTATCAGACATTAATAAGTAACCGGCCACAAAACAATTACTGTAGCAAAGTCCTAATCTCTGAACTTTCTGTTATACTGACCATGGAATGAAATCAATGTTATATTGCTTATGGGACAGCACTAGATTTGTCACTAATCTGAAATGAAATATTTTCTAGGTGGAGAGTAGTAGGTTAATGTTTCGTAAACAAAATGTCAAATTGGAGGCACATATATCGCTCCCTGTTCCATCTCAATGCCATGACCACAGATTTCCCAAAAGGTCTCAAGGGAAGCACATAGGGTGCATTATAAATCCACCTGTGACCGTGCCACATTATGGTGAAATCGCTTTATTGATTTTTCCGTCTGTTTGATCTATACGTCAAATAGATAATACTAAAAAACTGCAAAACTATGATTATTTTTTTTGGGTAATAACATATATATATTAGTTTTTTTTTCTCCTTTACTCTTTCAAAGGCTGACGGAGTTAAAATCGCAGCCTGGTCGCAGCTGATAGTAAATGCAAACAGTATTTCTATGATGGCTTAAATCATTTGTCTTTTCTAACAATCGCACCTTCTGAGAACATCCTCCTATCCATTCAGCTGTGGTTTGCACAAGCAAATCCCTCTTTAACGTCTCTGTGATCATCATAGAATGAAGGGAACGAAATCTCTCGGATTGACAAACAGATCTTTTTCCAGAGGCAATTAAGATATTCTGATATAAATCCACCATCCATTGAAAGAAAGGAAACCTGCCCTTTCCCCATTCTAAATGGGTTTAGGGTGTTTAGATTTGGAGCTTTTGATTTGTTTCAAAGGTGTTTAAATATTGGCTAATTTGTTAAATATTGTCTTTTCGGAGAGGAACGGTAATTAGCTTAATATCAGTTACCACCTCCTTGCTGTTAACCAAGTATTCATTTACCCCTTGTTTGTATCAGCGCTTTAAGTTGTGGCCTGTGTATGTATTTGCTCAGCAAACAGGTTATTTGTCAAGCGACAAATTTAAATACAATTTCTCTGTGGCTTCTCTCTCCATCAGACTTCCTGTTTTTGATTTTGATTAGCCGGCTGCTAGCGGAGTGTTTACAGACTAAAAGACAAACTCAAAGCCTAAAATAAATAAGCTGCCCTGTTGCCCATGTGTATTAATAGGACAGTGATGTCCAACAGCGTTTGCTTTTATTTTTTATTTTTTTTAAGGGGATTTTTTTCAATTATCATCCAACAGTAGTCCCGTTCCCATAGATTCTGCACAGTGTTTCCATATAATTGTTTTAAATCATAAAATTTAAGTTAAAATGTTTAGAAGTTACATTTAAGATGACGCGAGGAGCTGTTCCTTTCTATTTCTTTTTTTTAATATTTTTTCTAAAAACACATACGTTCACACGATCACACTTCATGTCTCATCTGGATGACCACTTGGTGTCCAAAGACGACAACGCGGTCTATATGCTCACAAGCACCATTCTGGGTTCAGGGAATTTGGTAATTTTTAGTCGGGAGGACTATACTAAATATATATACATGCACAGTATATGTGGAATGACTTTTTATGTAGTTGTTCTGTGTTGACTTAGTTGTTTTTTAGTGATCTGTATAGGCAGACTGTGTATTTTATATAAATAATAATGTCCTAGAGCAGAGCATTGTTGGAGGATTCACTGGCTGGGTGATACTAGAGACGCTGGGACCTCTTTTGTTGTGCAGAAAACGTAAGGTGATGATTCCTGTGGAGTAGGTGAAAGTCATTGAAGCTTCCATTGTTCCGGGGTGAACCCATTGAGATATCGGTATACTCTTCCCTCCCAGTATCAATGAGCACAATCAGCAGCTCTCTCAGTTGTACTATTCGCTCTAACAACCTGCTCACCTTAGCTCATAGTTCTTGCTAATAAACCCTTCCTATCCAGATAACGTCACCGTGCCAGGTGAGGACAGTGATATTGCATATATTGTTGTAAAAAAGAAAAAACAAAAAAAATATTAGTTCAACCTATACAAGATATCTCTAATTATATTGATTTTAGCTGAAGGCAAAAACTTCTAAGCACATAAGAATTTTTGCACAAGGTGGCAAAAATCTTTGACTTCATAGGCAGTTTAAATTTATTTATGGATCAACAACTTGAAATTTCCGATGTTTACCCCTGAATATGCTTTCTTGCCATAAAGTAAACCAATCTATTCGTCATACCCTCCGTGGTACCTGTGCTTACCACCTCCATAGGCATTGCATTACTTTACAGCTGTGAAGGACACCCTCTACGGTTGAACAGTGGTTTCACTAATGTGGCCTCTTGATATTTGCTCTGTCTGGTGGGTAACTATTTCCTCTGAAAGGGCTTCATACAGACCTAAAATGTATTTGTACATTGTGACAAGGCCACTGCTTTGCTTCTCTTTTGTAAATAAACTCCCATTTCGGATAAATGATCTTCATAGATGAAATCTCAAATTCCCTTTTTCATTTTGTAGTTCTTTCCAATTCAATCACAACATTCTTATGAACTGGTGTCCAAAATTGAGCTGCATATACCAACAGATAATTAATGCTTTACATTGATGGTAATAAAAGCCTTTCCATGTAGTTATTGGCTAATGAAACGGGGCTTGGTGATCAGCCCTGTTTTGCCAACGATTAAAACTTAGTTTATGACGCATGCTTTTAACTTGCATCTGTTAAACGCCTAGGTGATTTATATTATGGTGGTCTTTTATGTATTCCATAAAAAGACTTTTAAGTTTTTATTTGTTTGCAATATAAATATATAGGAGCATTTGGTGTAAAGAAAGGAATTGTTTATATATACACATACAATGTGTGGTTCTGTGTGTGTATAAATAAAACTGAAATAGTTTTGCATCTGCTTATTAGTGTTCCAGCCTATATAATGGTCAACTATATATATATTGTAAATATAATAATTATAATATAAATATATAAAATATATATATAATTATATATAGCTTGTCAGTCCAAAAAAAGGTAGGTTTTAGAACAAGTGTATATTAAATCTGGTTAGAAAAGGGTATCGCAGAAAAAAAATAACCACTCCAAAATTAGTACATCGTAAATCGTTTAATCGTAAAATTTGGCCTAAAATGAAAACCCTAGTTGCCCCATAGGCACTATATATACTATGTTTTATTATTTTTTTGCTTGTGTGTAATTTCACTAATAGTGTATGTGAAACCATAGCTGTTGTGGTAATTTAGGATTTTGCTTTGTCCAGGATCCTTACCCCCTTTATCTAAACTGAGAGGCAGGTTTTACAAGTCCAGCAGCCACTCCCGTTTTACCTGAAACTTGGGAGGGACAGAAGGTGAGGGTGGGGGCTTAATAAAATCGAGCTTTAAGAGTGGACATTTCAAGCCTGTCCATGGAAGGAACAGTTTCATGCATTTTTTTTATCTGTGTTTGACTTTCTGCTATGGCCATCTGAAAGTTTTTTTATTAATGATTACTTTGACTGTTGCCTTCTGCGCTGGGCATTCTGCAGAATAACTACTGACCTGCGCTGTCGAAAAAGTAAGCCTATTGTAGGTAAGTACAGATCGCCATATGACAGGTGACTCATTCTTACAACAATCCCAGGAATCTTTGGTTAGTGCAGGTGGAACGTGTATATTCAAATGACTCTGGCACGGCATACTCATCAGTGTGTTCTTAACTTTAAATAACAAAATCATTATATATACATCCTGTATAAGTACTGGTGAATGTGTTTCATGTATATCATTGTATTATGACATTGCCCTAGTAATTCTGTAATATCTGTGCATTGATAACACAAATGCAACCTCTTTTGACACTCTTCTGCCTATATTTTTAAAGGCACAGTATACAGAATAGGAGGTCACGTTGCTCTAGATATGAATAAAGATCTGTATATACAACAGACCGTTAATAGTGCTGCCGGTGGATCTGTATGTGCCTGTGTTGGAATTACATGCAATGCCTCTAACTTGATGGATTATACAATTTATGTGTGATGTTACATCTTATGTGTATTATTACTGCTATTATCAGCTTAAACTAGGATAGCCGATAGACTATTATTTTACCACTGCTATATTGTGACAAGGTCAAAATATATATATATTTTTTTTTATGTACACACAATGATTTGTAATGTGACTTTTGACGTTGATATCCTTTAAAGGTTTGCTTATCATCCACCTTCCCGTCAAAGCGTTCAGTTGGATGTAGTGGCTTGAAATGTAGTGCATTGCACCTGTAATAGATAGATCTGACATCTGATGTGTTAACCTTTGGCCACATTCTCACAAGCACATCAGTATATGTGATAGAGCTTGTAAAGGTATTGGGTATCTCTATGGCATTTAGGGAAATATCTGCCAAAAGTAATTTGGTATGTACCTCTGTCAATGAGTCCTGTGGCACGTTCAACTCTCTTTTTGTGCTTTTGTCCCAGAAATGCTAACGTTTTGCCTTGATACCTGCAGCCTGAGTGTTGCCAAGCAGGTTTTGGTGCGATGGCATTATTGTCTTAATTAAGGGTTGGCCAGAGCAGCCATGAAAAGAGGTTAGTGATCCCTGTGTTAGCACTTCTTGACTGGTGTTTCTGGCAGTGATCTTTTGCACATACAGCGCTAGCATTAGGAGAACATGTTCATACACCGCGGGACTCTCCTCTTGTGGACTTAGTGCTGTGGTAACCCACCTGTGCCATTGACCCTGTCGCTTAATGTTCCATGTCAATGAAAAGAAACCCCCCCTGGAACACAATGTGATGGTGCAACCAATGGTGTGTAACGTTAAACACTGGCACATTTAATGCACTTTAATTACTGCTTTGGCATCCCTGGGCATGTGTTTTTTCTGTTACTTAATAAAAAAAACTTTGATGATCCTGTCATGGTGTGACATGTTCATCGTGATAAGTTTTAATAGTGCCCCTTCTATTCTATTCCAAGGACTGTGATCATAGCCGATTTTCAGGAGAAGGCGTCACACATGTCTGTGATACGCATCCTAAAAACGGAGGGACAATGTTAGAACCCCAGCCTTGTGCTGGACTTTCACAAGTAACTGTAACCTTTTTTGGTGCTATTAAGAAGGCCCACACAGCAGTGGTGCATTTTTATGTGATGTATCGATAACTGTTGTGGTGTTTATAATGTTCAGTGACACATATATTATCCTTTTACTTCCTCTTGCTGACTTCCTTAAAACAATTTCTACAGCACAAGCTGTCCTGGACCTATTTAGTATACAATATATGGTCTGGTTTTAATACAGCCTTATTGTGATTTGTTATATGCTTAGTGGGAGAGGGCCATGGTCACTAAACGGTTAAGTTTGTGCCAACGCCATTTCCTGTGGTGATATCACAAGGTGAGCAACTCCTGACGCCTCGTCCTTGCATTCCTCGCAAAGTCTGATTCATTCCCAAATGAATAATGTGCGCTCTCATTTAGTTATTTACTCGATGGCCATTTAACTGCTGTAGGGACCGCTGACAATGGCTCCCCTGTCATATTGTAGGTGTAATTGGTCCACTGGTTTTACCTGTTTGCTCACACGCTTCCGAAAATAATCCCTCTGTCACCAGGAAAATATGTCGGGTGTCACGTGAGATCGCTCTGTATAGTGATTCCAGAAATCTACCATCTAATACCCTTTGGCACCTAGACTGATCTTATATAGATCACTTCAAAAGTTAATTTCTTGCCACATTCAATGATTAAAGCTGTGATGACAACAGTTCTTCGTTAAGAACAAAATCCCCCCCCCCCTCTAGACTACAGGCAATCGAGTGATACGCGCAATAAATATTACGAGGCTGTATATACCACTCTAGTGTACATGGCTGCTTCACTATATGTTTCTGTACATGTAAACTCAACTAATCATTTGCTTTTTGAGGACTAAGGCTCAAGAGAATTGTAATTAGTAACCAAGCGAGAGCTTCAGATTAGCTAACCCTGTGTGTGCGTTGTCTTTTGCGCATTAAAACATACTACTAAAAAGCAGGAAATTGCACAGAGGAACGTCATGGGATAAAGTGTGGTTTTCTCTATATACTGTAAATTGTACTTCTTGCACACTATCTCTTGTCTGCCCATTTGGCACTGGAAACAATCCAGATATTGTCTTTTTGTCACAAAATCCATTAAGTAGCGCAGTGTGGATTCTGAATGTAGCCTTTGCAATGTGCTGTAAGGTTTCTGTGGATGTGAGTGCTAAAGTTAAAAACAAAACCAGTGTCCTTCTGGAGGGACAGTCCTTCTTTTTGACCCAAATTACCCCTGCCCCACTTTCATTGCATATCCAGGGGCAAGGTTAGGTGGGTGCAATGGGGTCCTGTATCCCAAGCGCAACATGAAGCTTAAGTTCCACAGCAAATTAAGGGCGATTAGGTGCATGTCTGATAGGGAAGAGTGACCTCTTTGTCCTCGCGTTCCTTCCTTGTGGCTTACGAGATCCACGATGATCCAGCAAGATATACAAAAATATATATATTTTTACTGCTGGCATTTTTATCTTTATTCAATCTATTATTTTCCTTTTTTTATTAATATTTTTTATATACAATGTTACTCAACCTGTAATATTATTGCTATTACACGGGCATAATATAAATTGCTGCATAATATGATGGTGCTATAAAAGTCAATTAATAATATTTTCAGGTATATTTCTGGTGTGTGTTTTGATCTAATTACAGTGAATAAGGTTCTATTAGTGTTGGCATTTCCTAGCCATCTAGCACCAGATTTCCATATTAGATCCATGTCATCACGTAATTTATATTTCAGTATTCATCCAATGGCTTCCAAGCACATGTTCTCCTGCACTGATATCTTGTTTAACATATCATCTCTGTTGTGATAAAAATAACTCTTCACTGATTTTTTTATACGCTTGGGATTTCCTTGCCCTGACTCACTGGAATGTCCTCCCATCTTATCTGTGAAATCTACATCCCTCCCTCTCTTTTCCTATAAGTTGTTGCTAAATGTATGCGCATCATATTCTTACCTGAAACTTGCATGACATAACCATGCCTAGGGTTTACACAAATTGCAGGGAAAATGGGCAGATTGAATTGATCGTGTCTTATGAAGATCTAGAGCCAACTTCATTATTTTGTTGTAACATCCCAGTCTCTGCTACATTATAGTTAAAATCCCTGCTTAAATACAGATGGATCAGTTCTAAATATATATTACTTTCTGATGAGTAATCGTTTTCTGTGTCACCCCCAGAAGTGATAATACAGTTATGAGGGTCATCTCATTTGGAATGTTCCCAGGTAGTAGCCTCTAAACTCAATGGGGCAGGGAATTCATACCTATTGTATCCCGATCATATGGTTTTTGGATAGCAAGTAGTACTGAACGCGTAGACCTACTAATTTTGTGGTCTGGAAAAAGTTTTGTCTATCTTTGGTTCTACTACCCCCGTTGGA
This sequence comes from Spea multiplicata, assembly GCA_009364415.1. Lineage (NCBI taxonomy): Eukaryota > Metazoa > Chordata > Amphibia > Anura > Pelobatidae > Spea > Spea multiplicata. Next base: position 8,435,060 of record VKOC01000004.1, read on the forward strand.
AGACTACTCCATTCATCCAAAATAAGTTTAGAAGTGTAAAGAGGAGAAAAAGAGAGTTTGATTAATATATAGTTGTATCTTGGATTTATGGTATGATTAGAACTTGTGTTCCCTTATTTGCCACCAATATTAATAATTTTTATTGGTGCATAATAGTGCTAATAACACTATCTAAGACAAGATAGCTCTCCTATAATTAATGGAATTTTGAAATTTTGTTCTTACTATAAAGTTAATTTGCATTCCATACATTGTAAATGGTATGTTTTGAATATGACTACATTGCCTTTGTTTCCTTTTTACAGACATATAACTTGCAGTTGGTAATGAGGTCATATTAGGACCTGAAGCCAGACTTGACTGCACGTTCCCCTTACACTGGTATTCAACATGGAGTTGAAAGTGTGGGTGGATGGAGTGCAACGCGTTGTTTGTGGAGTGTCTGAACAAACGTCCTGCCAAGATGTGGTCATTGCACTTGCTCAGGCTATAGGTAAGAATTCTAGGTGATTTTGTTTTATGCAAATGGAATCTGGATGTCTTCACTGCATCAACTAGTGAATACTGGTCAAGTATGTCAGCAATGCCATTTTAATCCATAAAATCATAATCTGCTGTAATCCTGCATGTTATACTTAGAACCTAGAACCATTCCTGGCGTCCAAGTGCCCATCTTTTGAACAAAACATTTAGTTTGTATGGATGACCTATCCTCCAGAAGAGATTGAACAATAGATCTGGTTCATTTTATAAAATTAATAACAATGTTAGATTGCAAGCAAAACATTGCACTCGGGCCCATGAAGTAGTCATTCTGCAAGCTACGTTTTTGTATGGCCCCCAGCTAATGCTAAAGCTCAATAGATTATGTTGTATTGAAGAATTCATACTACCTATACATTAATCAACCCATGGATTTAAATGATTTACATCTGTCTTGGAAACCTGAACACTGGTCAATACTATTCTCCGCTCTCAGATTACTTATAACCGATAACAGTTCTGTATCATATACATAATTCTTTTATACTCTTTTTTTTCAGGTCAGACTGGGCGTTATGTCTTAATTCAAACACTAAGGGACAAAGAAAGGCAACTTCTACCTCATGAGAAACCTCTCGAATTTTTGGCCAAGAGTGGACAATATGCCAATGATGTTCACTTTATATTGAGGCGCACGGGACCCAGCTTATCTGAGCGTCCCTCTTCTGACACGGCTCCACTCCCCCCTGAGAGAACTTATGTTAGGTCTAGCTTGCCCATAAATCCAAGAACAGTTGGAACAGAGGTAGCAAGATCAAAGGAGCCGAAAAAGTCATTGACCTTTAATTTGGGGCCCATAGGATCTAATGATCTTTTAGCAAAGCACAGACAGAAACCACAGACTGGTTCAAATGCTAAAGATGATACCCCGATCCGGCAACCCAGCAAAGAGGAACTGTTCAAAATGGTACTCCGTCAACAGGAACAGCTGAAGGCACTAGAGATGCAAAATGGTTCTTTAGGCAAGGACATACAGACATGGGAGAGGGGCAGGGTTGGGGGTCCCCGGGAAGAAGAGGATGAGATGGCTTTTCTGGAAAGATTGGTCCGCCATAATGAAGTAGAGTTAGGAGAGGAAATATTCTGGAGGGATGAGCTACAGAGAGAGCGGGCAGAAGAACAAGAGCGTCAAGAGAAAATGAGAAAATTGAGGGCCACAATGGAAGATTACACCCAAAAAATAATGGAGTTAACTGAAAGGACAGAGGCACTGGAGCTGGAAATCCAGCGAGAAACTTCCAAAAGGTTGGTAGGGCAACCAAGCCAAGCTGAACTTGAGGAGATGGTGGCCAAGATGAGAAAGGAATTGGAAGCCAAGGTTGGACAAGGCCAACAACTGGAGATCAACCTTTCAAATGTGGAGAGGGCTTGTGAGGAAGCCAAAAGAAACCTTGAGGTAGGCTTGCTGCTTACATGTAGGAGGACCAGGCTTGGTTTAGGGATATAAAATATATTGGCATAATTTAGATTAAATATTGTATAACGGGAGAACATAGTATAAGCAGGACTATAAAGTTCTGCTTATAAAATGTTTTTGAAGGAATGTTTATATGGGACTCATTAGGACTGTGCTGATGGAACTATGGGTTTAAATTATGTACAAGTTTCCAACAGCACCTATGTGATTTTAAGTTTTAAATTGGCCTAGTTGGAACACATCACTATAATAATTTAAAGCTGCATCCCTAAATCCTAGCAGGACTTTCTGAGTTTGTATTGGCTTTATGGACAGTAACATGAGTAAACTTTTCTTTACACAGTATTAAAAACATTTTTAATCCATTAAATGTGTTCTTGTTTGTATGTATATATGTACATTTTGTGTATTTTTTAAAAGTTTTATTTTTGTAAATAAGCTGTAGTGTTTCTCAATGTTTTTTTAAATAAAATTTTCCATCTGAACTAGTGAATAGAACTAGGTTTGTCTGCATGAGTGGGCAGTTTATTCCAAAACCATAGCTGAATGCCTACAAACAAATGATTTTATTGTTTAATAGTACAAGAGTTGGCACAGAATTATGACACTTTTATGCTCTCACAAGCTATAGTTATCCAGCTTGTTTAGGGCCACAAATGGTTTTTGGTATACCTCTCAGGAATGCACAACATTAATAAATTAAATGATTTTTTATTACAAAATAAACCTTAACACGGTGGTCGCACCAAATTGGACACTCCTGTACCACTGTGATATTCCTTGTGTCTTTGCATGCCTTAGATATGTCCATATTGACATAAGTGTTTTATTTTGTTGGCTATATTGATACAAGGGGATGTTTTAAACTATTTGCAAAGTTCTGTATAGCTGTCTTGAGTTTGTGGTTAGTCTAAATACTGTACATACATTTGTAAAGCACATCACTGCCCTCTAGTGGATTCCTTATAAATTGTCCTCATAAAACTGCATACAATGCAACACGAAGAGACATTAGTGGCCAAAAGGACAAGATTTAATCTGAGGCAAGTGTTGGCAGATTAATTGTATTTAGACCTTTCAGAATAACAGGTTGCCAAGATGTAGGGCAGTGCATGGTGTTTTGAAAGGCTAGGATTTGCATGGAATCATGTTTGCTGGATTTATTTCCAGGGCCACTTTTGGGCCGGGGGAGACGGTGCACCCACCCGGTCCCCACAGTGAGGTGTTGGCAGTGTCCCACATTATCGCTCTCAGTGGTGCTCATGGTCTTCTCAGGACTGCGAGAAGTTGGCTGCTGAGATAAAATGTCATATCCTAGCATTCCACTTTAAATGTAATAAAATATAAAATATGACTGCCAAACATTCAATCTTTTTTGTTAATATTAATAATAAAAGTTAGTAAAAAAATGTAACTCATTCATATAATATAGATGAGTGCCATAGTCCACTATACATATACTGTATGTAACTGATAAACAGACAAATCTGTGACATTACACTGTATCGTCTTACAGGCTTTAGTTACCATTTATCATGCAGCTTAGGATTCTGCTTAGGGTCACTCTCAAGAATGAAGCCCATTATCTGAGAATGGAAGGGTATAATGTATTTAGAGTAATATCACATCACTATAATCCACTTTTAAACATACATTGTTGTGTTCCTCAATTTGGATTTGTTTTACCTACTGCTTGTTGAGAGCCTCATAAACGGCTGTCCCTCGGTTTGCCGCTCAGCCTGAAGCAACATCCTTATAAGTGAGGAATATTGCACACAAAATACTCTTTAAAAAATGTGGTTTCTGATAGACAATAAGGAAGAAGTCATATCCTTCAAAGAAACCGCTTCACAGTATAGAGTGAAGGGCTTGGACAAACTACTGATTTTCAGAATGCCCATAAGCCCTATGGAGTTCTCTGATACTTTATCTATTGCATTATTCTGATATAAATCAAGCAAACATCGCTGTGAAATTGTATACTGGGAACCTCAAGCATCAAATATTGGAGATTAAGTCGATTAATGAAAAACAAAGGGGTAGCGTTTTTGTTTCAAGAATTAACCTTTTGTGCACCTTTCATATTTTGAGTTGCCATTAGCAGACTGACATTTTCTATAAAATATTTTCTTTGTGCTGCGTATTATTCAACTATTAATAAACCTTTCAGTGGGACCTCTTGATGTAGTACTCCCTATTCACAAGAAAATTGTTTCTCTATCTGTGACCCCATTCTCTGCATCAGATGAGTAGAAACATTGACTTATCTCTTAAGGGACCGAGTTAATATGGCAGCATTAAGCCGCTATAGTTACTCAAATTTTCCTTTTTTTTTTTTTGCTTAATTTTGTTCAGACACCAGTTGGGGTTGCCAAAAAAAATAATTTTAATGTTTAGGTGGCAGTTTCTTTCTAAACTAAGTGTAAATGTATACAGTTGAATTGGAGGTTTGCAACTGGACGGTCGAGTCTTATGCAAAATCAAGGACTGATTAAGATCTGAGTGTTTGTCAGGTAGAACGAGCAGACTAGATGCACCAAATGGTTCTTATGTGCCATTAAATGTTATGTGAAGCAAGTTAAATTGGCATCCTCCATGGCTGATGTGAGGTTGAGTCTGAAGAACATTGACCGTGTGAGTAAATACAAGTCTGCAGACAAGATACAATGAGCATGTAAAGCCCTCATTCCCACTAACTGCATATCTTCACATCAAATTGGAAAGGAAGTTTAATGGATATAATATAAAGCAATGTATGGAAACTGCTAACAACTTTAGATTGCACAGATATGTTTCGGAAACCTGGCAATGCGTTTTGCATGGCCAGCTAAGTCTTTGTTATGCAAATTATTGTTAGGGCTGACCCTTCTTAATGCATAGATTTTATGCGGCGCAAATATGTTTTACCCCCAACTTAACTTATTGTTGAAAGTAATCATGTTGGGCCAACTCGGCTCTTCTTTCAGGGTTAGCCCTTCATAATGTATAGTTGATGTGGTCAGATAAGATTTTCCATCTCAACTAATTTCTAATTCATGTTCTAACACCATTGATCATATTTGTATCTTCCCTGAATGAATGAACTAGCAGAGCATAGGTGGGAATGGATCACTGGGATCTCACCACTGTTTTTTTTTTTTTTTTTCTCAGGCCAGGAATCAAGAACTCGAGGAACTGAATAAAGATATCAGGCAATGCAACCTTCAGCAGTTCATTCTACAAACAGGATCCACAATTACAAATGGTCAGCTGAGACCTGATGAAGACCCTTTATATGAGCCAAGCGATGCTCAATGGGAAGCACACTACAGGAGTAAAGGTACGAGCAGATAAAGTGTGAAGTTTTTACAAGTTGTGTCCGGTTCTAATGACTTCTGATTTTATTTTTTTGTGGGAGAGATGGAGTTGGTGATGTACAGCAAAACGTCTGTTCCTTGGTGTCCCCTGCACTTATAATGTGATATAGATAATTAAGATGAGTGCACTGCTTGGCTACAGCAAACCTAGGCCACTATTTCACAATACAATACTTTTCACACTGATTAAATAAAAGGTGCTTGTAGAACCACAAAGGAAATGTATTGACGTGGTGATATGTTTCAGTGGATGAACACTAGGATTTTAATTCATTTTAGGACCTATGTGCAGCTGTAATCTCAGTTTTGGGATATGTAAGTGTACCCTAACCTGATCACCTATTAACCATTTGCTACAGTTGTGAATCAGGAATGGCTAAATACGGTATTTTTTTAAAAAAAATTATTTGTGGGGTATTTTAAAAAGTCCCCAAAACAAAAAGCAGGTATGTTCATTTCTGTTATCACAGTAGGGTGCCACGGTTTACGGACAGTAATTACCCCTGTTGCAGTACATCTTAAATTAGTTTCCCCCAGGTAACTCTGCAATAACGGTTGCCTGAAATCATTTTGCCAGTTTTGCAGATGTTATATAGTATTTTGAGGCCATGTTTTAATGTTTCCTGTCTCCTATCTGCATTATTGTGAAACGCATACCTCCAAAGTGTCCAGTTTAAAGTGTGACAGTCCCAATTTACAGACACTGACCCATGTTTGCAGGCAGCCCACTGAGTTGTAGCTACCATCTGGCCACCTTGTGATTATATGAAGACTATTTCCCAACATTCTTCTTCAACAACGCAAGAGGCGACGGTAGATTTACCATACCCCTGCCCCCCCCCCAAAAAAAATTAAAGCATCTGAAGATATGCATAGTTATATAGGCTGAAAAAAGACATGCGTCCAAGTTCAGGCTTTCCCACATCTGTTAATGAGATATGGTTTTAGGTAAAGAACTGTTCACATTTGGAAAAGCAGACAGGTTTAAGCATTCTAATTGAAGTTTCTATTTTTAGTAAAATCTGTGAACTAATGTCAGTGTTTTTCTCACTTAATGCGTGCATGCGCTCCCATTTCTGGCACGTCTTGTTTCCATAATTTAGCAGGCACAGAATAGATAAGTCCACAACTGCAAGTAAGCCACCATCAGATATATTTGGACCAAGTACAAAGCATTCGGCTCCGGCCCCGGCCCATTTAAAATCCCCCCCCCCCGCGCCATATCCCTTAATCACTTTCTCGCCACTAAAAACCACGTTCACTGACTGTCTTCGTCTGCCCCATATCCACCTTTTGGCTTTAGGAGACTTTTTATTGCCCTCCATACTACCGTCACTGAGGGCACTAGCCCACCTTATACCTGTTGCTTCCCCGTTACCTGGATCCCTGCCATTGTTTGCCTGGCAGTAGGAAGCACATAAATATTAAGAGCTTGTTACGGTTTATTGCATGTGAATTCTAGTGGTCAGTAAGATTAAAGTGTATTTATTTCTCTCTCCAGCAGTTTTGTCTTCGAGAGATACATCTTGGACCTAGATACTAAAGCTTGGACTACTTTCAACTTACCGAAACCACTGAAGAATTTCTATGTATTGTTTACTTTGCAAATATAAATGCAATGGCAGCCTTTTTATGTCAATATATATATATATATATATTATAAAATGTATATAGAAATAAGATAGTATATCATTTTGTATTATGAACATGTTTTATATAAATAACCACTTAAATCTTTAAAAAGGAGGTGTCACGCATTGGTCCCTAGCACACAACCTTCTTTAAATGGTCCCTGCTTTATTCATTGTAAAAACAATAAAATGTTCCTTATTCATTTAGCTACATAAGTGTCTTGTCATCGTGTATAGATGGAAATCGTGCAGATATCATGCTACCAAGCAGCCGCTACATCTATTAGCTAAATTGGGAGTTGCGAAGGTGTTTGGTAAAGTCAGTTAATTGGCATCCTAAGCTTATGAATGACCAACACTAGTTAGCTGCTCTTGTAGAAGGGGCACGATTGACCTGGCAGATCTATCACTTATAGTACTAAATCTTAGTTCTTTATACTCATTAAAATATGAAGAATAAAATCACGGGATAAAATCTGCATCTTTGTATTGGAAACCCACCATGGGAGCAGCCATCTTTACCTTATCAGGATGCCTGTCCCACATTACATTATTCCTCCTTGTTCCGATACTAGTCCATTTCGGTAGATAGTTCTGGTAATCTTTGCAAGGATAGGAACTGAATCAAAATTTCAGAACAGGAGATTTTCTTATGTTTCTTAGCTCCCATAAATGTATAAATGAACCTCACATGGTTCTCCTATAGTCGCATTCTAAATAACAGTAAATTAGGCATGACTGACTGTTATATGTACCGTTAATCTTAAAACACTTGTGGGATCCCATTTTACGAAGTAAAAGCCCATGATACGAAGGGGCAACATTTAAGCTGAGGCACGAAGCAACTTATTTGTTTCAGATTAAAATGTAGGGCAACCTGCAAGTAGCATCTAACACACCATGTTGCTTCATTCATTGCTTAAGTACTTTGCTCTTCAGATGAACCAAAGAAATATACCCCAAAAAGAATCCATGATAAATGTTCTATAGCCAACTGTAAAACCACAGCATAGACTCTCCACCATTTTTCAGCAGCAGCCCCGCAAAAAACATGTAATATTGGTAGATTTATTTTTATCCTCTGTCCCTTTTATTACAGATAAAATACATTAACATTACTAGATTTGGTGGTCAGTATTTTTAAGGCAATTTCCATATGAACGACTTGGCACAAAAGGTTGCTCTCAGTAAATTTATTTTCATATTTGAAAAACCAGTACAAGTGAAAACAAAAATACATAATTTACAGAACATGGCCTGTGATTTAAACATTTGAACAGATTGTCTTTTTAAACCCCAGTATGCCAATGCATCAGACTACCCAAGAGTACTTTAGATATTCACCCTAAAGAGAGGCAGAAGGCACCATCGGATGTTGGCGACCACTTACTTTCTTGCTGCTTCCACAACATGTTTCTCAGCGGTGCCACTGGGGTAGATGTGGCAAGGCGGTCAGTTGCGTTCCGAAAGGCTGGTTAGCCGCTGTCACACGCACAGTGGCATTATGGGAGCAGCACAATGTGCGTTAGTCAGTGGCTTACCTGCATCTGGAGTTGGTTGTGTAGCCGAGATGGAGCCTTGTTTTTGCAAAACCATAACAAGCTCACCATCTGAAAACAGGAAGATCAGCTTTCAACTTCTTGCAGAAAGATCATGCGCACCAACTTTGTTCAAGGTGAAAATTTTAAGTATTTGTACTTGTAATTGAAGAAGAAAACATTTCTAGATCAATGCCATGATCAGTGCAGATTTCTAAACTGTGTAAATATGTTCTGCTTGTGGTGTATCTAAATCATAGCACTCCACAATTCTGTTTACCAGCTGGAGCAATCGCCTTAAAGGACAGTATCTTCCTTTATCCTAAACCTCCATGTTCTGAATTGCCCCTTGTTCACCGACTGAGCATTGGCCTGCTTAGCAGGCTAGTATGTCACAGGGTAGACCATTTGCCTGCATAGTTCTATCAAGAGGAAAAAAACAAAATGCACTAGGAGCAAATGCGTGCATTCCCTTAAATTATGCATGCCCAGAAAACCCTGCACTGTTCAAAACATGGGGATGGGGGCTATTCTCAGCCGTCCATGTCCCTGAAGTGATACAAGCCCCCTAGTCACTAGAATCCTCAATTACTCAAAATTCCAGCTGCTAGTGAACATTCACCATGTTTTAATACATACAAGTTACAGCACATTTCTTACACACTCACGGCTTGGAAGTTACACTGAGCTCAGTGCAGGTCACAGTGTCCAACAAACAAAAAATAGATTCCCTGGATGAGAACTACAGGTTATATATATATATATATATATATATATAATCTCTACTGTGCAAAGCAGATTTGTGATCAGTCGATGACAGAGCCACTTTTAGGGTTGTTGACTGGTCACCAGTGATCGAGGTAACACGAGCCTAAATACTTTGCAACTCTACCGTAATACACAATTTAAAACTCGAGGCTTATTTAAATAATCTAAAAGGCAAACACTCAGTCCAAAGGTCTGCAGCCCTGGTCTAGATAGTTTCTCTATGTTGCATGGAGTTTTTTTCATTAGCAATTTAAAGGGTGAATAATCTACTCGGGGGGGGGGTTGCACTAGACTTTTATATGCCCAATATGCTCATTAAGTGCAAAGTTATTTTGAGCCAGGAAGCAGATGCTGTTGGGACTTGGTTGAGGTTCTGCAAAAAATAAAATAGTGACACCCTAAAACATCAAAGTAATTCATTAACTAAAAAGAGCTATGCTTCCGACTTCTTGACTTCACTATACTTTATGACCACTTATCCCCAGTAGGCTTTGGCTGATGGAAGCACTTTGCAGACTTTATAATGTTTGGGTAAATCTGTGAGATTTCGCCAAAGCCTATTGACCGATTAAATTATGCAGGATCAGATAGTGGGATTAACCTGTCTGTTTTGGTCCTTCATAATACACAGTGAAGGTGAAGAGTTGAAAACCACAACTCTACCTTTAGTCGATATATTCCACTGTCCTTTCTTTCATGCTGGCTAATCTAGCACATTATATTCAAAGAAAAGAAAAAACACTACATATTGACCAGCACAGACTGCACCAATTGTATGCAGAACAGAATTGATAGACATTATCTCATCCACCTGTCTCATTTCAGCTGGTCAAGCAACCATCAATCTCGTAGCGTAATAGAATCTAGGTGGCAGGTTAGGAAAGGGCTGGAGTTTGAGGGTAACTGGATAAACCTGCTTAACAGTACACCTCAGAAGTCCCATTTATTGGCATTGCCGGTACGGATTGGGCACACAGACAGCCAGAATTAAGACTACACACTCATGTGCTTCTAATGTTTTATCTCAAAATGACTGGGTTCAAAACAGAGCCTAGCAGGGACTCATGCTTTCAGCATACTGGTCTTTAGGGTCCCGAAGCAGAGAAGCGGATTGGGAGGATCCAGATTTCTTTAAATATACTTAAATCACATGATGCAAATTGTTGGCATAGCTATTGATTTAAGGTATTTTGGGGTTAAATGTAGCCCTGCCAGTTGCTTTCATCTACCCTGGAGGGATACCACCTAACCCTGTCCCTTCCACAATAATAAAAAAGGCAAACTATTTTAAATGTAATTCACTTTAGGTATCTACACATCACAAGGTAAAATGTATCACTAAATGTTTACTGCAATTAGTGCTGGCCATAAAACAACAACAACAACTAGGTTGTACCTACCTTTATTGCCCCATTTTATATTCTAATTTTTAGTCTACAGCTGTATATTTTAATCACCTTATATTAATCAATTGTTAACCATATATGACAGGGATTTCTCTAGTAGCCCGACAGCGCATAATGACATCTGCAAAGGCTTTCGTTTCACTTTGCTGACCTGGAGCTTGGAAACTCCTGCATTCCTCTGCAGGGGCCGGGCACACATGCAACATATAGATAGACAGCTAGACGGTATAGGACCATAGATCCATGTCTACGTTTACCCGAATATGGAGTTGTTTTGCTACATAGCGAAAAATGAAATTGACGGCTGCACCTGGGTTTTTTCGCCTTCTAGAAAACAAATATACATATGTTAGAATAATAATGATACATGGCATTCAGATATTTTATATATATATATATATGAGGAGGGCAGGAGATAAATGAGACAAAATAACATTTTAAAAAAAGGTAGACAAATACAGTAAAATAATTTGAAAGGGTGATACAGGCATAAAGCTATCCTGAATCTAAGACGATAAAGGACTGATCACGGTTTGAGTCCTTACAGACTAGATGGGCCAAACAGTTCTTATCTGCCACCGAATTCTATGTTATCCCAGTATTAAACTGCACACTGAATACTTGTGATCGGCATTTATTTGAATAGATACTGTTATAGTTCACATGGTGTTTCTTAGCTATAATGTACAGTTAGTGCATTTTACTCTTTACTTTTTGTTCCATTGGTAAGCAATAGACTAAAGAACAACGTATGCTTGAATCTAAGTTAAATAGCAGACATTGCAGGCAGAGCGTCACATAATAATGATGGAAGGCAAAGTAGATGGCCTCGGTCCAGCTCTGTATAATTACTGCTGGAAAGAAGTTTATTGAAATGACACATAGATCTGCAATACATTCTACAGGCATATAAACGGCTCGCTCGTTCCAATGGTAAAACAGCACGAATAAAGCACTCACCCAGAAAGCCCGGTGTAACATTCCGCTCGCGCATCACCTGCAATGAATCGGAAAACGCGTCTCAAATTTGGGAATTATAGGTAAAAGTTTCCTGCAACGGGTAACATTAAACAGCCTGTAAGTTGCAGCTGGAGCAGCCCTGCCCACACCACCTGCCACCCACAGCAACTTCATCCGCCCTTTTGACACTTTGCCTTGGAGCCCAATTAAGATTCGGCATGCCACATTACATTCACGGCTTGGGAGAGAATCCTTCCAATCAAAAATAAACTGGGCGGTTTACACCCACCCGTGCCACGCCCCCACTGCTGGATGGGGTGCGGTGCGTTCGTTTCTGCACGTCTTACTTTGTGGAGCATACCAAGTCTCACCGCACCCAGGGAATCTTCCTTATTAACTGCGGGCATCATTACTACGCATATCTCCTCTTTGTGGTAAAAAGCACACGGTTTGCATATTGTTTAACTTATCAGCGTATTATCCACAATAACATTGTAAATGCAATACTCGTCTACAAATAATAAAGCTTATGTATGGAAAATACCCACCCATCACATCTATGGAAATGTCCAAGCCGGTGGTAAGAAATGTTTTGCCATGAGGACTGTGTCAATGCGCACGTACCCCAGGAGCTGAGTGACGATGGAGGGCGTTATGAAGGTGTAGAGGCGTGCATACAAAGCGCGCTAAAATAGAATAAATCTGTATCACAAACCCACATGACAGGAACTTGGAAATCATGGTTTCAAGTGATATATATAATGCCCTATATAAAGGATACAAAGTGGGGTACACTGAGATGAGGGGAATTACCAGGCAGCTTTTGGCAACTTAATGATGTACCGATCTACTGAGTTATTTTATTGGGTTAAGGCAGAACCCGGGTATCAGAATAGTAGCCCGCGGTCCTGAACAGGCATAACATGAAACCACAGGGTCCTGGTGCTAAACTTACCCCAGGGCCCCTCAACAGCTGGTCTGTGCTGTCATTGCCTCCCCCAAACAACTTGTCTGTGTCTTCTTTACCCCTTGCCCCCTCTTTCCAACATACACTATGGCACATATATGTAAACACACTTACACACATACTCACCAACACACAGGGAGCCATGGCAGCCGGGGTGCCAGGTGGCCATCCTGAGGCAGGTGCACGGCCCCTACGTGGTAGGGAGAGAGAGAGGGGCACCAAGCAGTCATTCTTGAAAACATTTTCAGTAACTGCTCAGCGCCCTTCTGTTTCCTCTGTACCCTGCCACCACCAGCCTCGGTGCTTCCCTGAGGCATAACACAAAACCACAGGGTCCTGGTGCTAAAATTACCTCAGGGCCCCTCAACAGCTGGTCTGTGATACATTGCCCCCAAACAACTTGTCTGTCCCTTCTGTACCCCTTGCCCCCCTTCCAACATACACTCTGGCACATATATGTAAACACACTTACATACATACCCATCAACACACGGCGACATGGCAGCAGGGGTGCCAGGTGGCCGTCCAATCACCAAGACCAGGGCCGACCCCAAGGCAGGTGCACGGCACCCAAGTGCCAAGCGGTCTCTCATGAAATGTTTTCAGCAACCGCTCTGCGCCCTTCTGCTTCCTCCGTACCCTGCCACCACCCGCCTTGGAGCTTCAAAGACTTCGGTGGTGAGAGCGCGAGGCCTCCGTCTTGGTTGGGGTGCCAACATTTCATGCTGAGCGCAGGTATATTACGTCATCCCCCAGCACTCAGCATTGACCCTCTTTTCATATGTTTTTCTGCTTGGGCAGATAGATGGGCCAAATAATAGCTATTAAGTGCTGACACATTCTATGCTTAAAAAACAATGTATGTTGGCAATTTGATGTACACTGTTGTGTATAGTAATTTTTTACCAAAAAATGCCCTTTCCATGTTTAATGTGCACTGTTGGCACTGAGGTCTGCAACTTGTTTTCATGAAGAAAATTGGGCATTCGGGCCCAAAAAACATTCACCATCACTGATCTAGGGCATGCCCACCAGCGCTGGAAATGGCCACATCGTGTAAGCCCGGTTTCAGGAGATGGAGCACACCCTTGCAAAACAACACTGCTCAAAGCAACAGGATGGAGGAATCACTTGAGCAGTAAAAGCAGTATCCAAAAGCAGAGTCAAACATAACAGTGAGGTCAGGGCCAGGAGACAAGGTTAATAAACGTGTAACAAAGCAGAGGTCAAAGTCTAGGGAATCAGGCATTTAATTATAGCACCTCCAGCAGCAAAAACACCCAACCAGATACTGGCTGGAGTTGAGGCTGATCTTTAAAAGCCTGTTGACGAGGGCCATAAAATATAAATTATATGTGGAAACAGCTAAGTGAGTGAAGGAATTTGATGGTTTCATGGCTGGGATGACAACATTCTAAGGTCATACATACGAGGGCTGCAACAATGAATCTATAAAATTGATAACAATCAATAATGAAAATCGTTGACTAGTCTGAACGTCTGCGCGCATCACGCAGACAACCTCCGCTGCTGCCCGGCACTTCCGCTGGGGCTTCTATGACAGAGCACCGGCGTCCTCTAGACTGTAAGCTCGTTTGAGCAGGGCCCTCCTCACCTGTTGTCTCTGTTAGTCAATTTGTTATGTTACATACTACTTGTCTATCCTGTCTACCCATTGTACAGCGCTACGGAATTTGATGGCGCTATATAAAACAATAATAATATGACCTGTGCTCTGTCATAGAAGCCCCGGCGGAAGTGCTGGGCAGCAGGAGAGGTTGGCACATCGCACAGACTTTCATCGCCTGCCCCCCACTTGACACCAGGGAGTCTGGAGCACGGGGGCAAGTAGGGGGTGCATAGGTAAGTCGGGGGGGGGGCAGAGTGGCATATCCGGGGGGGAAGAGAGGTCTTCTTCTCAATCATAGTTTTTATTAAATATATACATGTGAATATTTACTAGAAAAAATCTTTTAGGTATTAAAACCTAGTTTGAGAAATACTGTGTTTGGGTTCTTGTACCTTTAAAATAGAGCTTTTATTATTATGTCATAGTAAAATAAGAAGGCGATTAGAAAAATGTCATTGTGATAAAGTGTTGTGTGCACAAAGTACAAGGACACATGTTAATGTAAATTTTAAGTTTTTTATTCTGCTGTTTGTTTTTAACACCCAGTTTGTTCATTACATTGTAATGTTCATTACATTTACATTTTAAACAAAAAATTGGCATTTTCTTTTTATAATCGATCAAAAAAATAATAATGCCAACTAATCGATTAAATAATGATTCCTCTCACAGCCCCAGATAGGTGAATTTTAGACTTACAATCAAGGTTTTCTGATTGTAAGCTACGCCATCGATGATGCGTGGTCCATCGTGTCCCCAGCGATCCGTAACAGCCACTCCCCCTCAATTCCGTGCATGTGATGGCTTTAAAGCGAATCACGAGCACAGAATTAAAATATTAACCCCTTAATGACAAAGCCCATACATATACGGGCTCAAAATGCATTGTTTTCAATGGGTTTAGGGACCGCCCATTGTCCTTAAGGGGTTAAAATAAAACTGCGGTCTTCAAGGGAAGACGCAGTACAAGAACGCAGGTCCTGAAGGGGTTAATCTCCAAGAGTTGCATTTCACACTATATTATTGATGGTATTTTGTCCCTAAAACCTTGCATAAAATATATTCTAATGTAAATGACCTTTGTTGGAGATGTGAAATAACTCAAGGATCCATGTCTCACATTTGGTGACATTGTACAGAAATCCAAAGTATAAGGTATAATCCAAAAAATAACTGGGTTGTCCATTTCATCATTACCACATGCAGTCTTATTTTTTTGCTTCTAACACATCAATTTCGATGACAAAATGTTCACTTGCTGCCTAATATATCCCACCCACCGACAGGTGCCATGATACCAAGATTATCAGTGTTATTCACTTCACCTGTCAGTGGTCATAACACTATGGCTGATCAGCGTATGCAAATAAATATGAATTCAGGTCCGTAGTCCCATAAAAACAAAAGCAATAAATCCAATTTGCTGATTGCTCTTGAATTATTTATTACATTTGTATTAGTATCTCTTCAGTGCATTAGTCTCTTCTGTGCTTATTTTATTTATTTATTTTTTTTCCTACATCTCTTGGCCACAAGTTGCGCTATGTATGGATAATTTTGTTTGTTTTCCATGTAAACGACCGTCAATCTACTTGGAAGAACAACCGTGGAGACATTTTTTATTAAGTACTTGCAGCTCACCTACTCTCATTTGTTTTTTTGTAGTGGTTTAAGGGAGATTGTCCTGAGTATTGGTTTGAAGCTCTTTTTCACTTTACAGCGCTTTAATTTCACTTTTTTCAGTTTGAAACTGTTACCTGCTTGACTGCATTGTGCCAACTATAAAGTTTGGTGGAGGGATAATGGTATGGGGTTGGACTAGGCCCCTTATTTCCAGCAAAGGAAAATCTTAATGCTTCAGCAAACCAAGACGTTTTGGACAATGCTATGCTTTCAACTTTGTGGGAACAGTTTGGGGAAGGCCCTTTTCTATTCCAGCATGACTGTGCCTTAGTACACAAAGCAAGGTCCATAAAGACAGGGTTGGATGAGTTTAGTGTGGAATAACTTGACTGGCCCACACAGAGCCCTGACCTCAACACCTGATTAAATAATCATTTAACTAATTATTAAATAATAATTAAAATGTGTGTCCCAATAACGGTCTATATAGTGTACCTTGGGGTTAGGGGTAGAGCGCCATGTTAGTGGTTCGTGAAAGTGGTACAGTTCAATGTTGGGTTGGGTTACTGTATAGTTTTACTATGGGTCAGAAATTATCTGATCACTACTAACCAACTCTTGAGTGAGAGTCTGACAGCAATTGACTCAGAAGCACCTTTGACTTTCAGGTCGTTGCTTCTGAAGACGTTTTTTTTAAATAAATAAAAAAATACAAAATAAAAAACTCTTTCCTAAAATGCCGAGATCGCACTGAAGGGATGAACAATGCTTTCATGGGGCAGTTGGGCAGCAAGGAGGGCTGGGACTGGTCCCCACACAAGCACAAGTGATTTGCCCCTGAAGCTGCCTACAGCTGTTCCCTGTTAGCGCCACGCAGGGACATTTTTAACTTAGACATACCAGCTAAGTATTGGAACATTTTCTGCCGATGTACCTGGTACATCTTTGGTTACAAAGGGGTTAATAAGCATTCTTTAACCCCTTCAATCCCCTATGGACGTACCGGTACGCCCAAAAAACGCATCCCAAGAATCCCCTATGGACTTACCAGTACGTCCAGCCCTTCTTGCAGCAGCAGGGACATGTCCCTGCCGCTGCACGGGAGATCAGGCTGTCGTTTGAAAGCCTGGACTCCTCCCTGACAGCAGAAGGCGGCATCGCCGGCTTTCTGCTGTCTGATGTGATGTTACAGCTTCCGGCATGAAAGCCGGAAAACTGTTACACTTTAAACTGCCCGATCGCGTATTCCCTTCCGGGTTGCGTCACTGCTGACATAACCTGGAAGTTCATCGGAGGACAGGATATCCCCTGCAGGGAAAAAGGTGTTTTTTTTCTACTTTTTACTAAATTTCTCATTCTAAATTTTCAGCTAATCACCCAGCTATGGTATCAAAAAAGAAAGCTCTATCTCTCCTTGAAAAAACAATATATAGTTTACATGGGTACATTATTCACTGGAAAGGAGAATAATCGCTGAACTGTCATAGCGCAAAAATGGCAAAATTGCTTGAGGTACCAAAAACCCCTGGGATTGAAGGGGTTAAATATTTTTTTTTAAGAAAATCACTTATCTGAGGTAGAAGCTTAGCTCTATAGCTGCCCTCCTCCATGGCATTGAAGCAGCCAATTGGCTCCCACTGAGATGACCCATAGTGATTGCAGAGCCAGTGCTGGCGCCCACTGGCGGTAAGTGGATCAAGTACATGAAAAATATGGGGGAGATTCTGTATAATCACTTCATACATGTGCAAAAGAGACAGAATGAAAAGGGACCTCACGAGATATCATTTGCATTAAAGTGCATTTGATGGCTGAAGTGGCCCCAAAAACGAAGGAAGCGCTATTTCCCTTCGAAGAGCATAAGAAGCAAAACAACTCGTGTATATAACGCCCCGTTGATGCTGTCCATGGTAAAGTCTTTTGCAATGTGTTTGAAACGCGCGGAACTAAAATGCCACGTTTGGCAGATATTGCGTTACTTAATTTACGTCACGTTGTATGAAGAAGTTGCCCTACAGTTTGAGCTACTGGTAAATTCAAACGCATTAAAAGACGCGCGGGTCGCGGCCATCGATGCCTCACCCCCCCACAAACCAAACATGGGGCAGCTCTGCCGTGGCCATGGTAACTAGGAAATCCGAGGCAGGCGTCCCTGCCTACCGTGTGACGTTTCACTTTGCTGTGACACCGGAAGGAGAAAGCCTGTGTTGTTGCTTTCCGGATGCCGTTCGCTACTGTCTGGCATCGGGCCTCGGTATTTGCGGTGCAGCGTTCCTGGAAGGTGAGTGAAAGTGTCTTAAGAGAACCCCCTGACGTCTACAATGTGACGTCAGTAGGGTTCATTCCCCCTGTTCTGCGACGTAGACGTATTAAGTGGTCGCCCTAGAAGTAAAAATGCATTAATTACAGACCATGAGCTCTTAGACTGAAACTATCATCACCCGACTGTTTAACATGAGACAGTGTAGTTCGGTGTTGCTGTCACGTATGATAAATCTATAAGAATTAATGTCGTTAACGACAAAGCTATTGTTAAGTTTCTTGGAGGTATAATGGACAAGAGGCACATCTGAATCAATGGTATATCTCCAGCGTTTGCTAGCCCCAGATGCCGGATTTATGCACCTATCACCTTGTTAACCCGTTCCCTAGCCCACAGGAACACAGACCCCTGTTCTAGAGGTATATAGCCCTTCCAACACACATAAACCAGGGGTTTCACTTACTTTCCTATCCTGGGCAAGGCAAGGTGGATTGAATACACCGCTTTTAACCTTCACATGCCTTTACATTGATAACCTACATAAATTAGTGTAGAAAGATATTGGGTTCCTCTCAGCACCTGACTGGTGCCTCTGGGATATTCCTCTTTCTAACAGACCCCATTGTGCAGCGTAGTAGAATATATACCGGTATAGATCTGTGAATAATAAGAAAATCCCACAGACCAGGGCGTTTTAATCTTTATTCATTGATCTTACTGGCGTGAATTCTTTCGTTTGTAGAATATAAAAGACACCCAAGGAACGCAATGCAAAATTGTAAATCAAGGCAGTGCTAAGCGAACACAAGTTACTGTGTATTTGCAGATCAGCATAGATAAATGTACATACATCACAATCTCAAGCATGAAACAGTACGTAAACAGGCTGTACCCGTGAGATCTCACCCAACGTTTCGGCAGAAACGCCCTTATCAAGGGTAAAGTGTGTAGCACGACCATATCCATTTCTGGATCTATTTATATGTTTGACTTTACTTCCTTTAAGTGAGGCCTTATGTGGGGCCAAAAATATCTTTGGAGTGAAATGGTAATTTCCCACGTGCCTTTACCTGTTCCGTTTCTCAGCGTCAACATGTGATTCTTGTTCAAACTAAACCTGGCCGACCTATATAAATTAAATGAACAACAAAAAAAAACTCAAATATGTTCCCAATCCCAGCTTAACAAGGAAAACGGAACAAATCAAAGGTGATCCTAGACAACTAGGTTACTTTCTAGAAGGCCCCCTGTACGAGGAAGGCTTTAGTTTATATAATCTTGAGAACAATTTTAACCAATTCTCATACACTTCTGCCTTTCCTAGTAAAAAAGACTTTTGCAAAAATAATAAGGCGACCCTAGGCTCCCAAAAAGAAAGGGGAAACTCCTCTTTTAACTCAATATATTGATTATCAATTCCTCTCTGCAGTAATCAGATTTCTCATGTTGCGCAATGGATGATGAAGAGTGTCAGGACCAACTGATTAACAGGAACACCTCGCAAGGGAAGAGCCGCCGGCAGGTTCCCTTCCTGGAAAGTAACGATGGTAAGACTGACCTACTACTTCTGCTGCTACAAACCAAAACGGTGTCCATTAATAGCACAATCCCTGTAATAGGGAAAGTTTACTGATGGAGTGTATTACATCAGAGTCTAATCAATCTCTGCTGTTACTTGCCCACTCCGCACCTTTCCACGCCTTTTTTCTGTATTCATTCATGTTACCCCCTTTGATGCCCTAATGAAGATCCATTATCTTAGTTGTAATAATGATGTATTTTTTTTTTTTAAAGTGTGCCGGATTTCTTGTTATTTCTGTACCTGCACCTTTCAGTGTTAATTTAGCTAACGGCTGCCTGCATGTGGTTTTTGCTTTAAACACTTTGGTAAGAAATTGTTGCACGCTGCTGTGTACGGCTCCAGTCTCTGTTTTCTATTTCTTCCAGGGCTTTTGCTTTCTCCTTATTAACGAAGGACATTTCGACTCTGCTAATCACCTTGCCATATGTTGTTTCCAGACAGCCCAGTATTAAAATAATGTAGATAAATGATAAAAAGCGTACAAAGCAGTCCTTCAGTAGGCATGGTTACATGTACTAGAATCATACTTCTACATTCTTTTATGTTACATCAGTGTTGTCTCTGTACAGTAAAAGCGTTTGTGGGTTATTTTGTGAACTACTCTTAGTCTGCAGTGTTTAATGTAGATGGTCGTAAGACTCTGGGTTTAATAAAGAGTCATACAGGTCTATCCAAGCTCACTGCGACCAGCCCTTCATAATACACAGTACTATCAGGGAACTGAAACGTCTGTGTATAATGCATTACAAAGTAGTATACAGTATATGTTTATTTACTTGAAGCATAACAATTAATATAGTTAAAAGACCATTGAAACATCCAAATAAAAATTCACAAATTACCATTTGCAAGACAAATAGACAAATCCTGAAGCTACTAGCTGAATATGAAAGAAGGGAAGTCAGTAAAGGTATGCTCCAAACGTAACCTAAATAGATAAAAGTCCCTTTGTAATCCTGTATCTAGTCTTTAGCCCCTGGTCCCATGTAGTGCGGAGCCAAGGGAGCGAAACGCTAGTGAACTTACCTAAAGTGCCCTACCTAAAGTAATAAATTCCAAGACTAGACATTTAAGTCATAAATGTCTTCACAGCAACTACACCAAACCTAAAACATGCCCTTGGGTTCGGTTTAATGGCCTTTTATCTATAATTAAATGCTAATTTTAAGGATATTACACTCTAGCATTT
Organism: Spea multiplicata; assembly: GCA_009364415.1. NCBI lineage: Eukaryota > Metazoa > Chordata > Amphibia > Anura > Pelobatidae > Spea > Spea multiplicata. The sequence continues at coordinate 8,455,933 of VKOC01000004.1, forward strand.
AAGTGTCCATTTATTAGGGTTAACCTCTAGGTATCTCTCGGCTCAATAGTTGCTGTTTTTTTTTGAGATGATGGGACTGATATTAAACTAATATTGGGGAAATTCTAAGCCAAGTAGCCATGCCTGCGTTGCGAAGCTGTTACCTTTTTTCTTGTGTACATGTGTGTATATGTGTGTGCATACATCGCTTCCTCACTCGACGTGGTGCCTAATGTTGGTTTTGTGGCCCCAAAACCCTTATGAGGAAGGGTGTCATGAGATTTATTTTTCGTTTTTCTCATTTCAGGTATTCTGTAGCCAAAAATGGGACCCATTTAACTAAAATAATCTTGCACAGTCTAGAATTGTATATATGGTTAATTAAGAGTGAAGTCTGAAATAAGGTTCTCATATAAATGCCATTATTTTGTTAATATATATATATATATTATGTGCAATGAAGTTATATGTAATGAAGCCCAGTGGTGTCTCATGTTACAGGGAGATACTGTACTATATAAATATTTATCTTCATTATCCATGCTCATCCTGAAGAGCTTTCATCCAAACCCGACTTAGTCATCAATTTCCTGTTGACCACATGGAAATACCGAAGGCAGTCAGAAGCTCTCTGTCAAACCAGTCTTTGACTATTAAAGGCAACTAACTTTTGTGACAGCGATCCACGTGATTTCCTGGTAATAAGACACGTCGCCAAAGTGGGTACTGCTTGACAGATATTTTTCAGACAAACAACAGTAACTTTAAAAAAAAAATAAAAAATTCCTGTTCAGTTGACATTGTAATAATTGGTCTGCCATGTAAAAATGTTTGGTGAAAATGCACGGTGGATTTGAATGGTTATGCGTTGCTATGTAAAGTGCCGAGTTACCGCCATAAAATGGTGTTTACTGCATTGTGAAAGCTGAAGGAGGTGGAAGGTGAACTGATTTATTCATCAAGATGCCAGTCATGAGTAGAAACCCTTCAATTTATTTACTTCACTATGCATTTGCAAGGGCTCATCCTGGCAGGTTTCTCTTACTAGATATAAGTGCTGGGTCTGTCCTGCTTGTTGCATAGTTAACTTAGTAACATTTCTTAAAATATGTCTCATTTTGCTCTACACAATGGAGGACCAAATCAGGGCTTTTAGCATAAAAAAACATACTAGAATTTCTTTCTAACCCCTAAGAAGCAAGAGAAAGACACAACAACTGGGCTTGTATTTACATATTTCAGGAGATAGGTGACTTAAAGTTTAGACACAAGCCTAGTGTTTAAACTAAAAAAAGAATGACACAAAAGACCAGAAATCTGATTCTGCGTAGAAGATCTTTGTTATCGCTGTAGCAATGAGAATGGAAGACGATTAAGTTAACGATATTTGACGGGAATACTATGGATCACTGCATTCCAAATGACCTGAAGCTCTTCAAATCGTCCAAGGCTTTAACTTCAGAGTTAATGATTCATTTTGTCTAGTTATTAAGTAATCCTTATCAAAATAATTTTAATGTGTTGATAATAAGTTAAAGCTTGTTGATTTGGTGTAGATTAGCATATGGAAAAAGGGATGTAAATACAATAATATAATATAATGAAGAAAGTATTTTCATTTAAAAAGCATACCATGTGTCATTGCTTGAATAACATGAGTCCCTTTGAGGGGTTCCTTGTGGACGTCTGTTCCATTGAGTTCCAAAGTAAACTGATGTTATGTGCAAAGTGTCTCTTCTCCTTTAAGATATTTTAAGTTCCGGTCTTAAGGTTGTATATAACAGAACTACCAAAATGAAGTGATTTGATGCAGCAGCAGCCTCATTGGTTTCTCTGAAATTCTTCTGAGATATACAAGAGATTTTTTGTTCACTTAATGTAAATTTGAGGTTTGATTTGTACCGTTTCTCTGTGAGCCGCATTTAGTCGGTCACTGGCTAAAACGCTTGCTTGTAACAAAAGAATCCTGGAAATTGATTTACAATCCTTTGTGTCCTCTGCTCCACCACAACAAATCCAGCACCACCCCATTAACGTTTTCCATAAAATCAAATAAAAATGACATACTAGAAACGTAGAATCCAAATGTGAGAAAGTAATGTTATGCTCTTTATTGCACCGTTAACAATCATTGTTTTTGTCCATTTACAGAAGATGACTCTGATGAATCGGGGAGTGATGAGGAAGACGATCTGGATGAAGAAGATGGTGAAGATGAAGATGGATCAAGTAAGTTTCTAATAAGTGATATACGCATGCATATGTATCTTATCTCATTTAATCACCGTTTATAATCTTGGTTTAGCTTGAATAGCTTTTCTGTGAGGTTGTGCAGGAAGTCTCGTGGTACGTGAAAGTGTCAATCCATTTTCCCAACTTCTTCAAACATATTGCTGGGGGGGGGTTATACTGAGATACTCTGTGGTTGACACTTTGGTATAGGCTAGCAATAATACAGTGTAAATGCAATAAAGTGTAAATTGGAAGGAGGTCTATTTAAAGGGGTACTTTTAAAGTAGCTAGAAAATTGTAGATCCCTGAGAGCATACTCTGGATTCCTACAAATTACGCAGAATATGGCTTTAATAGAAACTTGGTGTGTGCTGTTTGCTTTAGTGATTTGGGGGTATGCTGTTTTCTTTTTACACGGGGTTCACTAAAAGCCAAGCTTTCTGCATCTATCCTACAAGCTCATAAAGCATCACCCTAGATGTTTTTTATGTTTATTAAAATGTGTGTGCATACTGTAACGTAAATGGTATATAAGATTATTTACATTACAGTAAATATGTAGACATTATTATTTATTTTTATATGGCACCTTCATATTCCATATCCCTGAACATCTATGTAGATAGAAAAAAACTACATATTCTATTAGTTACCGCAGTAGTCAGAGGAGATTCCAGTGAGAAAGGGTTAAATAGATCTTTACCCATCAGCCTTTAATGGAGCCACATTCAGTGAGTTACATTTCTTAAAATATTACAGCTATAGCTATAAGCTAATTTACAATACTCAAGGCAGTAATTATAGTTAGATGATATAATAAAACACTTAAGTGAGCCCAGTCAATGCATTGTCTATATAGAAAGGCACCTTCCAATGTTATTTAAATATATAATTGCATATAAATCCACTCATCTACGAGAAGCTTTATTTTACTTTTCAGCATTGTTTGGATAGGATTTGCAATTTTACAGCAATAATAATTTAAAAACTATCATAGTTCCTTTGGTCAGTGTCTCCTTTTTGTAGAACCTCCCTTTTATTCCCCCCCAGTAAATTTCTGTTTATATGCAAACGGCATACGGTTGCTTTTAAGCTTTATGATTAAAATATAAGGTCAAGGTTTGTTTTCATTTAATTCTTTTTTTTTTTATTCATTAGGCGTGGAGGAGGAGGATGAGGATGATGAAGACCAGGGGCCGCTGTTGATTGGAAACTCAAACGCCTCCCAGTCCACAGGAGATTTGAAGGGAGATTATAGCTCCGATGAAGAAAAAGAGCAGTGTCCCATTTGTCTGAATGTTTTCAGGGACCAGATTGTTGGTACTCCAGAAACCTGTAATCATTATTTCTGCCTGGATTGCATTGTAGAGTGGGGAAAGGTTAGTACACTCTCTAACTTTCTGTTTCTGTAAGAGCTTTAGGAGGCAAATTTAAGACAACGTGCAGCATTTTGGGACTCATTGGGTTATTAAAACCGTTACATTTTATTCTTCCCTTTCATCTCTTATACAACTGCAGCTCTATTTTAGAGCGTTTATATATGATCTGCGTATCTAGCCTTATATAGGAGGTAATATCTAAATACATATTTATTAAGAAATCATGGCAAGTATGTGGATACCCTGGATATGTGTTGGATGTTGAAAACAAGAGTTGGAGACCAATTGAATGCCAGCACTCAGTGGTGGGCCAGTCTAATACTATGGAGTACACTTACCGGAATAAGAGCATGTCTTTAAAATCTTCTATTTAGTTCAATATTTTTCAACATTGTTGAAAAAAGACTTGACCGTAGCAAACACACCAATAATAGTGCGTCTTTATTGGTCAAATAACAGTCAGTCCACCGTTTTATTCTCTGTCCACTATTTATCTTTTGTTAGCTAATGTTAAAAATGTAACATGACTTTGCTGTTGTTCCTTTTCTTTACAGAATGCTAACTCTTGCCCTGTGGACAGAATCTCTTTCTCCTCTATTGACGTACGTGCCCACTTTGGTGGTGAAATTCTCAGAAACGTAAGTTGAGGCTCAGTGGCAAACATTAAGATTGCCTATGCAATACTTCTAAATTAAATCTCATCTTTTTATAACTATTCATTTAACTTCATTTTAGGAATTTGGACTAATGTTGCATTGAAAGGCTGTGTATAAATATATATTATATACAAGCTCAATTTATATAATAGGTTATTACGGCGGACGTCACCATCGCAATGCTACATTTCTTCTAGGTCCCCGTGTTGAACACAGCAACAGAAAGAGAAGATAATGACGACGATGCGACCTATTGTGAGGTGTGCGGGCGCAGTGATCGTGAGGACCGGCTGCTGCTATGTGATGGCTGTGATGCTGGGTAGTCTTCTTGAATTACCATACCTGTCTTTCATCTTTGGAGCTTCCGTAGCTTTCAAATAATGAGATCTCAGTGAAGTTTCACCAAGTTATACATGCAGTAACTTGAAGGAAAAACTTGCCAGAGGTTTAATATTTGAGATTTGTCGAAAGTAATCTGTGTACGTGGTACTTGTATGAGATACGTGTAACCAATGTTCTGTAAACTGGCACTTGCAGGTATCACATGGAGTGTCTCACTCCCCCCCTGCACTCAGTTCCTGTGGATGAATGGTTCTGTCCGGAGTGCTTACAAGCCGATCTCCCCCAAGAAGGTAAGTAACATTTTCAGACTCCCCCCCCCCAATTCTTATAGTTGTGTTTTTTTCAGGAGGAGTAAATAGCTACTAATAGTAAAAGTAGACTTTTGATGGCAGATAAGAATTGTCTTATCTTGGTCCCTTCTTACATTCAGGATAGTGTTATGCCTATCCTGTGAGTGTTTAAATTCCCATACTACGTTAACCTTGGAAGGCTGTTCCACGTATCTACCGACCTCTCAGTAAAATACATTATTACACATTATCTACACCAGTTTTAGATTGTGACCTCTTGCTGTGATATTGTTCTTCCTTTGAAATATACTTCCGTCCTGTAATTTGTGAAATCCCTTTACGTGTTTAAATGTTTCTCATCTCTCCTCCAAGGTATAGATATTGAGATTCCTTAGTCTTTTGTGATAATCCTGCAAACCATTCCCCACTTAATAGCCCTCACTCTCAATTCCTCTAGCTATACAACCAAGCATCTTTCTGGCTTTTACTAACTTTGTGGCATTGCCTGCTTCGTTTTTAAACCTTTTCACATTAAAATCGATTGGAATGGAGTCAGTATGGGAAGGAACAGGCCCAATAATAAGCTTTTGCCTGGAGTTCACAGATGCTTGAAAATTTACATTTGAAGAAAATAATAGTTTTACAATTTACTTACTCAGCTTTCCCTATAACCATACGGTGTTTATTTAGACACGGAGCAAGTGAGTGAAGAAGAGATGGCTGGAATCCTTGCCGATGTGGTTCCTACCACCAGCCGCCTTCGTCCCAGTGCAGGCAGGACACGTGCTATCGCCCGCACCAGACAGAGTGAAAGGGTGAGAGCAAACGTGAACAGGAACCGCATCTCCACGGCACGCAACATCCGAGTAAGTTTGGAAAGAGAGGCTGCTTAATTGTCACTTTTAACACAATGCTGGTACTAAGGTCAAATTTGACATTGACATTTTTAGTTGTGATATCGTAAACGGTTCAGTTATCTGTCCCCAAACAAAGCTAAAATACCTTATGCTTGTAAATAGGGCTGCAACAACTAATCGATAAAATCGTTAACGAATTTCATTATCGATTAGTTGAATCGATTTTATCGATTATAAGATGAGGACATTTGCTCTGAAAAATACCCCTCGTTTTATAATCTGACCTCAAATAGAGGTCGGATAAATGTGAAGCCAAACGACTCCTGCAAATCAGGTTTTTTTTGGGTTATTCGAGAGGGGCACCTCCCCCTTCCGGTTATACCTTATTTTCTTGTTGCTTGCTTGGTCGTTTATTATCTCATTTATGGGGTCTACGTGGGGTTTTTGTTGTTGTTGTTGTTGGTACAGACTGCTTTGTGTATGCAGGGCGCTGCACTGGTGCTGTTAATCAATCCTAAACCTTCTCAAGCCTGTTTTCACTTTCTTAGTAATCTCTATATGTTTCTTTTACTAACCGTGCCTAATTACAATGTATGCATGGCCACACAGGTGCACTTCTCATACTCAAATGTTACTAAGCCTCTTTAACCCTTTTACTACCGATACCTGTTGAATACTTGCGCTACACATCATTAAGCACGCTCTCTTTCCTTCATGCTTTTATACTGATGAGCTCATGTTACTATGTCTGCACTTTTGCGGAGGTTCATTTCCTTATCTAAGCGTATTTGCAGTCGCTCGCTATATCGTTTCTTGGAGTTACTCATTGTATGCTACAGCTGGCCAATTAAATTGGTTGTTGTTGGAGTACTTTCAAATTATAGTTAACTCCAATTAACTCATGTACACACCATTTGTGGATAACAATCAGCATACAAGCTACATTCACAAGTTTACTCTGTTGGTCTCCTACCGCTTCTGCTAAGAGGCTGTTCCACGTATCAACCGGCCCTGCTCGAGAACAATTTCTGTTACTAGAGTCAGATAAGGGTTGCCAGTTGAGTGTTATTGCTAATTGAGGAACTGTATGTTGCCCTCGGCCACTCCTGCTTGCAGGCTGTTCCACGTATCAACCGGTCCTCTCGAATATTCTTAACGTTACTCTACCCCCTTCAGGTCCGGGACGTACCTGGTACTTCCTGGTTTTAGGTCAC
>VKOC01000004.1:8467670-8486432 GCA_009364415.1 Spea multiplicata
GGTCATAGGAAAACGAATCCGTCCGGCCAAGTACACGAATTACACGAGCCTTGTTGTTGTTTTTTTGACTGGGAAACCGAAAGCCAGTCTTCTTTTGGCCTTCCTCAGGGAGCCGTTGTCGTCAGTCATGTTTATCAGATATGTTAGGTTATTACATACCAGCATTGGCCTTAACCCGCTCGCATAATTGGGGCGGCCTCGGCGGCGTCTAAGGAATAAGTTTCCAGCCCAGGTGATTAAAAGCTAGGCAGATGGAACTCCTCCTGTTTCCCTCTTTATATCTCACAACCAATCTCGGGAATGCGTAATGCCTTCACGTCAGTCGCTTTATAAGCTTGGTCATTCATATTGTCATGTTATGGTACAACTAACTTTGTGTCGTCTTCTTCTTTTTGCCCTATATAGGCCTACCTGGTAGGTTGGTCATGGCACACCTCAGACCTCTTGGTCCTTGGTTCTCCGTTCCACTAATCCTATTAGTTTGCCCCCTAACACAATAACACTTAAGATCCAGATCCCCCGCAGCCCTGCACGGGACCTGGATCATAGTCTCTGACAGCCGGCGGGGGTGTCTGTGCGATACGCGCAGACAACCTCAGCTACTGTCCAACACTTCCGCCTGGGCTTCTATGATGGAGCACTGGTGTCACATGACCTTCCGGTGCTCAGCTCCCTTTTACATATTACATCCATCAACATTTTATGTGCCTCTTTTTAATATATAGCAAACTGTATTATATTCCAACAGTTTACATGATTCACTATAACTTTGATTCTGGCTTGCAGGAAGTTCCCATGTACTTGACATCATCTTTGCTTGATGAGACCATTGAGGCTGTGGTTGCTGGATTTAACACTGCTGTTTACCAGCGTCCCCTTGGGCCCCGTTCATCTACTACCAGAAGTAAAAAGAAAGCGGGTAAGTGTTAGACGGTGACGTTAAAGAGGCTAAATGTACCCAATTACAATGGGAGAAAAGAAATCAGTGATGTGTGCAGGTAGCTATTGACCGGTTCAAGGTGGATTCTACAGAGTGTGGTCATTGATCTGTGGCTATTGTGTTCCACAATGCATGAGAGTATAAAGAACTGTTTCTTAAAATCCCCATGAACTTCTAGAAATAACTGGTACTGTATATGATCACTGTATGGAAGACATTTTCAGTAGTGATTACATTTTTACAGTAACAATTGCAAACCCCCCCCTTGGTTCCATAACCAATTTTATGTCAAGTTAAAAATAATTTAACAAACTCAAACTAAGTAGGCTAGTAAGGACTAGATTTACTTTTATTTATTTGAAGATTTACGTGTTTTTTTTCAGGGAAGAAAAGGACAAAGAAGTCCAAGACGCCAAAGGGCACAAGAGGTGTTAGAAAAAAGAGCAAGAGGCGGATCAAGAGGTGGAAGACCGTGAGTCGCAAAGTAATATTCTCCTCTGTGTTTAAATGATATTTTGTATGCTAAATACAAACACTTTGAGGGGCTCTTTCATCAATCTTTCTGATTGTTGCATCTTGACATTCTTCCTTTGCCCATCTCTTTTGCATGAATGGGTGCTGCTGGGTACCCTTGTGAAGTACCGTTAATTGGTAGAGGTCTCTGTTGTTCCATCAAACATTGCCCATGTTTTTCCCAACAAGGTAATAAACTGCTTGGGACACTTTCCTTCAGACACCAACGCTCCCCTTTCGCTACCTATGAGGTGGCTGAGAATTAAAACTTCTTGCTTTGTTGGAGCTGCTAAAGGGGGTGGGCGAAGAGCTGAAATTGGTGTGGCTTGAGTTTATTTTGGTTGGACTAATCAGCAGCTTTAATCAGTAGCTACCTATAATCGGGGCACTTTTCCTGATGTAACTTGGCGTCAAATGTCAAACAGGTCACGATTATCTCATCTTCTTAGGTGAAAAAAACAGAAACATCTCACAGTCGCATTGCAAAGTCCTTAGGACTGTGTAAGCCAACTCGGGGAAGTTCATTACCTTGTGTGCAGCAGTCTATGGAACCAACGCTGGGATCCATGAGACAGGATATTGGAGCTGCTTCTTTGTCTGTCTTTGGGAACCCTCACGACCTTGATCCGTTTGACAGGTGAGATATCTGTGAGACACATTTAACACTCTGTTTCTGTTGGGTTAATCAATAAACCAGTCTTGCAGATTGAATTGTGTCTTATAAATGACCTGTCTTTGGCCCAGAAAACCAAAGTGAAAGGTACATGGCCTATAGCATAATATGCAAACATAAGAAAGAATAAAAATTACGCACAATTACGTTGAAAAGGATAATTAGCTTTCCCAAAAAAAGAGGAAAAAGAGATTATTGAATAAGGATAACTCAGGGTGTTGAGGTTTAGAAACATCTGTGGCAATGGTCTTTTTTGCTGTATTACCAGCCTGGATTGTCCAGTATGGCAAAATTGTAGAATTCAGCCCAGTATGATCTAAAACTATTTGGAGACATATAGACAAACCTCCACATAAAAATAAGAGAGCCTGGATAATCAGGTACCCAGTAATTTTTGTTGGAGGAGATAAGTTGTACCAACCAGATTCATAAATCTTAAGATTCAATGATGCAAAGACAATATAAAAGTCCAACTTTCTTGGGTCAGCTTTTCACAATGAATAGTTAAGTTGTTGGGATAAAATGTTAAATCTCACTTTACATCACCTGCATTGCGTGGTTCACTATGAAATACCAAGGGTTAAATGGCAAGACCTCAACATCTGCTTAGATAACACCTTTGTCTTTATTGCAGCAATGATGACCACTCAAGCAGCCCCACATCATCGTTAACCGCCAGACGTAGAGTCCTGTCTCGTTCCGCATTGAGATCCCATCGGCCGGTTGCTCGGCCTATTCCAGTGGGATTGTCCCGGTAACACTGACATTATGTTTGTTCAGAAGTCTGTTTGATTCCATGCAGACCTATATAGATTATATATATATATCATATTCAGCGTATGTGACTGATTAATTAGTATCTTTTGTATTTTCTAGCCGTGATGTGGCCCCGCTGGCACAGGAGCCTGAAGTTATTGCAGAACCTGTACCCGATTTGCTTGGAAGTATTTTATCAGGGCAAAGTATGCTGATGATGAAGAGCTCAGATATTCTTATCAGTCGAGATGGTTCATTAAAAGCAAAAAAACAAGGCAAGTGATCTTGTCTCCGTTTATAAATGTTTGTACTTCAAGTTAATTTTGTTGCAATAAAATTTTTGACAACAAAGTTAGTCGGGTGACTTAAGAGATTCTGTCGGATAGAACCTTGACTTAACACATTGTGGGTTTAAATGTCATATGTTTGTCTTCTGCTTTGCTGAAAATGACCCTTTTTATAACAAAATCTAGCATTAGTAAAGTCATCTATTGTTTTACTGATAGATTGAAACGTTTGGTGTCGTAGGAGCAGAAATAAACTTAATTTTCATTGATATCTTGATTTTAAACCTATATTTAAAATATGAAAATGTCTTTCTCCGTGCAAAGTGTCATCTTTACCAAGTTTGCTTATGTTCATTTTATGGCGCAGTACGTTTTATATACCTTCCTAAATCTATTTAGGACAATATAAATTGGCCATCCTGATAAAGGTGTTTTTTAGGATGCATAACATATTAATAAATACGTACACTTCCCTAAGAGCCCAAACAAAGCTGAAATACCTTATGCTTGTGGTTGCTGTCTCTCCAGTTAGTTGATTCTCTGGCTGCTTCGGTTTTAACCCCTTAAGGACAATAGGGGTTCTTACTCGTAGTATATTGTGGGACAATGGCTCTTTTAACATTTTTCAGTGTTACTGTTTAGCTGTGATTTTCTTTCTCATTTCATGCTCCCACACATATTATATATTGGGTTTTTTCCAGGACAAACAGGGCTTTCTTTAGATACCATTAATTTTATCATATCACTAATTTACAATTTTGCTCATTTCAAAACCTTTTTTCCAAATCTGTAAATTCCCCCCCCCCCCCCCATGTGCCATTTCGGGTATCTTTGAAGCTGGCCAATGCAATTTACTCCATCAAATCATAAATTTTTAAAAACTATTTAAACCCCAAGGTATTTGAAATGCTGGTATTTTAACCCTTTCCATGCACTAATTTCACCACCAGCCTTTGTGAAACTTTATGGTAGTACATTTTTTTAAATTTTTTTCACACATGTACTTCAGGTATAAATTTATCGCTCCTGGTATATGTCCGTGTCAAACACCCCAATATGTGTTCAGCAACATCTTCTGAGCGCAGTAATACCCCATGCGTGGGTTTGTAGGGTTATTTGGGAGGTAAAAGGCCACCTTTGTGAGGTGTGTATTTTTATGCCATTTAGACATCTGGTCCTACTGCCCCCATGACCCATATTTGGGACATCTTTGAACCCGGCCATTTTAATTTACCCCATCAACTCATGCATTTTTTAATACGAGACACCCTATGGGCATTTGTAATGCCAATATTTTAACTCTTTCCATGCTGGAATTTCTGTAAAGATAAATAATTTTAGGACTTGCTTATTAAAAAACTTAATTTTTTTTTAACATTTTTTTTTTAATCACTCTGATTAGTGAGCTGGTCTCCATTGACCTTGCATGGTTGGATGCAGTACCTGGGTCTGAATAGGCCCTCTGTGAACTCATTTTCTATTGTTAATGCCATCCTTTGAATGACGGCAACGTCATTTACAGGATGGCACTTGTGGTTGCTCTTCGGAGCAATCACAAGGCTATCGGGGTAAGGGGGGGGTAGTGTTACTGACATGCCTCCATATCGAGTTTAAGCTTTCCTCCCCGGATCCACGGTCAGCCCCACTTGTGAGGCTTCCGTGGATGCTGCAAAGCCGCGATGCAGCTATTTAAAGGCAGCCCGTACATGTACGTGGATTGTCATTAAGGGGTTAAACAAAATAAGAAAGACACCAATGAGATCTTTGTAATTGTTAAGCAATTAAACATGGAATAAACCTTGTAGCAATTGCACTTAATATTAATAATTAACTTCCCTTGTGCTTGTTTGTTCCAAGGTGCAGTTGAAGCAACACAAAATTCATCCGTAAAGCAGGAGACTAAGGCTGTCCACAGTGAATCAGTCTCCTCTAACTCAGGATCATCATCTTCCTCAGAAACATGGAAACCGTTTGAACAACATACACAGCTGACAATCCCTTCGTCTGGTCTTTACTCGCTGTCCCCATCACCATCTCCCCCACCATCTTCAGCTTTTTCCAGAGCACTGGACAGAGTATCCCTGTCCACCTCTTTAATGCCTGGTACATCTGCTTTCAGATTGAAGAATGCATTTACGCCAAGAGCTGTCCAAGTGCAGTCTTCAGCTGCTCGCTTGGCTTCAAAGCACGTGGAGCCTCCCCGTTTCAATGGAACCTTGCATAAACCGGAGCCACTCAGCTCTAGCATTCATACACCACAACAAGGTCTGGATATAAAACATCCATTGATTCCACCTGCAAAGAGACTGGACATTTCTGAACTTCCCAGAATACCAAAGATCAAAAAAGATATGGACCACAATCATAATAATGAAACTAGGAAACATTTGGTGCCACAAGCTGGCACAAGCACAAATAGCCTTCCTACTTCTTGTGTCAATCAATTAACAGGCCGCGGAGGCAATCACCAGTTGGGGAGCATTAACACTACCGGAAGCAAAGTGAAAAGTTCTCGGCAGGAAACGCATAACCAGTCTAGACACAATTCTGGAGTTTCTTCTACCCATTCAAGCTCAAGCAGCACAGCACAGCATTCGTCTGGCGGCATAAGGAGTGTGGGGTCCTTGGATGCGGGTGGTGGTGGTCTTAGGATAACCATCAGTGGGAATTCTAGCAACTCTTGCAGGCAGTTCAGTCCTAGTTCATGTGATCCCTTCCGTGCTTCAGAAAATAAGACACACAAAAAAAACACACCTCCTCACTCCTTGTCTGAGACAAAAAGAGACAAAGCTCTTGAAAATGAAATTTATGACCCTTTTGAGCCAACAGGGTCAGATTCTGGGTCTCGTGGAAATAGCCCAGAAAGGCCTGGACCATCTTCTGTGCCGTCTTCTACACCTGCATCAACAGAAAGTACTTCTCAGTCGAGCGGAGCCAGAGTGGGAACATTTCGAAGTTTCCGATTTCTTACCACTCACACCAGCAAAATCGGTGTCTCTAAGCTGGGTCCTGACTTTTCAGATATGTCTCCGGGCAGCAAAGAGCCTCGTGTACCTGAAAAGCCAGAGAACCAGAGCCCTGCGTTGCCCTCATTTATAAAGGTGGAGAAAGAAATCAAACAGGAGATTATTGAAGAAGAAGATAACGAGAAGACACCTTTCAGAATCTCCTGCCCACTTTCTGGGTTAAAAATTACCTCTGATCTGAAATCTGGAGGTGTTCGTGGATTTCATTTTGATTCACAGAAAGAAAAGCATATTTCTGTTAAACCTGAACCGGAAACTGTTCCAAACAGGGTTATTCATCAGGGTGCATCAAGCAACAGAGTTGTGTGGAAAATGGAATCCCCTTCTCGCTCACTTTCTTTATCTACTGCCCATGGATTGGAGTGTCTGAAAGTGAAAACTAAAGTTAAAGAGGAATCTGTTGTACAATCAAGGTCTAGATCTCGGACACGTTCTCAAGACAGAGAGTCAAGGTCTGCCTCTTGGTCCTCCGAGGCAGAAAGAGGGAAGAAGTTCAGTTCAAAATCACCTAAAGTAAAACAAACACGTAGCGACAGGTCTAGCTCAAGCAGTTGTGACCGGTCAAGGAAGAAGCGCCAGAAAGAGAAGAAGAAGAAAAAAAAGAATCTAGAGTCTAAGGAGAGGAAAAGGTCAAGATCTCGCAGTCGTAGCAGCTCTTCACACAAGAAAAAAAAGAAAAAGAAGCGAGAGTCCAGGTCTAGTAGCCCAGAAAAAGATAGGAAACGGAAGCACAAACATGAAAAGAACTACCCCGACAAAGAAGGGAGCTTCCGTGTGAAAGAGAAAAAGAAATCTAAGGAAGAAAGCAGAAAACGGCAATCAAAGTCACCACAGTTGCCAAAAGAGCCCAAGGCTCAAAAACTAAAAGATGAAAGTCTTGATTTCAGAGACATGGACACCTGTGAGGAGCTTTGGCATTCTCCTGGCCGAAAACAAAAGGCTGTAACCTGCACCCTTAATGTTAAAACAGAATTTTACTCTGACAAAGAAGAGACAGAGAATCCTCAAATAATTTCACCAAAAATAGTAGTAGAAGGACAGATGTTTTCCAACATGGAGAAAACCATTTCAGTTAAAGAGGAACAAGCTGTTGAGTTATCTAACGATAATGATGTGAAGATGGAAACAAATAGCCCACCATGGTCACCATCACTCTTGGAATCTGTACTCCCTGAGAACAAAGCTGACAGCAGCCAAGGGCCCCCAACCCAAGGTGATATAACCCTCTTAAGTGAACTGCCTCTTAAGGTAAAGGCTAATAGTCCACAGGCTTCCATGTTATCTCCAAACACTGGACCTCCTAGTCCTAAATCTCGCAGTCCTTGTTTTAGCCCACGTGCAGAACTAGTCCAACCAGTAAGCCGTCCACCTGTCAAAATAGAGGCTGATGAAACGCAGTGGTCACCATCTCACCTGGATGATTTTCTGCTTAATGAACTTTCAGATGAGGTGTGCTCTGCAGGTGCTGTGAGTCCTGATGATGTGGATCTTGAAGAGGCAATCTTAATGAAAAGAGAAGGTGACTATAAGGTAAATCTATGAAGAAGAAAGATTGGAACTTTTTAATGCTTTAACCAATACTTGCCATGTTGTAATGCTGTTTAGATGTATTTAACATGCAGCAAAGGACGTGTATAATTTCTTGCTTATTTCAAATAAAAAAAAATGTTTTATTTCGGCATAACAGACACAAAATGATTTATAAATATTGAATATGTTTTTTAGGAAGCACCACTTGTCAGTTTTTCCAAGAAGCAAGCCATTCCCTTCTTACAGGATGATGGTAATTCAGGTGACGAAGGCTCAGGGATTTACATTGATGAGGCTGTTTCAACAAATACTGTTGCAAAAGCAGAAGTAACTATAGGTACCAGCCCACCTAAACCAGAGACCATTGATGCTCTTCTGTCTAAATCCAAACCTCAGATGAAAAGAGTTACATGGAACCTTCATGGCAAGAGTGCGGAACATTCCACACAAACAACTGCAGGCGAGTATTTGGTATTTGATCTGCTTTATACCCTGGACAGTAGAAAGAATGCTTTCCTGTCTATTGTTAATTAACTGGCCTTATTATGCTTTTTTTGTCTGCAGATGTCCCCCCCTGTAAAAAAAAGAAAGAGGAGGCACAGTTAGCATCACCGAAACAAACAGCCAATCTGCTGTCTGATATGGCAGTGAACTCCCCAACCTCTGTTGTCAGCCAAATGTCCAGGACTGCAGTGACCAGACCCATGAAAGAGGACAGTCAATTGCCTTGGAAGGCAACAGAAACGCCACTTCAGGTGACATATCTCAATTAAGGGCAATGGTTACTTTGACTGTCTGAACCAAAGACTAATGCAGGGGTGTCCAACCTGCGGCCCTCCAGTTGCTGCAGGACTACGTCTCCCATAATGCTCTTTCAGCTAAGGGGCTGGCTGAGGAGTATGGGAGATGTAGTCCTGCTATGTAGGTCCTATGTTAATAATGCCTTGGTATATTTTATGTGTGCTAAAAGACACAAACTCTACACTTTAATTCCATTGTAAATGTTTACCGTGAAGTAACACGAATGTTCCTACATGACTTGCCCAGTGTTTAAATAGAGATGTACAACATCCTGCCGCATATTCCGAGACGTGGCAGGTGTTGATTTGTGTCGTGAATTATATACGTTTTAGTACCAATAATTGCAAGATTTTTCTATTTTATGACGGGAAGTCATGATTTTATTAAAAATACGGAGGTGAGTATTGTGCATTAACTCTTTTTTTACTTAAAACCGCAGCAAAGAAAAAATACATAAAGAAAAATATAACATAGCAGGGATGCCATAGACTGTCCTAACTCCGCCCCCACCAAACCATATATAAACAGATCCTCTTTCTTTGACGCATTAAGCATCTTCTGAAAACAGGAGAGACACTTGAACTTCTAATGACTACCATCCAGAACTGAAATCTCCAGTACTTGAAATCTCTACATAACAAACAACTATAGAAGTAGACGAACTCCGAAATCAACAAAGTCCACAGGGCTTCAAGCTGGGAATAAAGAAAAATCGTGTGATATATATTCTAGCAATAATTGAAAAAACCTAAAATGTAAATTCTTAAACCAGGAACACTATCCTCATTCTGGCAAAAAAGGGCGGGGGAGGAAGAAAGAAGGGTGGGACCATACTTGCTCCTATTGTGCAAGTTTGTGCAATAACTAAAGAAAAAACATGAGAAATAGGTTTAAAATAAAAGGTAGGGAAAGTAGATTCCCGTGACCAATTTGCTGTGCGCATGAGATCTTCTAGCCGACCACCTAACGAGAAGACCTTGGAAGCCGAAGCTCCCCTGACAGAGTGAGCGCCAAAAACTTCCGCATCAACACCAGCAGATGACAACATTGACTTCACCCAACGGGCTAAAGTAGCCGAAGACACTGGACGATACGGGGCACGTAATGATCAAAATAATTGGGGCGTATCGCAAGGGTGCAGGAAAGAAACCCTATTCTAGTACTCCTGCAAACAAAGAACCAGACATAATTTAGGTTTGTCAGGGAAAGATGGATAAAAAGACGGACGAAGGGACAATTCTTCGTTGGCAGGCAATTTATCCATTCCCTGGGCCATCTGCCCCCTGTTGATACCGCTCTACAACAGGCATCCCAACTGTGGAAACTTGCATCCGATTCTATGAAAATCTCCGACTGCAACCCGAAAATGGCTCTGCCATTCCACGCATCTAGGTTCAAGATCCACCATCGAAGCCCCTGTGCGGGTGAAGAATCTTTAAACTCTGCAATGCACAGTAGTGGAGTGTAGCCAGAAAAATCACCTGGTTAGAAGATGTTAACAGGCCGATAACCTGCACTTACTGACAAATGGAAATTTAACGGCGTTTCAGGGTACGCCGAATTTCCTTTCGAATGGTGCGAATTAGAAACACATATGAGAATAATAATAATGTTTTTTACTTAACTGGCATCCCAGCAGCAAAGAAAAAGGATCTGTTTGTTGGATCTTGGGTTTATATATGGTTATGGTTTGGGGGCTGAGTTAGGACAGTCTATGGGATCCCTGCTATGGTTATATTTTTCTTTATGTATTTTTTCTTTGCTGCTGTTTTAAGTAAACAAAGAGCCTCTGTGTCTTGTAATAAAATCCCCTGTTATGCATTAAAGGGGCTGCAATGCCATTTTTTCATGGACAAGTGACATTCACTTCACATTTTGAATTTTGCATCATTTAATTCCTGATTTCACAAATCCCCACTACGCGTAGTTGGTTCAGTTATTAATTCATTCTTGCCTAGCAACACGTAGATATATTTATGTTTATAATTAAAAGGAACACATATGTAAAAATATATTAAGCACTTGTTCCTCAAGGAAAATTTCTGGCTTTTATTGGGCATTCGAAATATACCATCCTTGAATATTCTTTAATGATTAGAGCTTCCAGAGAATAGATGAGAAGATCCCATTCATATAAAGAATAAAGTGTTTCTTGCAGAAGTGTATTTGAGATAATATGCTTGTTTTATTAACTATTGCTGCATGTGTTTTGTGGTAGATATGTTTTTGTTCCAGCAGGGGTAGGTCTAGCTTATGAGAAGTTGCAAGCATTGACAAGTGGTTTCTGCTTCTCTCGAAACAGGTTTTCCCACAGACTCTGCCTCCATTGCCTCTTCCACCAGTCTTTCCTCCTTGTGCTCCTGTAAGTGAGCCCACTGTGCCATGCATAATACAAAGCAGTGGGGCCGTGATTACTCAGACACCAAAGCCGGGCAGTCTGGCCACAGCTAATGAACCTAAAATGCAAGCGGCAAGCACTGGTAAGTACTTACTGCTGCTCTATTCTTCAGTCAATTACATTGCTATTATTGTGATAGAATTTACAGTCAGTTTGTAGAGCTCAAGCTTAACAGATCAGAGTTGGAAAAGTTCAAATTCCAGGTATTTAAAATCCAGTACTTGTATCTTTTGTTATTTGCAGGTGGAGGAAAAGGGAAATCTAAAACATCTGTGAAAGGAGAGAAGGTGAAAAATGAGGAGGTGAGGACAAATGTGAACCACTCAAATCTAAATTCTTATTTACTTTTCTCACATTGTATGCATAAACAATAATAATAATAAAAAATAAAGAAAAGATGTCATGGGTTAAGGTTTATTCTATGGGTTATATCTATTGGGAATCAAATCATTTGTATGTTTCCTCATATCCAATAATTTCTCTTGTAGTATATGAAGAAGCTTCACATGCAAGAGCGAGCTGTTGAAGAAGTTAAACTGGCAATTAAGCCATTCTACCAGAAGAGAGAGATCACAAAGGACGAATACAAGGATATCCTGCGCAAAGCTGTGCAAAAGGTGGGTTAGCATAGCGCGTACATACTGCTCTTATTAAACATATAGACATTGAGCCTAACGACCTAATTCTTAGGTATAGATGTGAGCGTACGATACAAGCATTTATTATTGGTATTCGTGTAAAGTGGAATTCTTATACACTCCTTATTGGCTGGGAGAAGGATTGTTATATCGAGTTTAATAGAAATATTTCCACTTGTAGAATAAAAAGTGAAGAATAGTGCAATGTATATTAAACCCTTAAGAACGCTCAGAACCGTCCAGTTCCAAGAAAATGTAAAAAAGAAAATAAAAAAATAGATGCCCAAACCGCACTAGGAGTTAATTAGTCTCAATTTCTTTAGTATGATGCAGTGCAGGTATATCTCTGAGGAGGCGTATGCCTCCTTAGCCTCAGATTTTATGGCCACTGACTCCGGATCAGATTTTTGCTAAATGTACCTGTGGCTGCTGGGTGCCCTGTCACATGTGGTCGTCGCAGTGCTGCTGAAGAGTGGGTATTTTCTGGCATCAATATTGATGTAACATGATTTAACCCATTGCAGTGTTCAACTGCGCTCAACACTTCTGTGCTTCTAGCTATAAGCAACGCTGCCATGGACCCCTATTAATGTGCCAGAATATCTTAAGTTCTGGACACTCACAATGCTAATGGGCATCATTAAAACCCCCTCCATCCGCTCCTACTGAAACACCAGCCCAATCTGTAGTCCCCCCATTTACACCCAGTCTATGGCTAGGCAAATGTATGAAATTATCCTTCATGCAGTTTCAGGCATCCCCTTCGATAAGACGTTTTTATTATTTATTACTATTTTTTGCCCGTTTCTGTGGTTTCAAATGAAAGCCCTGTTCTGGGGGAAAAAGGATATGTAATTTGTCTAGGTACATCAGACATGGAAAGAGAGAACCTTAATTAAACCCATATTTGATAAATATGGCAAAAATAGCTCAGACTCGAGGTACCAAAAAAACTAGGGCTGAAACAACTAATCGATAAAATCGATAATGAAAATCGTTGTCCATGCTTGATACATGCTGACGGAAGCTAGCAAACTATAAAAAAGATTATTGATTTAAATGAGTTTGATAACAAAGAACACATTCCATCACTTGCTCTTTCTATTCCAGTTACTTAATGCTATATTTTTACTTTTTTTGTTCATTTTATTTGTAAAGTGAAATAAAAACAGCTTGTTCTTTAAGGGGTTAAAAATGAATCCATTTTAAAAAGTTATTGATAATGAGAAACAGGCTTAGACACTAAGCCGCAAACTGTAGTGTTCATATTTGTTAATATTAAAGGAACCCTTACTTAAAAAACCACAAGCCTGTCTATTCTTTCAGATATAATGCATCACTTAAATGCCACTGTGTATTTTAGTTTCTTAAAGTAAATGGGAGGAATAAGGAAAGGCTTTGATAGATTAAGTGCTCTTCCTTTTAAAATAGTTATAAAATCTTGTCTCATATATGTTATAAAGCAATAATGTAATGCGTATTTATCCCTGATAGATCTGCCACAGCAAAAGTGGTGAAATCAATCCAGTTAAAGTAGTCAACTTGGTGAAAGCCTACGTGGATAGGTACAAGCACCTGCGCAAACCCCGAAAACCAGGGACACAGGAAGATCCATTCGTCATGCCCGGGTCACCAGTATAAAATGTCTTTAAGGACAAGAGAAGCAGCCCATTACAGTTGAGTTTGAGGACTAGTAGCATACCAAAAGACAAATATTTGTTTTCATTTTCACCAGTTCCTTCATCTTGGTTTCAGTGTACGACGCCTAACCCTGCGGACTCTTTTCACGCAGGAAAAAAAAATGTTCACCGTTTCGCAAAGGTTTTTCTTCTTCTCAAAATGTGGAATATATAAAAGGTGGGCAAGAAAATAAATGATCCGAGCTGAGATCAACCTGGGGTGGCTTTTTCCCCCTCTGCCTCGGTGTTCTGAATGCCACCAAAAGTGCAACAAGATTAATTTGTATAGAAACTGGTTGTCTTTGGACATTTTGGTGCTGCTGCTATTAGGGGGACATTCTTTCAATGCAAGACAACATTCTGCAGCAAATCTATTGTAATTTCACTTGAAATATGTATGAAAAGGGAGAACACAGAATTTATTTCAGTTGTTTTTTTAATGATATTTTAATTTATATAGGTAATAACGTTGTCATTAGTTAATAAGTGTTAAAAGCCGTCGTGTGGGGATAAAGAAACATGGTCACTGCACTAAAGAGACAACATATTAATAAACATTTATAGGTTTAAACAGGAGTCCCCCAACTGCAGAATTTGTAAGCCCATAATTGCAGATTGTAAGGGCAATGTGGGCACAGCAGGATGTGTCATAATAGTGTATTATTCTTGTCACCTGAACAGTGTTTACACTATTAGTTTATATATTGCTGTATCAGAACTGGAAACAAATGTGTACAATCTCATAAAAAGGCCTAAATGTGTTTAATTTCATCCATTGTGTGACTTCATTATGCAGCAAAATATCCAAATTAACTATTTTCCATTACAGTGGTTCACGCATCACAGTGATGTCATAAATAGAGGAGAGTGCATAAATGCGAAGCCTATTTTTCTTTTGATCATTATATTTTGCTTGCAGACCCTTATAATTCACCTTTTGCATCCACAGTAAGCACTGTTTAGGTGACAGGATTACTTTAAATGACTGATATTCATTTGCTTGAATGAGAATATTCTGAAAATGTAAACTGTTGGAAGTCCTGTTGACTAGATATAGGAGACTATGATTTAGAATGGCATCCTCTGTTAAAATCAAAAATATTAAGTTTATTGTAGTGTCTGAAAAACTGAGGGTTTACTGAACATTTGACCCTTAAAAGGAAAATGAGAGGACAGAGTCGGACTGGTCTGATGAAAAGCATCTTCAAGCTCCATTTATAATAATGAAACTCTGTTTTTTATACTTGTTGTTTTTTTTCTCTTTTATTTCATAGGTCTGAAGTTAAACACAATTTTTTTGTTTAATTAATGGCCTTCCGTCCGGGCAGTCAAACCCCATTTTTTTTTATATTTTAACTGCCACAGACTCACTCTGATTTAGTTTGCAGTGATTTACTTATTTTAGTTATTTCATCTTTATAGCCCAAAAAAACTTTTTTTTTTTTATTAAATATTACAAGACTTTGTAATAAATTAAACATTCAGTTGCAATTAAAACCTTTAAAGTACTAGAGAAATCTAATTTTGAAAGCTGCTACTTGATTCTGTCCCATCTCGCCAAATGTGTTAACATGCTAAGTTTAGTTTTAAGATTTTTGCAGTGGTATATCAAAAAATGATTTAATGAACTATACCTTTTGGAATATTTTCAGACCATATTTTTATGTAGGAAAAAAATAAGATATTGAGAGTGTGCATCTATGACACAACCTTTTAACGAGTGACATTCACTCTTGGTGTTCTTCTGACTAGTCATTAAAAAAAGAAATGTATCCCAAAAATGCCATATAACGTAGTTTTGTTACTGCTTTTAGTGTAATTTAGTAATTCCATTATAAGACTACCTGGTATGTGGAGGATACTAACCCTGGCTCTGTGTCAACACAAAAAAGCGGGATGGTCAGGGTATGTACCACCTGCACGCATTGCTTAACCCAAGTACAGAGCTGTGGCAACATTAATCTGGCTTTCTCTTTCTTAGTATCCTAAAGAAGTGGAAAACCAGATTAACAGGGTAGACCTGCTGTGTGTATGGAATACCTGTCCACCTGTGGAACAAAACATGTGTTACATACATAGGGAATCTGTATTATTCACAGGTCTGCTTAAGATGATAAACATGGATATTTACCTATGATTAATTATGCCTTTTAGAAAATGGTGACCTCTGAGTATTCACTGCTGCATTGGTGGAAGTGGAATACATTTAATGGAAAAAATAACCATGTAAATGGGTGGAGATATGGATGATTTCTCCAAGGGATCATTTGGGAAAGTGACATTTTTACCTAAGCCTGTCACCATGGTTGGTTCTGTTCAGAAGGTTTAGGATTGGTCAAAAACTCCTGGCCCAGAAACTCCTGCCAGCTTACATGACATTTCATATTTGGTAGTTCTCCCACCAGTCCCCTTAGCCACTGAAGTTGGGTTTGAATGTTTGTATTTGATTTTTATTCTGCAGAATCCAGATGGGGAGAGGAATATGTTGCAGATGGCACTACCATCTCCACCCGGGACTTTATCTGCCAGTCCCAGGTCTACCAAGACAAACGGTCACTCACCCAAATACACTTAAACATATCTGCAGGAGATTGGGTGGGGTGGTTTCCAATATTTTGTTGCTGATAAGGTGACCTTTTTAATACAAAAAATGTATTTAATAATTTTGTTGATATAGCCTTACGTTTTAAACTAGAGTCTAAAAACTTTTTTGTTTTTGACACTCGCACCCTGCCTTGTACCTGCCCCCACCTGCCCCCACCTGGTCACTTACCTCCTCCAGCTGTTTTCTTATCTCCCCTGATCTCTTAGCAGATGCAGAGACCATGCTGATAGGGAATGGGGAGGAGGGGGGAGTCAATATACGAGACGGTGTACAGAACAAAAGGGGAGTGGTATGTAGTGCATGCACACAGTGGCTGCAATGGAAGCTGCTTTAAATTCTAATCCTTGCATGTCTGTGGAGGTAAATTAATGCACAACTTTCCTTACAGGCGCTGAAACGGTTATTTGCATATTAATTACACTCCTCTTGAGGTTTGTACTTTTACTTAATGTGTTATCTATTGTTTTTATAGCACCAACAAGTTATGCAGCACTTTTTACAATACATATATTCAAGGGGGGTGACAAGTCTAGAATTGACAGACCGATACATTAAGTGGAGAGAGCCCTGCTTGCAAGCTTACAATCTTGAGATAAAGACTTAATGTAAGGAAGATTTACTTTACTGAGGGTATGTGGTACACCCTCCCAGTAGAAGTAACTTGAGGTCCACAAAACCCCTGAGATGTTTGTTTTTCTGTATTTTTAAAGATATTAAAAGTTTAATTTTGGTATAGATATCTCTGGCATTACAAGGGTAAACTGTAGTCCTTTCTCTCCTCATTTAATTTACGGTAGCAGCTATAGGAGAGGAATTCTTCAAATTGGAAGAAGAGAAGCCTCAGGATATGGCAGATCACATCTTCCAAGGAACTTTCAGAAAGCAGACTACCTTTCTGGTGCATGAACCTCTACAGGCTATCATTTCTGAACAATGGAAGGCTCAAGAGAAGAGGTTATGTATTTCTAAAAGGGTCTCTATGCTTTTTCCCTTTTTTCTGAGAATTGTGTCTGGCTCCTAAGATTGATACCCTGGTGGCCAGGGCCATGAAAATCCCTCACATTTTATAGATTCTAAAGGACAAGAAACCAGAGGGTGCTGCCGAGGGAGACTTAAGCAAGGACAGGTGAGTGGCTGGGCACATGGCTCGGTAGCCCTCTTGCAGGGCAAACGTCAGGAAGCCCTCTGTGTAGCTGAACTGGCTGTGGCCCTCTCTGTGTAGCTTGCCTCAGAAAAGCAAGATACGTTATATATACACACACACACACACATTTATATATACCCTTTTCTCCCTTCTTTCTTTTTTCCTGGGTAATCTTTCTGGTTCTTGCTAAAATGTTAAAGGGTTTACTGTCAGTTCCACAACACTATGTGGACTAAATGACTTCCTCCATAACGAACAAAAACAAATAGCGTTTATCCAAGAGACCCCTTTAGGAGAAAAGAACTGAAACCGAAGGGATGGGGCAAACAAATCCCAATTATTTTGCAGGCTACAATGAATATGAGAAAAAAACAGAGAAATGGTTGTATTCCTCTGCAGATCTATTAAAGTGTTTGTTAAATTCCAAGATTACTAAACAAGTTTAATCTCTATATCTGGGGGATTTTTCACCCTGAAGAGAAAGATTTTACCTTTTTTTTTAAGAGTATATTTTGCCAGAATTAAAATGGAGCTTAATAGAAAGAGTTGAAAAAATTCAACATCAAACCTTTTACATGATCGGACCATGATCTAATTTTTATGGCGATACCCTCTGAAATTGACATGGCTATGATTTGGTGCTCTTATAAAGCAGTGGATTTAAAGAAGAAACATGGTTTACTGTACCTCTAGAGGAGTTATATATATATATTATCAAACAAACAAGATTTTCCAGTTGTACCAATGCCAACTCTTGGTGATTTGTCATTGCAAAGTTGGTGAAATTGGTGAGTCTTAAAAAACTTTCTTCTTACAGGAGTTCCCTAGCTCTGTAGTTAGAACACATGTCTAGTAAACCATGGGTCATGAGTTGAATTATCACTGAAGCCTGTTGGTTGCTGTTCTTTAGTAATGCTGTCCTTTCATCTTGCTCACTTTTTCAGTCATCAAAAAGGCACAGTCAGTTGTAGAAACGGTACAGCTTGTCACTCAGAACTGGTCAGTTAGAAAACCACACCATGGTGAAGACAGGAAACAGTACAAGGAACAACAAACAAACACGGGGGGGGTGAACACAAAAGTTAGAATGCCAATTTTTGAAGAATGATCACCTGTATATAGTGAGAAAGGATATAAAGTGATAAGGAAGGGAGAGGGGATAGATATTGAGGAAGAGGGTATTGAAATAATGTATTATTTCATATGTGAATTAATGTATGGATGCATTGTGTGAATGATGGAGAACATGAGTTAATATGTGGATGAATTGTCTGAATGAAAGTGTGAATTAGTGAGTGACTAAAAGTGTTTGTGTGTATTATAGATATATAATTGTGGACGGGCAAATATGGCACATGATCTATATATCAGCAGCAGGATCTTCAAAGATATAAGTACATATTATGTAGTTAAAAATGCATGTCTAACACGTATATGTGATGGGGTCATCACATAACTCAATAAAGGGAGGGGCTTGCTGGGGGCATTAATACAAATAGTGGTGGCTGGAGGCGATCATACAAGGGTGTGGGGGCACCACATTAATCTATACTAAAATACTGGCTGGGGCATCAATACACAAGGGGCAAATACACTAAGGGGGTATAAACGACAATGCAGTGTGAAAAATCCATCCTGATGTAGATGTCTGTGACATAGATTGTGTCCTGCTGTTTTTGTGTTTTGTGTGTTTTTGGTTCAGTGTAGCAGAGCCTGTCCTGGGTTAAGTGTGTATAGGTGTTGGTGTGGCAGAGCCTGTCCTGGTGTGTGTT
>VKOC01000004.1:8486532-8498652 GCA_009364415.1 Spea multiplicata
GATTAGAAGACGACCTTGATTATAAGATGAGGGGTATTTTTCAGAGCATTTGCTCTGGAAAAAACCTCGTCTTATAAATCGAGCAAATACGGTTGTTACCAAAATTTAAAAACTCACGTCACTGCAGAAGTTTGCTTGGCATTTTGGTGAAACACATGTGCTTCAGTACAAGAGAAAATATATCTTTTTTTTTTTTATGCAATAAGATGTTTATTGACCATACAAAATGGAATAACACGAAAATCATCCATGTACATTAAGAGCATAATAAGAGCATAACCCAAAAGAGAAAAGTATCAACTGCCTAATAGGCAGCCAAAGATACAACAGATGTACAATGTATATTAATAAGGATGATATCACAAAACACAATACAGCAGACCGCGACGAAAAGTCCTGAGAACTAATTAGGTATCAAATACATGATATAATGATGTGACACACCAAACGAAGCAGTCTGGTAGGAGAAAGAGCCAATAATGTGTAGAGACAAAAGAGCATATCTCGTAAGAAGTGCAACATAAACAATAAAAATGTAACAAGGAAAATGGTAACATAAAAAAAAAACCAGTGGCGTGAGCCGCGCCGTCACATGTTGAGCTTATAAGAGGAGAGAAAAAAAAAATATCAGTACGGAGCAATGGACGGATGTAGTAACGTTACGAACAATCACAGGTGTGGTAGTAAAGGGAAGCCACAATCCAAGTTGTCAGGGAGCGAAGACACACTCAGACACCACTTAAGTGGCGGAGCCCAATAAAGTAGCAAAAGTCGGCGACGTAATAAGGGTCTTCCACCAAAACCATCTTTTCTCATATAAATGGGATTGTCCCCTAGAAGACCAGACTAAGTCTTCCATATGGGAAACAAAGTGCATCTGATGCAGCCAAGCCTGAATTGGAGGAGTACATGGCTTCCTCCAGTAACGCATACCGCCTTAGCCGCACTAAGGACATGATAAATGACGGAGTGTTTATAAGCATGTGGAGGTATCTTGCTATAGTGCAAAAGGGCAGCCTCAGGAGTCAAAGCATAGTCAGGGTCGCCGACCTCCTTGAGGACTCGTTCAATCACCTTCCAGAAGGGTTGAATAAGGGAGCATTCCCACCAAATGTGCAGTAATGTACCCGGTCCTGAATTACAGCGCCAACAAAGGTCAGGTACCTGTGGCAGAAAACGGTGGAGATCATGTGGAACACGGTACCACCTAGCAAGTAATTTATAAGATGTCTCTTAGATCTGACTAGCAATAGTTCCTTTATGAATTGATTGGATAATCCAATCCCAGTCCTCGTCAGAGGAGATAGAGGGGAGATCAGTTTCCCACATAGCTAGGTAGTACGGTTTCGAGACAGTATGGATGGACAGTAGTAAGGCATAGAGAGCGGACAGGAGATGGGCTGGTTCTCCCTTAGCAGTGCATAACAGCTCAAAGTCCGTCAAGGGTCTGCGGTATCCTGCATGTCGAGGCAGGGAGGTCACAAAATGGTGCAGTTGAGCGTAAAGAAAAGAGGCATCTCTTGTCGCAGGGGCAGAGGCATCCACCAATGCCCTCATAGGCTTCATTGCGTCAGGAGTAGTGACATGACATATACGCAAAACACCGGAGGGTAGCGGAGAAAATTTTTTGAACCTACCGGAAAGATATCCCGGCATAAAGGCAGGATTATCTGCCAGTGGTAGAAGAGGGCTGGGAAACGAAGTCAGGTGACCCAAAGCAACATATCGCTTAAAAATCTTGAGAGTAGGGGAGATGGTTGGATGCTTGATGACAAGCTTATGAACATCTGGGAGCCATATAAATGAGTGTATCGGATGAGGCGCAGAGACCTCCTCCAAGAATACCCACTGCTTAGAAGTGCGGAGCGACCACTCCACAACTCTTCGCAGATGAGCAGCATGATAATAAAGCTCCAAGTCCAGCACTCCCAGCCCCCCCCTAGCCTTGGGACGGATAAGGTGTGAGAACGCCAAACGAGGGGCGCCTGACGCCCAGATATACGTAGTAAAGATACGACGGCACTTCTTAAAAAAAACACGCGGAAGGAAAATAGGGAGGGTCTGGGAAAAATAAAGAAATCGCGGCAAAACATTCATTTTGATTACTGAAACCCGACCGAACCAGGATACGTGGGGATAAGCCCACTTACGAAGATCCTCAGAGACCTGCCGCATCAAAGGTAAGAAATTCAATGCATATAGTGAAGGCAAATCCCCGGTGAGGTGTAGCCCTAGATATTTAATGGAAGAAGAGCACCAGCGAAACGGAAAATTGGCTTGTAAATAGCTCCTAGTCGGACCCAATAAATTAATCCCAAGGATCTCAGACTTCTCCATGTTAATTTTGTAATGGGAAAGAGATTGGAAGGTAGCCAATTCCTGTAGAAGAGGAGGCAAAGAATGAACCGGATCCGTCAATAGACACAGCATATCATCGGCAAATAATGATAGTTTGTGTTCTCTATTCGCGATGGAGACCCCTTTAATAGCCAAATTGTGTCTAATGGCATTGGCGAGTGGCTCCATGCTCATGCTCAGGATAATTAGTAGCGATAAGGGGCAACCCTGTCTTGTACCGTTTGACAGGGTGACTGGGTGGGATAAAGAGCCATTAACCACTACGCAGGCCGAAGGATTGGAATAAAGTGCCGCAATCCAACTTCTGAACGTTGGACCCAAGCCCACACAGCGGAGCACCTGAAACAAATAGGGCCAAGCCACCCTGTCAAAGGCTTTTTCTGCATCTGTAAATACAAGAGCCATCGGGGTGGAAGAGTTGCAAGCGTGCAAAATGACATTTAAAACTCTGATTGTATTTGTGACGGGACCGACCTGTACCCCGACTGGGTACTCCCGCCTAACGTTGCTTCCTCCTGCCGGGACACCAACAAGTAACCCCTTCAGCGCCGGGCAGAACCAGCGTTGTAGATAGAAGGAGGGACGTCGCTGCACCGAAGCCGCATTGGCACTGTGGCTATCCGAAGCTTAGCTACACAGCGTGGCTATAACCCACCCCAAACATCAGGCAACACTAATGTTGAGGTGAAAGCAGGACTCATTTATTAAACCAAAGACAGAGCTATATATACACAAGTAAGAAAAGGGGCAAGACAAATATCACATGATCTAATTACCATGGCAGGAAGGAAGTAATTAGATCAAATCCTGCAACACAATATCCGGGGGAAGGACAGGATGTCACGAGACATAAATAATGACATTAACTGGGGACGTAGACGTGGAATGACGATAGACATATAATTGGCTTGAGACAGACAATGGCCAGGACACAGGGATAACAGGAGCTCACAGGATTAACAGCTACCTGTTATGTAATTGATAATTAGGTATGCAGCAGTGACACCAAGTCATACCTACAGAGGGTCTTAAGACAAGGGCTAACACACACAATAACAGGGGAAACACTTCACACCTATACAATTAACAATACAAAGACAATCAGCCTTTTTCCTACCACAGGATGTCCAGCAGACGTTACAGTTCTGAGACTCTGAGTGCTAAAACATGGGGTACATCAGCAGACTGAACCCCTGTATCCACACACAGAAGTCTCTACAAGGCCTGGGCCCATAGTCAATAGGGAGGAGGCCGGCTCTCAGGCCTCTCCAGGGGCCCCAGTGATGGAGGGTTCTGTCACAGTATTATCCCTTGCCTCCCGCCCCGGGACAAACCCCACCTGATCTGGATTAACAAGGGAAGGGAGAAGGGGCTTAAGGCGAGCAGCAAGAATTTTTGCAAGCAACTTAATGTCTGTATTAAGAAGGGAAATAGGGCGATAACTGC
This sequence comes from Spea multiplicata, assembly GCA_009364415.1. Taxonomy (NCBI): domain Eukaryota; kingdom Metazoa; phylum Chordata; class Amphibia; order Anura; family Pelobatidae; genus Spea; species Spea multiplicata. Next base: position 8,490,337 of record VKOC01000004.1, read on the forward strand.
CACATTGTTCCTTGTCTTTGCCCGGTTTTGGTATCACAGTTATATGGGCCCTATTGGTGTGGGGATCGAAACCATCGCCTCTAGAAAGGCCATTAAACAAGGTTGTCAAGTGTGGTCCCAAGACAGGCAGAAGCTTCAGGTAATAAGCTTTAGTCAGCCCATCCGGGCCAGGGCATTTCCCGTTAGGGAGAGACTTAACGGCAGCCTCAACCTCAGCTAATTCAATGGGGTTCTCTAATAGGGAGGAATCATCTAGGGAAAGGCGGGCAGTCAAATGCTTGTTCAGGTAATCTTGCAAGGATGGACTAGAGGAAGGCTGAAGCTGATGCGGGAGGCAAGTTATATAAAGAGGAGTAGTACTCCTGAAAACAAGAAACGATCTCCGGGGTGGAGAAATGCAAAGTGCCAGCGGGGTCCCGGACCTTGGGAATAAAGGTGGCCGCTCTCTTAGCGCGCAAAGCTCTGGCCAACAATTTACCTGACTTATCACCGAATTCATAAAAATAACTCCGTGTCAGGAGAAAATGCCGTTTAGTGTGACTGTTGGTAAGAGAGGCCAGGCGGTCCCGAAGTACCGTGAGCTGGGATAAAACATGAGGAGCTAGGGTTAACTTATGGGACCGCTCCAATGTCGCAATCTGATTAGTAAGTTGTAGCATTTCGCCAAGAGCCAAACGTTTAACATGGGCACCCATTTTAATAAGATGACCACGTATCACCGCCTTATGGGCTTCCCAAACCGTTGAGAAAGGGAGCTGGGGAGAGATATTTTCAGCGAAATAGTGCTGAAGTTCCTTAGCCAAAATCTGGACGTTCGCTGGTGCGGACAGAAGGGATTCATTGAGTCGCCAAGTCCGATTCCTAGGTGGCAGATTAGCAAGAGATATGTTTACATGAACAGGAGAATGATCTCCAAGAATCATTGGGCCGATAGCAGAAGAATGTAACATGGGTAAATGGTGGTGGGAGAGGAATATCGCGTCAATTCTAGTATATCGGGCGTGGACAGAAGAGTAAAAAGTAAAATCCTTAACTGACGGGTGCTGCGTACGCCATGCATCTGCAAGCTGCAGAGTATGCAATAGACGTTTAACCCTAGCTATCCTAGAGTAAGGAACATGTGAGGTACCAACCGAACTGTCCAGTCGCGGGTCAAGCACCATATTAAAGTCGCCCCCTAACAAAACAATCCCCTCCTGAAAATCTGCGAGTTTACGCAAGGTAGAGACAAGGAAGGTGGTCTGGTTACGATTAGGCGTGTAAATACAGGCTAATGTTACTTTATGCGAGGCAAGGAAGCCCTTAACAAAGATACACCTCCCCTCCGCATCTCTCCAGGTATCTAAGTGTTGGAAGGACAATGCTTTATGTATAAGAATCGCAACCCCCTTGGTCTTGGAGTCCATAGAACTCGAAAAGTAAGTGGTAGGATAAGATTTAGAGGACATGCGGGGTTCTTTACCCTGTTTGAAGTGAGTATCTTGGATAAAAGCGACTCTTGTTTTAGAGGTGTGTAAAAAATGAAGAGAGAAAATATATCTAACCATTTCATTTATTAGCATGCACAGTCATTTGATGATGTTCCACCACATAACAGCACATCGTCCTAAGTGAAAATAAAACTGAAAACAAATATAAATATCCAAAATCCAGGCTTGGAAGGAAGAAATATCTTGCTAACTGACAAGACCTGCAAACAGAAAACATTTTTAGAAAATCAGTTTGAAATACGGCATTTAACAGAGAAAATAAAATGGATGTAAGAGTTCTGCTTCTTAGAACCATGTTTTAATAAAACGTGTCTAAGGTCAGATGCAATGAACCAGCATAAATCCTTGCATACCACCAGGTAAAGTAGGCAATTATCTGGTCTACCCTTCCCCTAGACCCTGTTATAACAGAAACTGACTTTTAAGGTTTACCTTGTTTGTTTTGTAGATAACATTGTTCGGCACTGTATAAATACAGCTTGCCTTAATAAATAAAAACACTCCTAGTGGAGCTAGTAGCTATGCACTTGTATTCTTTCCTCTGAAGGTTTATCACAGAAACCTAACCTTTACCAGTTAATATGGTAACATTTGTGTCCCATGACAATTAAGTGTATTTGACAAAAATGTACACGACTGAAGAACGTATTAAGAATCAGATATCTCAGTATCTTCCCTTGCTAAAAACAAATCCTGATATAATGCAATTCCATTTTGTATAATGTAGAGTCTAGGCCAGTCATTGTGTTAAACTGCTGGGGGGGGGGTAACAAATGAGGGTTATTAACTTATAGAAAAATCATATATGAAGCCTCACCAAGGTAATCATCCATTAAAGAGCCGATGGCAAACTGAAAGCAGAAAAAATAATTATTAAAAAACAGTAGCTGTGAAGAGTGAATAAATAAGCCTCCTATGACATGCAATATAAGATTATGGAGAGTTATTCTTCAATACCAACAAACCAAAAAGAGAGACCACAATTTATTTTTGGTTTTAATTACAGAGAATATATATAATATATGAATATCTGATTATGATGATTATACAGCAGGTACTCCAGCCCCACACTGTATTTGAAGAACTCCCTCCTGTACGTAGAGAACAGCAATTGCTTACAATATCATTTTTATCCACTCTTGTTCCAACAATTTTCAGCCGAATCTCATCTTCTTGCTGGATGACTATGTCCTAAGAAACATAAAGAATGGCTGTTTTAACATTTCTGGGGTGCTAGTGTTTAGCTGTAAATTTCTTCTTTCCCATTTACTGAACCCACACAAGTTATATATTGTTTTTTTTTTTTTTTAGAAGGGCTTTCTTTAGATTTAAGTATTGCCCCATAATGTGCAGAAAATAATGACAAGTAACGTTTTGCTATTTGAAAACCTTTTCGAAATCCGGTAGTTCTGCCTCCATGTGCTACTCAGAACATCCTTGAACCCGGCCAATGCAATTTACCCCAATCAAACCATATATTTTTGAAGAAAACACTCCCCAGGGTATTTTAAATGCTAATATTTTAACCCTTTCCATGCACTAATTCTACCACCAGTGTTTGTCAAACTTTGTGGTAGCAGTTTTTTTTTTGCCTTTTTCCCCACACACACATTATACTTCAGGTATGAATTTACAGGTCCTGCTATAAGTCACTGTCACACAGCACCCCAATATGTGTTCATGAACATCTCCCGAGTACAGTGTGTACCACCTATTTATGGGTTTGTCTGGCTGTTTGGGGGCAAAAGGGTCACATTTGGGCCAAAAGGGTCACATTTGGGCCATAAGCATTTTTCAATGTTGAACTTTGACATTTGGTGATCCTGTACCCATGCCCTATTTGGTAAATCTTACAGTCTGGCCAATTCAATGTGCCCAATCAAACCATACATTTTTAAAAACCAGACATCTCAAGGTATTTCAAGTGCTGGTATTTGAACTCTTGCCATCGGCCTTTGTCAAAGTTTGCAGTAGTATGTTTTTGTGTGCATTTTTCCCCCCACACATGTTGTACTTCAGGTATAAATTTACAACTCCTGGTGTGTGTGTATATATGCATACATACATACATATATACACACGTCACTGTCAAACAAAACCCCAATATGTGTTCAGAAACATCTCCTGAGTACAGTAATACTCCCCATGCATGGGTTTGTTTGAGGACTAAAAGGCCACATCAAAGTTTGCAGTGGTAAACAACCAAACTTGTGTTCACCAACATTTCCCGAGTACAATATTACCTCCCATTCATGGGGAGGAGGGGGGCTGTTGCGTTGTTTTGGGGGTAAAAGGCCACATTTGGGACGTATGCATTTTTCAAATTTGACATGTGGCCATCCTGCCCCCTGTGTTAATTGGGACATTGTTGAACACAGCCAATTCAATTTACCCCATCAAATTATAAATTTTTTGTAGACACCCCATGGGCATTTAATATGCCAATATTTTAACTTTTTCCATGGGAGATATGTGTCTGTAAGTCGAACTTTTATGTTACACACTACCGGTTATATCCTCTACCCATTCACAGCGCTACGGAATTTGATAAACAATAAATAATAATAATTTGAAGACTTGCTCATAAAAATACACCCCCCACACACACACTATTGAGGCATTTCAGTGACACAATTGGAGCTCTTTAAGATGGGCAGCCCCTGGGAGGGAACAGACATAGACCCTGATGCTGATCTTAGTGTTGCTGAATGCCTTGACATTGAGGCATTACAGCAACAATGGTTAGGTGAAGAAAGCAACAATTGTTATTTACTGACTGTTTTTGCCTGATGTTCCTGGACCGTAAACAGGTTAAACACCAGTATTTCAGAACATTACTTGTATCATATGACAAAAACGGTAACGCAATACTGAAAGTATCAAGTATGGGATCCTTTGTTCCACAACCTCATTATGAAATTAGTATAAAATACACAAAAGCATAGTCCTGATTCCTTACCTCATCTACAGTCTTATAACATGGAGGGTTAGAATTTGGGTCAAATTCCATTTCAGACGGGATTGACTGAGGGGGGAAAAGAAAGAAAGGGATAACCTTAATCCAGAGGGAATGTTTGACAGTAACATCCAGAAAGGGCAGACAGACATCACTACTCACATGTCTGGAAATGAAGCAGGCCATTGGCCCAATTTCTGTAAACAATCCAACCTGCATGCATAAAAGATGGAAAAAGTGTCATGAGAAGTTCTCAGGTTATGAGGATTAATCATACACCTGAGGATATGATCGATACTCTTGAAAGCTACTACTGTACAACACTCTTTCCTAGCACCAAAAAAATATACCAGCTAAAAGTACAGTTAATGTTTCTTACTAAAACCAACAGCCAGACAAAATCACAAGAGTTGCAACTATACTATTTCTTGAAAAACTCTCACCTTGTTGACTTGGGTCACTACAGCATCTACAACCTCACCCTTAAAGGGACGGAAGACGATAGCCTTGTACTTGACTGGGTACAGGACAAAGCCTCTTCCGGGCTGGATCACTCCTGCACCAATGTTGTCAATTGTGGTGACTGCAATCACAAAACCATACCTGGAGAGGACAAGAGCATGGACATAAATACATGGAACATAATTGCTTACTAAAATCAGAAACAGTGTGCCCTTTTAATAAAAAAAATCTAAAAAGGACAATGTATGTATGTATGTATGTATGTATGTATGTGCTAACAGTAATTGACAGGGCAAAAGCACTGTAATGCATGCTGCAACTAAAGGGCCAGTTTGTATGCATTATTCAATGGGTAAAGAGGCTTTGAAGAAACCATATTATACAGGACCAGCAATGCTTTTCCTGCATCGGACACTTACTGGGGTAAGAAGACTTTTCCCTATATATGTATGTTTTCCATGTGATCAAAATTGGAAAAACAAAAATTAGATATGAGATGGGATTTGAAGAAAATATATAGTGAAGACAAGAAATTGAACACAGAACTCTTAATACCATCTAATTTTGTTTTTCCAAATTTGATCAAATGGAAAACATACATACATAGGGAAACAGTCTTCTTTTCCCTATATACACAGACTGTCCACCAAAATATTTCCATTCCCTAGAAAATAGATTATGGGCAGCTGTTTCCCCTGTGCAGGAAAGCATCAGTACAACTAGACATTGTGATGAGCGAGACCTTATACCTCATTGAGTGTTCCCCAGCCCGACAGGGTGGCATCTGTGGTGACAATCCAACATCAAGTAGTCGAACAAGCCTGCTCACCAGATTTTGCCACCAGAAAGCTCCAGTCTGTTTTAATAAGGAGCATCCTTGACTAGAAGGACTGCCTGCACTAGAGGTCTGAGGTGAAGCCCCATGGAATGACTGGAATAGTAGCTGTTAAAAGTCCAAAATGTCTCAAGACATACATGGTCCATCAATTTCGGAGCTTCTGGAACACTAATTTATATACGCAAGCGAATGGTACCTTGTCCCTGGGAGGAGCACTTTCGTACAAGTTGTAGGTACCAGCACAGTCTTGATGGGACTTATAATCCACTGAATGTTGCTTCCTTCGCCCCATGACCACCAGCGATTAACCCCTTCACTGCCAGACAGAACCAGCGTTGCAGAGAGAAGTGGCTGCTTTACCACGGTGGCTAGCTGAAGCTGAGCTACACCTTGGGGCTATTGTCCTGAAAAGGACAATAAGTAATCATAGCAGAGGACAGCTCTTCCCGAACCTCGGTGGCACTGTAGTATACAGAAGTATAGCAATACATCGCTCTACTACCCTGATGAGGACAGCACCGAAGCTTACCTCAATAACAATACCCAAACACACAAACTATATATACATATATATGTAAGAAAGGGGCAAGACAAATATCACAGGATCTAATTACCATGACAGGAAGGAAGTAATTAGATACAATCCTGCAACACAATATCCGGAGGAAGGACAGAATGACATGAGACATAAATAATTACCGTATTTTATAAGATGTAGAGGGTTAAAAGGCATTTCTGGGGCAGAGTGGCAAGCCTAGGGGCAAGTTGGAAGATAAAAGGAAATAAAAACTAAAAAATATTCTTTTCAATCATAGCTTTTATTAAAAAAAAAAAAAAGTTTACATGAATTAACATTTACTAGTAAAATGTTTTTCCTATAGAGTCATCTTATATTCAGGCATTTTCTTTTTTTCTAAATTAATATTTCAGTGGGGGGTCATCTTTAATCACTTTAGCAGTCACACTCCTTATAAGTCAGCCAGTAATGCTGACTGAGCTAGCTGCCCCCCCCCTTTTTTTGATGCTGCAGCAGTATGGGGTCTGCACATCACTTACAGCCACCCTGTACCAGCATGTACTGGCTGACTTGGCATGACAGGAGTGTAATTGCTAACAGCAATCACAGTCCCATCATGCCTAGGTTCCAACATTTACTGGTTGGATGTGTAAGTGCTGGAACCTAGGCATGATGGGACTGTGATTGCCGTTAGCAATCACACTCCTATCATGCCAAGTCATATTGCTAATTCCCCCCCTCCCCCCAATTGTGGTGTGTTAGCTACTTTTATAAAAATGTGAGTTTTTATTATTTTTAAAGGTGGGGGGTCATTTTCGGTTTTGGCTAAGTGAACTGTGACTGTTTTGGTCCAGAATTTTCATTTTTTTAGTTCATCCCTAGAATAAATAGAACTATTTAATTTTTACTTATCCAGAATCCTGAATTTGTAGTCACAAAACTTTCTAGGCCCAGAAATCAGTGAGAGGAAAAGTAAAGGTTTTGTGTCAATTACTTTATTTTAATCTGCATATTTTATTAAAGGCCATATTTTCTCGCAGAGCCTGGAACTGAAGATGTAAGAAGCCATCCGCAGGCAGAAGCGCGACCTGAAGGAATCTCTGATGATCCTGTCTGATCAGGGACGTGGAGCTACGCATGGAGACCATAAAATCTCCTCTGGACATGACCTCTACAATAGACTGTAGAATCTGCATCTGAAACTAATGTATCTGATAAAGCCATTGATGTGCTTGAGATCTATGGACATGAAGGCCGGGGAGCAAGCACCCCCAAAACTGTTTTAGTCAAGGAACAGGAACCAAAGCCCTCTTTTGCCGATATTTATTGATAAGTTCAACAAACTGCTGCCTTCTCCAGGACTTGAAACACACCTCTGGACTTTGCTAAGGCATTTGATACGGTTCCGCATAAAACAAATTAACAGAAATAGGCTTAGGGGCAAATGTCTGTATGTGGATCAGAAATTGGCCAAAAAATAGAATGCAGAGGGTTGTTGTGAATGGATGTTTCTCAGCCTCTACGCAGGTATTAAGTGGAGTGCCTCAGGGGTCTGTCCTCGGCCCTCTTTTTAATTTATTTATAAATGATCTAGGGCTGCAACTAAAGATTATTTTAATAATCGATTAGTTGGCCGATTATTTTTTCGATTAATCGGATAAAAAAATGCAATTTTTTCACATTTAAAATAATGTAATAAAAAACGTACAATTTACACTTTCATCTCTTTATTGCAATGGCCTCTCTCTATTCACCTTCTTATTTTACTGACATTATAATAAAAGCTACAAGAACCCAAACACGGTGTTTCTCAAACTAGTTATTAGTAAATATTAATTCATATGTTAACTATTTTTCATATTTAATAAAAACTATGAGAAAAAAGCCTTGTTTATATTTTCTTTTATTTACCAAACTGCCCCAGTTATGCACATCTGAACCCCCAGCTTGGCACTCTGCCCCCATATATGCCTTATACCTCTTATATGCCAGATTCCACTGTGCCCCCTGATATGCCACTGTGCCCCGATATGCATTATACTCCTTATATACC
>VKOC01000004.1:8498752-8581069 GCA_009364415.1 Spea multiplicata
CAGGACCCCTCTGCTGGCGGCCGCCGCCTGCCTCAGCGCTTCAACTCCTGTGTTGGAAGCGTGAGGCGTTTGTCTCGGGTGCCGGCGCTTCACGTCATATGACGTCATATGCCGGCGCTCAGCAGTGAAGCGCCAGCACCCGAGACAAACGCCTCACGCTTCCAACACAGGAGTGGAAGGTAAGTGACGGGGGGGGGGTAGATTTCGCGAGAAGGGGGTTAAGGGAGGAAACGAGGGGAGATTCTGAGAAGGGGGGGGGTTAGGGAATGAGGAGAGGAGATGCCTGAGGAGGGGGGTTGGGGAGGGAGCAGGGGAGATCCTGGAACGGGGGTTAGGGAGGGAGAGGGAGAAGTATCCTGAAGAAGGGGGTTAGGGAATGAGAGAGGAGATCCTGAGATAAGAAGGGGGGGGCTAGGGAGGAGAAGAGGGGAGATCCTGAGAATGGGGTTAGGGAGGGAAGAGGGGAGATCTGAAGAATGGGGTTAGGAGGGAGAGGGGAGATCCTGAGGAAGGGGGCTAGGGAAGGGGAGGGGAAGATCCTGAGAAGGGGGGTTAGGAGAATGAAGGAGGAGGTCTGAGACAGGGGGGGTTAGGGGGGAGACGGGGAGATCCTGAGAAGCGGGGGGTTAAGGGAGGGAGAGGGGAGATCCTGAGAAGGAGGGTTAGGGAGGAAGAGGGGAGATTGTGAGAAGGGGGGTTAGGGAAGTAGAGGGGAGATTGTGAGAAAGGGATAGATGGGTTGGGGGTGGGGGGGCCCGGGGGGCCCTTAACAGATTCTCGCACCGGGGCCCTGAGGTTTCTCTAGTTAACGCCCCTGATGCCTTCTACTCCCCTATATGCCACTCTGCCTCCCTGATATGCCTTATACCCCCCCTATATGCCATTCTGCCCCACTGATATGTCACTCTGCCTCCCAGACTTACCAATGCATCCCCAGGATTGCCCCTGTGCTCCAGACTCCCTGGTGTCTAGTGGGGGCAGCTGGTGGACGTCTGCACAATGCACATAGACAACCTCTGTTGCTGCCCGGCACTTCCGCCCGAGCATGTCACGCTGGCGCTCCATCATAGAAGCCCCGGCGGAAGTGCCAGGTAGCAGCGGAGATGTCCACCAGCTGCCAGAGGGGAGGATCCAGGTCCCCTGCAGCGCTGCAGCGAATCTGGATCTTAGCCTTATAGTTAGACCTCTATTTGAGGTCAGATTATAATACGACCTGGAATATAAAACAAGGGGTATATTTCAGAGCATTTGCCTATATAACACCATCAATTTAAATCTAATTATGCATCAACAAAGCAGTTGATTAAATAGAGAATCCAATTGATTATACCAGAGTAACGGGTTACCATGTAACTGTCCTGATTAATATTTTGGTAATTTTTTTGTATTTTAGGAGTACCTTTGTGTTTCACAAGAAAAACAGTGAATTCCTCAACCATTCCCTCTAGATGGTATGCTTGCGAGCAGGGCCCTCTCCACCTAGTATCGGTTTGTCTTAGTCATCATACTAGTGGTCATACTCCTCGAATATATATATATACGGTATATTGTAAGAAGTGTTGCATAAATTGTTGGCGCAATATAAATAATAATTAAGGACCCTTACTACGCATGAACTACAGTCCAAAGCTCTGCTTTTCACATACAATACATGAGTCTTGAGGTAGGGAAGGGTTGGCACCTTTTGACCCAAGGGACTGGTGATGCCTAGTGCCCTCCAGCCCATTACACACCCTCCCGGTAACTAGCATACACGTCAGCTCACAGACACACACTATCACCTGAGCATCTCACACTTGGCCAGCCTGCCCCGGCTAGGGGTAAATTTCAGATATTTGTGCTGGCTGCTCAGCCCCACAGTTTAAAATGGACAAAGGAAGGCCAACGCTGGTATTACAGGCACTCTGGGCAAACAATGTCACATGACAATTACACTAATAACGAATTGTTCATGTGTGATGAATATATAAACATGTCATTCTAGTAGTGATTGGGGGATGTCCCAGAAATCACAGAAGGCCTGCTTGGGGCACCATTATGAACTTTCTGTAGCCCTGCTGCGGTTACAAATCTATAGGGACAAACAAAATAATATACCATGTAGTTTCCTGCACTGTACTGCACTGCACTGTGCCAGGCGCTGCTCTCTGCACGCAGGGCTCAGCGGCGCAGCGCTCTCCCTCGCATGCCCTCCTCATGTTGCTGAGGGTGTGTAGAGCGCTGGGCGGGGCCTCCTCATCCACCGACTGCGAGCTGCAGCCCGCGGCAGCCAGAGCCTGGGAAGGAGGGGGGAGAGCAACAGGAGAGCCGGGAGCAGCATCCGGGAAGCGGGGGTCACTCACACAACAGGTAGCAAGGAGCCCTTCTTCGGAGCCATGGGCTTAGAGAAAGAGAAAGCCGATGCCCGGATATTCATGGATGATGATGACTTCAATCGTTCCTCTGTGCCAATGCTGACGGAGAAAAACATTGACAATTCCCCAAACCGAGACCCTCACAGACTGAACAGTCACCTGAAGGTAAGCAGGTGGGGCTCCTTTGACATGTTGCTGGGTTACAGTGCTGGTACCTGCTTGCGATTCCGAGGCGCTCCTTTTATGCGTGCTCTGGAGATCTGCTCAGGACTTATATGGGGATATGCAGTTTTCAGCTAGTAGGGTCATGCTGCACATTCATGTCTGCCTTTACCTTGCAGATAGCTTTTGAAGATGTGATCGGGGAGCCTCCGACAACTTACAGCTTCGATAAAGTTTGGATCTGCAGCACTGCGCTCTTCGAGATCAGTAAATACGTGATCTACAAGATCCTCACCCTGGTCCTGGCCATTCCTCTGGCCTTTATAGCGGGGCTGCTCTTTGCGATCCTCAGCTGCCTTCACATATGGTGAGTAGGGGTGCTGTCCTGCATGGTGCTGATGTCACACCCTATGGTTCTTGGTATACGCTAATAATGAAGAATTGGGGCATATCATGTATTTTCAGTTATTAATGACAGGGACACCAGGTGTCTGCATCATTTTTATTCAGTGAGGTCCCTGTCAAAAAGTCTCTGCAGCATGGAAGAACATAGAGATTTTAGAGATTCCACTCACTGGAGTGAGCTTACCTTAGTGCACCTCAAGTGTCTACACAAATGACAACATAGCCTAATGTTGTCCACTGTACAGCAAGTCCCTAGGTAACATGGCTGGAGAAGAAGGAAGACATCCCTACAGCCTACTGCATACAAAGCTGCCCCATGAGGGGCAATAATGTGTCAGCAAGATGTATGTATAGCTCTGAAAAGGGAATGTTTTGGTTAACCCAGAGATACTCACATAGTCACACAGTGTACACAGGTATATTCTCTTTATTTAATTGTAGGATGGTCAACCTTACAATTACTGACTTGCCCACCCAGACGAGACAGTAATAATAATGAAGTGGAACAGGCCTGTTAGTGGGTTCAGAATCTTTAATTTTCTGTTTATGGCAATTACTAGGCTGGGCAAAAGGGTCAAAAATGTTTTCATAGGCGTAAGCACAAAAGGCTGGCCTCAATGGTGACTCCTGTGGAAGTAATGAGGAGTAAGAATCAGGCCATAAATTATTATTATGTATTATTATTGTTGATTTATATTGATTTATATAGTGCCATCATATTCTGCAGTACAACAATGTTTCTTAAGCACATTTTCAGGAGACACTCAGACACAGAAATATGGTTTTTCACACAAGAGTTTGCTTCAGGTGAAAGTGCTGCTTTATGCCCGTTGTCAAAGATGCATATTTTTAGTAAATACAAATCCGTAGCTTCTTTTTGCGCATGTGGCACTAGCCTAGGCCTGACCCAGGGCAGCACTTTAGACCTTCTTGTAGAAAGATATCCCTCACTTTTTGGCAGTGTTTATACCCCATACAGGGCCTTGGGTTATGATGGTGATCTGCCCCTTGTATGGCATCGGAGTAGCACCTCTTCAGATCTACTGCCCTAGGCCTAGTTGACTTAGGCCAGAATATGATGCCATTTTTTACCTCACTGTGGGTATTTGGCCCTTTCATAAAGCTTGAGACTATGGATATTTTCAACCATCACTTCAGCTGTTCCAGGGACTATGGGCAGCATCGTGCATTCTTTGGCAAATGTTCACCAAAGAAAGCCAAACCCATAGAGCTTCTGTTAGAATATCTGATCTGGCACTGTATAATGTATAGGTAAATCAGTGAATAGTGTTTAGAAAACCCCCACATTACCTATGCATCATACAGGGCCAGCTCAGCCCTTCCTGCACATAAGGCTCACTGGGATCGGACGTTCACATGAAATCTTCAGCTCTCCTATAAACTCCCTCTTTAGTTAATAGATCGCTTCATGCATTTAAAGTATACAGTAAGTGTAATTTTTCAGTGACCTTCAGCGTAGTGAGGTGCCCCAGCCTAGGCCAACTAGGCCTAAGCCTAGGGCAGCGGGCCCAGGGGGTGGCAGTCCCCCCTGGTACAAACCCTCTGGTATTCCGCTGCATAGTGGGGCAGTTACAAAGAAGATCTTTGATCTCCTCAACCACTCTGTTTACGCTATGGAAGGTTTGCTGGGTGAGCCATGTAAATGATGTCAAAGTTGCCGTCTCCTTTAATTATAATTACTCCTCCTATTGGTTCTTCATTGGATAAATAATATACTAAGCTCCAGTGTACTCTGTTTTATGGGGAATCATCCCTTTATTAGATATTTGATTAGAAAGAAAATAAACGATCTCTTAGCTTGCCCAAAAATATATTCTCCTTACATTATCGGGATCTTTATAGGTGGTATTCTGCAGGGGAGCCCGCTGCAACTTTGCAACCCTATACACACAATTATACACAGTAAACTAAATTGTTACTGTGGGTATTCATTTTTTTTTTAAAAAAGCGATTTCTTATAGCCGGTAGGCAAATATTCTCGGTTAGAACACATTTTAATATGGGGAGTTTCTACTGCAGTAACATATGTTTGGGCATGGAAAACACAATAGCTCCATGTCATAACTTGTGGAAGAAGCAGGCAAAAGGTGAACTAGATTGGTAGCTTGATATCTTCATGCAGAGATTATATCCAATAATACAACAAGCTTTATAAAAACAGTAAACTTTAACATAAAGTTATGAACATTTGGTTGAATTTATTAAACAGGGTAGTGATGGACCAAGGAGGCAATGGCATTGTAAACGCACGCGTTTTGTGAATGTGATCTATGTAATGCATAAGATGAAAGAATTGGATGAAAACACAAAATATTATTGCCTAATAGGAATGGGAGAGTTCATTCACAATTTTCACTGGATAGATTAGTGGTGGCCACTCCAGCCTCCCTTTGCCCCCCAAAAACATGGCGCCCTAGGCAAAAAAAGCCTGCCTAAAAAGAAATCCGGGAGATGTAGAACTGAATAGTATAAGATCACATCACTTGTGTTCTAATAGTTTGCAATAGACTACAATGATTCCCTTGTATGCTGGCAGTTAGGTTTCACTGAGAGTACCTGGATTAACCCTATTGTCTTCTTGCAGCTGACCTATACCTGAACCAGGATTAGATAAGAAAAAAATGTAATGTTACTTTTTGGCAGAATTAACACAGTGTTCTTTAATTTGCTGTATCTAACATAGCATATGCCAGTAGTAACTGAATGGGCTGATTGTACACAAGATGAGTCAGATATCACACGGTGCACGCGCTTCCACAAAAATTGGATAGTCTGCAGTCAAAAATACATGTGTTTAATATGTAGCTAATTGTAAAATGAAACCTGGTTAGCAGATCTGATTGACTAACAGCCGAAGTACCAGTCCATTATTTACAGATACCTCACTACTAACAACATACATACAGTATCTGTACTAGAACACCCGGAGCAGCTTCAGGGGTGACGTTCCAGAATGATAAGTCAGAAAAATGTATTTCTTGCATATAGTTATTGTTAAGGTGAAAAGAGTTAAATCGTCTTTCAGTTAGCATCCCTTTGCTGTTGGACTCACCTACGGAAACTTTATTCTTTTTCAGGATTGTGATGCCATTTGTGAAGACCTGTCTAATGGTCCTGCCATCTGTGAAAGCAATATGGAAGGGCGTGACAGACAGCCTTGTTGCGCCTTTGTTTTCCAGCATGGGACGGTGTTTTTCTTCAGTTAGTGTTCAACTGGATCATAATTAGGCACAAGTCCAAATCCTCTTCTGAACGCATCAAAAACATGGGGAACAACTTTGCAGCTAGACCGATGGAACATATTCTGACACTGTACATGTGCTTTCCGGATGAAACCTCAGTCTTAATGCAGAAATGTGCAAAAAAGAAATGTTCAATTCTAATCATAGCCAACTCACATTCTCTTATGAGTTGGATATGGGTAGTATACATCAGTTCCAATCAAACCTTTTCTATAGAAGTCTGCTCCTGACACATAGGAGAAGTATATTCTATACACTTGACCCAACAAACACTGCCAATATACATCACCTTACACCGAGTTTGTTATTACTAAAACATGAATAGCAAACATATATAAAGCATATGTTGGCAAATGGATCCTTAGAGGAACAGTCATGTAGCATGGTTGTTACTTTATATTAAACCTGACTGTGCCCCCAGTCTCCCAATGCTCTGCCGAGTGTTTGTATGTGAAAGATTCTGCAGGTCCTCTTGGCTCTGATGCTGTTAGGGGATAGAATGTTGCTACCTGTTCTCTAGGAGAGGTATTGAATAGCTGTTCATCTAGAGCAGGGGCATCCAACCTACAGCCCTCAGCTGCTGCAGGACTACATCTCCCATCCTCCTCAGCCAGCCCCTTAGCTGAAGGGGCATTATGGGAGATGTAGTTCTGCAGCAGCTGGAGGGCCGCAGGTTGGACGCACCTGATCTAGAGAGACACACGCATGGTGATGGAACCTAAGAGAGATTGTGAAGCAAGGGGCTTGATTTATATTCAGTTACAGTGAGATAAGATTTATTTTGGAATAAGAGTAATTTATTTTGCCTACTTCCACATTGACTGAACAAAGTTGGGGAAATAGCGACTGACAGCTTCACCAACTGTATCCTGGGATGTGCCCAGGATACACTGCTTGGCCACCTCAAAACCAAAATGATTAAAATCACCAGAATTACACAAATAATACTAGTCTTGTATATAGCATATTTGAAGTATTGTTATTTCTAGATGTGGGGAAGCCGGCCAGTGGCACGACATGAGCCAAGTCGGCTCATCCACAACATAAGGAATTGCAATGTAGTATGCGGATGGTGCACACTCCTAAACTCTGATGAGCTGGGCCAAACCAGGAGCCAATATAGGAGAATATATCTTCTTTAAAACACATATAACATATACAGAATATATATATATAGAACTGATTCTTTATAATAAAGTATTTTACTGTATTTTAGCCTCCAATGCACTGAAATATAATGCTTCTTTGTACATTTAAATAAACAGCTATAAATTTTTCATCTTTTTGTAGAGTTGTGTTTATCTAATCCGTATCTCTTTGTAACTTTGTCACAGTCTGAACAGACCTCTTTTATCAACTGGCGGACTAATTATTCTGTTACTAATAAGTAAAGTACATGGGGTGCTCTGTGCTCTACAGCTCAAGACAATACTGCCTTAATCATCCAATGCGATTCATGTATCTTGCCAGGTCACCAAAATTATCACCGCTTTTTATTCACATATTCCCTTCACTGCGCCTGAGACTTTGCACCAGAGGTCCACAGGACTGTAGAGCTGCTCCTTCTTTTCAGTTTTATTCATCTATAAGTATCAGTGATCCCTTCAAACAGTTGTGTAACAGGAAGATTTGCAGTTGGGAATGGCCCCAACCACATTGTACCTCCTGAGACCCCTGTCCCTGGTGATGGACTGTGGAGCGCTGTGATATCATAACCTAGCTCTCCCATGTCTCTCCTTGGAGCCTGGGGAAGCAGAATAGGCAGAGACCTCAACGCTCCAGACCACAAGGCACTGACTGCCCCAAGACATATACACCATCTCCCCCTCCCTTGTACGGGTTAATAAATATGATTTAATATGGTTATAGATGACAAACTGTGGGGGCAAAACATTTCAGAACTTGGGGTCTCCTGCCATCGTGCTATGATGTAAAAGGTCAGCGTCTTACGACCAAAATGATCTATAAATATAGATATGAATTTTCTTAAACAAGTCTTGTTTTTGATTCTGCATATAACTTGTAGGATGTCTAAATGACCTTTCTAAATGTTGTTGAAACAAAGGCCCAAGTGAAACACTTAATTGCTTTGTATACAATGTATCTTTTATCTTTCAGAAAAAAAGTTGGCTTTTCTGTCACTGGATTATTTTATGCCATATGTGTCTCCATTGCACATCTGATAACATTACTGATTTCTGGAGGTCAGTGTATGATTATTACATTCTATCTAAAGTCCTTGTGAAACAGAACTGTGTTAAAGGAGAATGTGTTGTAATTAAGCAAAGGTCCAGCTGGTGCGGATGAGTGATTTCAATATCATGGACCCACTCCAGTCATATAACTGGTTTAATTCTCAGTCATGCCAGAGTTAGTGGTAATTTGCAGTGGTAGTTTCAGTGATGCAGTTCAGGATTCACCTGGCCAATGGCATGGATACAACTGCATTTGTAATATGCCACAGATAAAGCAACCATGATGTCATTTTGCGAGGATTACTATTTGGCATTTTTCAACATCCACAGCCTATTTATTAAAACACATGTGAACAGAAGTGTAGTGCTGCTGTAGGACCACCCTGTTAGTGGCCAGATTCTCCCACTGAACCATGTAGAATGCTGACAATTTAAATATTTCCTTTATGGGGCTGGAGAGGTGGCAAAGCTGGTGGGCCACTTGGTTCTCCCACTACTGTGTGTAACCAGTACAGTTACCCTTTGCGTTGGGGCTCTCATAGTTTTTTAGGAGCCTTAAGTATAAAGACTGGTTCTGCTTCACAGTTTTGCTGCTTCACAGTTTTGCAGCAGTTCCAATCATACTTTACACCCAATACCGTGTTCTTCTGTGTTGATGAGTTTGAAAGCATGGTAGATTGGTCCCTTGGTGAGCCTTAGATCCATGTTCCCCAATCCATATGTTGCATAATGAATGTGCTTTTCTGGTGGTTCAAGGTTGATATTGGCCCAAAGCAAAAGGATTTAAGGGAACCATTTCTAAAACAGTACATTTAATCACATACAAATATTGCAATATTACATCATGCTGATGTAACTGCTAGCTGGCTTGTGGTGAGTATGGTGCACATTCACACTCGTAAGCAGTGCATCCAAGGAGCCAGTAGTGGGAAAAGATTGGAAATGCATAGGGTTGGATTCTGATCAACAAAAGAGTACGAACAGAATCTGACTTAGATACCATATGATTTTTAGAAATATAATTTTAGTTCTTGTTGCACTGATGATGGGAAACGTATGAACATTTCACAAATGACTAATTACGGTAATTTGAACGCAGTGTGTAGCTATACTCCAGAAATATTTGATAAACCAGCAGTTTAATAAATCACCTTACCTTTTGCAGTGTTTTATACCCTTCCTTTTTTGGTAAAATCAATTGAAACATACAGGAACATCTGTAGTTTGTGAAAAACAGCTATTTTTAGAAGCCATTATCAAACAAACTCCCACAAAAATGGGCAATGCTGCCAACTTTCATCTGGATCTTCTTCCCTAAAAATACACACGGCTAATGCAAAGAGACCCAGTTAAGACCAGCTGGGAGGTCCACAGTACACTTCGGTCTACAATTAACACTCAAGTATCAGTGAATACAACTCCAGATGCTCCGCCTCATGTTATTAGCACAACACGTATAATTATTCTTTAAAATTCTAACGTATTTAATTTGAAAAAATCAATCCAAAACTGTGCAAAATGTAATGTGTTTCGTGTCTTACTTGATGCTTACTTATAATGTATAGATCCACTGAACAATAATATTAGATTAAACCCACCAATGAAGGATGCATATGAAAGTACTTTGTAAGGACTTTCAAATCAATGGGAGCACTTTCTGTGCATGTGTGTGTGTGGGGTCTCACCCTCCTGGAACTATCTTGCAAGCCAATGCTGATAATGGCTGGCAGTGGCTATTCCACATGTGTGCGTTGGCAACCAAGTCATAATGGGCAAATGCTTAAGAGGGTTATGCAGAATGCCTCTATAAACCTTCAAGGGGGTCCAAAATGAAAATTTAAAGTGGGCAATCAGTTATCGTATTTATATATGATGGCTGGAATGGCTGAACTCAGACCGACCCAAGCAAAATTGTGTTTGGAAGAGGAGAGCTGTAAATTCAAGCAATTCTGGTAAACCATAAAAATGAAAGCTCTAGAAATGGTCATGTTTTTCCTGAATATATCTATAGTTCCCAGGCTGAACATTTCAGAACAACCATATTTAAAATTGTCTTTTTTTTTTAAGCATACATGTATTTATGACGCAAACCTCTATTTTCAAGATAAAAGGTTTTTTTGGGCACAGCCTAATTGCAAGCTAAACTAAACTAGCTATTCTACATTTCCAATCACAGAAGACGAGTGGAATATGGAAAATATTCTCATGGAAATGTTTTTCTCTTCTGTGTGAGAACAGTTGTTGCCATGATTTCCATAATTTTCCATTTCTGTTTCCTATGGTCGGCCTCAAATTCTATATGATGTCGTGTAAGGAGTTGTGCTAATGTAAACCAACCCTTTCGCACTCCATGGGGCAGAGAATCCCTGGAAAATATGTTATCATTGTTTCTTGTAATTGTTCTGCATTACAATGCGAGCCAAGGAATGGTATGAATGTGCCGTGCTTTTTAGAATATTATAGGAAAATAAAAAAAGTAGTGAAATTCAAATTGTTTTAAATGTAGTTGCATTGGTATATTTCTGCCCATGGCTTCAATCCAAATTTAGCTCTGAAAATAGTTTGTTCCATTTAGTCATCACACTTTAACCCTATTTGTGCTAGAATGCAAAGTTAGTCGAATCCTTCATTTAATTTCATTTTTATTATAAGTAATAATAACATTGTTATAAACATGTTTATTGACACCAATCTGTCTTTATCTGTGATTCTATCATCTCAAATAATAACAGTGTATATCTATAAAAGGAGCATTAATTTTAACAGCATACACCTTGCCATATTAGCATATGTACTAGATATGAAACATGTTAATCCGGCTGCTGTTTCCAACCACAATTTGCTCTTTTCCCCACCCAGTGGTAATTTCTCGAAAGAAAACGACACCAAGCCATTCTAGTCGTCTCTATGTCCAATTCCAGTGTCCATGGAAAGACTTGTTGAAGTCATTGTTGCTTCTGGGGCATTAAGTAAAATGTCCTTCACGAAGAAGGTTGCTGCCTACTCCTGTTACAGTCCATATAAAGGGGAAGGTGATGTCTTCCTCTTAGAAGATTTATGCTATATCGTGAAACCACATACCCATCTTTCACTGGTCACCGCTAATGCAAGTTATTTTTTTGGTGCCCATTGTATGGTTCCAAAATGTGCTATTGTCCATACGCAACAATCCATAGCTAATGTTTAAATTAACTTAATGAAATTGCTACTCACAATATATCTAAAACAAATAATCGCTTTGAGATTAGGACCGTAGTTCTTTATTTATTCAGGGTAACTTATCTATTATTTGTAAAAGACTTATCACATTATGTTTGAGATGATGTTAGCAGAGCAAGGTCAATCACTGTAAAATATCAAATGTCTGCCTTGTTTCGGTGAAAGGTATTGTGCATATGTGTTAAGCATAGTTTTTCCTTATAGGTTCTAATGAAATCTGCAGCTAGCATCTTCTAAGCCGAGTGGACAGCAGCGAGATTTGTGGGTCTGATGCCAAAGATACTTGTTCCTCAGCCATCTGTCTGTGCTTGCATTAAGTTGGGAAGCACAAATGTGATATTAAATACAAGCAAGCACCCTTTGTCACAGGTGTAATACAGTAAACCATCGCATGGGAACAGCGGAAAACGATATGCAATGCTGTAGAAAGCAGACCACCCGCATGGTGTCAAGATGGTGACACAAGTGAGTGTGGTCCATAGTCTTGCTCTGACGATGGGCCTTTCCTTACTTTGTTAAGCCTCCACTCATATATACAGTCTAACAGTACTAAACAGAAAGGTATCCGAGGCCTCATATCATACCCAGAGACTGACATCATCCATAACATCCACAAAACTATCAGTCCTAAAAACCCAGCGAACCTGAACGGATAGCATGCCTGCTTCTGGCTTTCTTCCTGTACTTGTCTAAACAGGTCTATGACAATTTCTCACTAAAATCTGTCACAGGAGCAAATACTTATTTTTCTTACTATTGTATGTTCTAATCATCTCAAAACATACCAGCCAATTGTGCAGCGCAACAGGGTGACATAAACTCTAAACATATCAGTTAAAACATACATTGTAGATAAAGGAGAATTAGGGACCCACCGGGTCCTAAAACAGGTGCCTGCATGCTTTCGTTATGAATACAATCATCATGTATAAATGTAATATATAACTTGCTAAGGGCCCTGGTAAGGTATTGCTATTGGCAAGGCGTCCCTAGGCTAGGGTGATCATCCCCCGAATCTTTACATAGAAACATAGAATTTGACAGCAGAACTATTTGGCCCATCTAGTCTGCCTATTTTTTCTTGATGTAGGGGACTCAAACCCTTATTAGTCCTTGGTCTGTTCCCACAGTGAGTACAGCTTTATGCCTATTCCAAGTATGTTTAAACCTCCCCACTATTTTAGCCTCTACCACTTCTGCTGGCAGAATGTTCCATTTATCTATTACTCAAATTAGTAGAACTTCCTTACATTAGATCAAAGCTTCTAATCCTCTAGTTTTAGACTATGACCACCTGTTCTAAATTTACCACTCCTTTCAAATGAACTTGCCTCCTGTACTTTGTTAAATCCCTTTAAGTATTTAAATGTTTCTATTACACCCCTGTCTCTTCTTTCCTCCAAACTATACATATTAAGACCTTATCCTGCAAACCACTCACTATTTTTGTCGATCTTCTCTGAACTCTCTTCAATGTGTCAATATCCTCCTGGAGATGGGGTCTCCTGAACTGAACACAATAATCTAGGTGAGTCCTATATGCTATATAACCCAGAACCCTGCTTGTATTTTATGATACTTTATTGCATTGGAAATAATTACTCCCATGTCCCTCTCTTCCGCTGTCTTTAACATAACAGTACCCCCAATGCTATATTCTGCCTTGGGCTTTTTAGGTCCCAAGTGCATTTCTTTACATTTATCAACATTAAACCATAGCTGCCACACTCTCCACCAGTCTACTAATTTACATAATCGTTATTTAGGTCAAATGTACATTGAAAGCATCTAAGTTTTTGTTTTAATTGTCATAAAAGCGTTTGGTGTAAACAACATCATTATACAAATACATCTGCTCAATCATTTTAGCATAAAATTAACTCTTGTATTGTCTTGTCCTTTCCTGTCAGAACACAGGCCCGCAGACGTATCATTTCTCATCCTCTCAGGAGAAAATGTTCTTTGTATTGACTCCTTCAGAATCACACACGCACTATGCAGGATAGAATTTGCTACACTGTGTATGCCTCGCTTACAATTCAGCGCGCCTTCACATATGATGCTCTCCGCAATTTGCACCTCTCATGCTTGTTGGGTCTAGCCAGTACCTCATAGCCCGGTCAATGAGCTTCCTTGCTGTTCTCTGGGTGCATTCCTTGTCCATAAGTTTCCTTGTATCAGACATTGGCTTCTCTAGTACGCCACCTGCCTCAGCCTTCTTGGCTAGTTTAGGTCTTCTCGCCTTGCTTTAATTTAAGTCCTGGAGACTTACCCATGGGCTGAAGCTCTGGGTAAAAGGGACTGTCATAAGCAGGGCCGGCCCAAGACTTAATGCGAAGTTTAAATTCCCCCACCCCGACGCTGGGGGGGGGCGGCATTTTAAACTTCGCCCCAGGCATTATCCACCCTGTGCAGCGAGTCTCCCTGCTCTGCCACGGTGCCGGCTTGTAATGCTGAGCGCCAGAAATTCACGTCACTTCCGGTGCTCAGCATTACAAGCCGGCACCGAGACCGAACAGGGAGACTCGCCGCAGAGGAGAGAGAGAGGGGTGCCGAGCGGGTAAGCGAAAACCACTCTGCGCCCCTCTCTCTCCTCTCCGCTTAAAAAAAAAAATAGCGCTTGGGCCGGCAAAGTGCCGCCCCTTCAAAAGTGCCGCCTGGGGCAATTGCCCCACTTGGCTCCATTTCAGGGTCGGCCCTGGTCATAAGAGAAGACACTCCTTACATTGGGCCTGTCCTCAGCAGCATTCCATACAATACATGTCTAATAAATATGAGTATGAAATGTTGAAGGAAACACTTTGTATGTAGAGTATATTGCATATTATATACATACTGAGTCTATTATTACAATAAACAAAAGGATTTTACTTTTTTACAGCGAAAACTACTATATACATATATAGATACGTAAATTAAACATGGTTTACAACACAGAAGTGCCAGTGTAAACAAATTGTGCACAGCTCTTTGATGATCATGTTATCTCATTTTAATAAGCTTCAAGGGGTTGTTGGTGGAGCATGCTGTTCATGAACGTTCCTCCTGCATGAAAGTTTTGTGTCTTGAAGCACCCTATTCCTTGCTGGTGATCCATGCGCCTTGGGGATATGTCTCAGTTCAGCACGGCTGTCATCCAAGCCAAAGCCAAGCAGAACAAACATTGGAGCTTGGCCAGAAATAATCCTGCTCACACAGCCACCTCCTTCCCCTCCTTTCCCTAGCTGTGCCTTTTCACAATACTGTATCTTCCTCGCACAGATCCCTTAAATCATACCTCACTGAAATCTCAATCAGAACTCCTAGCGACTGAACGACAGCATGTCTGGTGGCAAATACATAGACGAGGAGGTAGGAATTGGCACTGTTTGTGGCACAGTCACTCTGGGTGTTCTCTCTCTCTCTCTCGCTCTCTCTCTCTATATATGTATGTGCTTCAATGCTCCTGGGCACACTAATGTGACCATGGGTGAGTTGCTGTAAAGCAATCTTTTGCAGGCTCCAGAGCAGTTTGTTCCCTGACTTCTTACTCAAAGTGTGCAGCTTAGGCAAACTACAAGGGGAATTTTATCTCCTTAAAAATACCTTTATATGAGAATAACATTTCATGGGGGAGTAGAGAATGGAATGTAACTTGGCTCCTTCAGTTTGGGTTTTATAGTGCTTGGCACCCTTTTAACTATTGATATATTACTCAATAGGAGACGCTAGCAAGAGATGTTTGTTTTTTGCAGGTGTGCTGGTGCAGATATGGGGCACACATTTCTACTTTAAGGACAATGGAATGCTGTTTGTACCATGGGTGTACATGGTATAACAGCGTACAGATGTTCTGAGACATCAGCTCTGAACGTAACAGATCAGCAACTTGGTCATATTTTTGCTTCTGCAGGTAGCAAATAAGCTAAATATATTAACATATAGTTTCATAAAGAATTGATTCCATACAAAAAGGTGGCAGTACTGTATATAGCATTTCAAAATTAGCTAAAAATATTTATTTAATGTAATGACAAAAAAAATATTTATTGAGTTAGGGCCATGTACTTTTGTGCAAGTGTCACACTAAATGTTTTTAATTAATTATACATAGAAAGATACTAATTTAATAAGTGTTAAAAAGTTTCGTATGTGTGAACGGACAGATGACAGGCTTCCTAAGCTGTTACCACTAACATGCTCACGTTTATGATAAAGAAGGTCACTTGGCCTGTCTCAAGTCCTAACACACTCAGGACAAGAATTAGGTTAGCATCTGGGAGTACATGTTAGAGAAACGTCACCGAAAGCATAGAACTTGAGAGTTTGGGAGGAAAGTTGAATATAATGTATATTAATGTATAATAAATTATAAAGGCTAGCCTGGGTCTTATTAAGGAAAAAGCTGCTTGGGGTTGGCCCCGCGTATTACATAGTTGAGAGTGATGTGGTCTTCATAATGAATAGTTAAATGTTTACTTTTCCAGGGATCTCCTGATTCAAGGAACATAGCACTTTTTTCCCACATATATATAACATATAACACATAGGAGTTGAGGGTTTAGGTCATAATAGATGTTCCTTAAATGCCCAGTAGTAGTCCTAATAGTAGCAAACCTGCACCAAAACTTGCATTACGAAGCCTCCTTGTGGTTTCTTGCCAAAATGTGTAATTGGTTTTTGCATCTACTACTTTTAATACACCATACTACTTTCAGCAAGCCCCATGTGTTTAGAGTAGGCCCGGTTGGCCAGGGTTTAAGAAGAAATCACCAAAAAAAACTCAAATATTCGTCAAACTTTAATAAATTAAACCCATAGATGTTTGATGCTTTAATGCACATGCAGTCACCCCTTGCAGTGAATTCCAGTTCTCACCATTTACATTGCGGGACTGGGTAGTTGGAACGATCGTTAGTGCAGTTTTACACTATATGCATTTTATTTTGGGTTTGAGGATTTGAAATGTTGAAAATACAATGGATTATTCATTTGGGATTAAATGTATAAAAAGGGAAGTTATTGATATTTGGACATTGTTCTTATTTCCACATCTCATAATCTGGATGTCGGAGTATAGTGCGTCTTTAAGTTCACCGCAGGTGGAGTTCAACATGAGGCTTATTCTTTTAATAATAAAAACTGCAAATTCTTCCGCACTTGGAAATACACAACATTAAATACACACAGTGGAGTAGTGTTCTATGTCTTGTGGGTTGTCATGAACTTTAATTTCTTCCTTATTTTTCATTTTGATATCAGTTTCCTGTTTATAATGAATGTCCCAGCCTTGGTATTTTTTCGAGTTATTTTCTGGGTTCATTGGGTTTAAAGTCCCATATTTCCTGGGATATGGTGTTAGGGTCGGTACTGCCGATGTGAAATAAAACAGACTTGAATGTGCCGTAACCTGATGGTTTAATGATTGTTTAGCATTATTATGTAAAACTGAATGCAAGTTTCAGCAAAGTTTATGCTATCTGACAAGGATCCCTTTAGGATGAGGATTACAGGGTGACAGCTGACAGACATTAGCGAGTTGGAAACACCGTCCGCGCGATCCTTCTAAACATAATTCTTACAAAGTGCCCCTGAACCCCATTACCAATAATATATTAGGGTAGTTTTTTTTGCACCCGACTGGAATCTGTCAAGTTACGCCCAGACATTAGTTTGATCGCCAACATGAAACAGCAAAGGAAAATGCAGGTTTTATTGTCCCAACTGCTGCAGAGTACTTTGCACATTTTGGCAGAGCATGATGGGAATTGCAGTCCATTATAATCCAGAGTGTCGTATGGCCATTGGTCCCCGCGCCGAATTATACAGAAGTAACAAGTCTGTGATTTACATTATCACCAAGAGTAGCACATGCTACACGCATGTGAACGATGAAGCTGCACAGACACACGGCACACATTTAGAACTATTAGGAAAGGAATGGAGGGGGAGGATATACTTGGCATGTACACATCCAGCTGGGCACAGTGACTCAGACCTCCATGCATCCCTCTCTACATGTCAGTAATTACAGACACACCCAAAGCTCTTACACACAAGGGGCCCGGAGGCACAGAATGACTACCTGGTAACTGCCTCCTACATTGATGTCTACATGAATAAATCCTATGTTATGGCATGCTATCTCCACCAATCAGCAGGGATCATATGTAGCTTGTATGTAAAGACATGTATGTAGAGTGCTACTGAATAAAGCTCTGGGTGCACATAGGAGTCTGATGCACTGAAAATAATTACAGAAGATCATGTGGCATCTATCCCTGCCTGGATTAAATGAGTCTGGGGCTTGTGAGATGCCGGGAAGAGCTGCTCCCTGTGCATGGAAAAAGTACGGGGATGGTTGCAGGGCGTGGCCCCGCCGGGCCTGCATGGAAACCGTGCGCTGTCTCCCCCCCCCCCCGGGGTGTGACAGGGGGTTGCCTGCGGGGGTGGTCGGAATCCCCCAGGAATGATGTAGAATTGGCGATCCGATGACCCCTGCTGGAGGCAGTCGGTGCTCTGGTACAGAGGGGTGTGGTGTTTCGCATGGATCCTTTTATAAACCAAGCCTTAGTTGTACAGAGAGAAGTTTGCTCTGCTCCGACTGACAGCTCTGTCTCTTCCATCTATGGTTGGACGTTGCTAAAGTGCTTCTTTTCTTTTTTTTTTTCCTCCCCTTTTCCACTTGTCTTACATCCTCCCTCCCCTACACACCCCAATCCACCCCCCCATTCAGGGTGTACTGTACACTTCGCCTATCATCCGAGATCAAGGTAACATCTATAAGCCCAACAACAAGATCATGGCTGATGAGTACGCGAGCGAGAAGGCTGAGCGTGATGCCCACACCAAGGAGATCGACCTGGTCAACAGGGACCCCAAGCACCTCAATGACGACGTGGTTAAGGTGAGGCTGGCCCCAGTGCACAGCAATGCAAGTCCTGCCACCACAACTGGTCTGGCAGAGCATGATGGGAGTTGCGGGTGGGTAACAGCTGGATATATGCAGAGCTTGCCCACCTCTGCTCCTAGAACGAGCTTGTGGTTCCTAATATTAACCCCTTATGTCGTAACTTTTGCACATTCACTTAGTGAAGCCTCTGATCTATTTCATTCAGTTTCTGTGAAGGGGCCATAGATTAGACATTACACGTGTAGGTCGGCTATAATGTGTTGCATGTTATACATGACATTTCTGAAAAGCTGTATATTATTCCTGAGTAATGCACCCCATCTAACAAGGCTGCATAGACCCTTTGCCAATACAATCTATAATGCCTGTTGGGTGTACAGCACCTTGACGCGTTCACCGGGCTGTCACCCATTAAGTAACAGGGTTATCAGGCAGTATTCTGACTGTACTTGTTCAGAGAATGCTGTGGATGCATTAAGTTAACACTGCCCTTTGCATGAACCAAGGGGTATAGACACGCGGTGTGTTACTTTGGACATGTTGTGACATTTGTGTAATGTTTCATTTGTTTTGCTTTCCATTCATGCTGGCAAAGTGTGAAAAAAGTTTTTGAGTTTGGAAGCTGAAAGGTCTATGTTCCTGTCTATGCCTGAACCTGAGAGATTCCAGGTGACAGCAGATTTAATCATTGCATTATTTCACATTCACACAAACTTTACATATCTTGCATATGGCCAACCTGCAAGAAATCTCACTCTCTTAACCTATGTAACATACAGGGCTAACATGCTCCATTCTTACAGGTGACACTGATTGGGGTTGGCCCAATGCAAAGTGAAGTTGGAGAGTTGAAATATTTACCTCCCCAGCAAACTCCCCCAAACTCCAGGGTTATTAAATACTGCCATAATAGTGTATTTCAGGCATCGCAGAATATCTATTAAGGGTTTCATTATTTTATATAAACATAGTATTTTAACTTGTTCCTGAAGCTCATTTAAACTATTAGATGCTTGTCTCTCAGTTGCTGATTTACATGGAGGGATTCACAAATTGTTTTAAATAATCCCAGAGGATACTCTGAATAAAATGTTGAATAGTGAAGAGAGTTTACATTGCATCAGTTTGTAGATTCTAATTTATAATCCATAAATCATACCAACTACACGATGAGTAGGGTGTTTATGTGCCCCAGATCACAACATTTAGACACATCCATCAGTATTTTATAAAAAATACAGCATTACATCTCTGGAGCCAGGAGGAGCCGTATATGTTGCACCATTGATATGATAACATTTTGGGAAAGTAGGATGGGGCAGTGGGATGGTTGCCCCCTTTTGACCTTCTGATGATGAGATCTATGGTGGCCCCTTCTGACTTTCTTATGCTGAGACCTATGGTGCTCCCTTCTGACCTTCTGATGCTGAGATCTGTGGTGCCCCCTTCTGATACTGAGGTCTATGGTGCCCCCTTCTGATACTGAGGTCTATGGTGCCCTCTTCTGACCTTCTGATGCTTACACCTATACTGCCCCCTTCTGACCTTCTGATGCTGAAAGTTATGGTGGCCCAACTCTCTAAGACTTCAGGCTTAGACCTACTTTAGCTGTGTCCCACAATGCTGTACATAAATGGATAACCTAATTGCCCCACTAAATAGGCACGCCTCAGATTCACGCTGGAATGAGTGTATTAAGGAAGGGTTTTATGCATCACTATATTGAGAGGGGGTCTCCTGTTTTTGTTCTTGAAGCTTGGAGTTTGACATTTTGTGTGACCTATTCTTGTGACACAGGTAGTATAGTGTAACTCCACCTCCACCACGCCCCTGCTTGCCTTTTTTAGACTAATCTCCTCCCACAATCCACATTAAATTCAGTCTTACGCTGCGCCTGTCCCCTTAAATAAGATAATTATCTTGGTTAATAGAATGGGGAATTTCTGGATCACTGATCTACACGTTCTAGCTAGATAAATACATATTATAGAGGGCTAATAATTTTAAATGCATTTTAACTCTGGGAACTATTTAATGCTAAATTTATAGATTTTTGTAAATACAAATATGTTATATCTTTTCATTGGCAAAGTGTCATGTTTTCGCAAATACATTTTAATGGGGACCTTTCAATTTTTTTTAATTGTTCAAGGACAGGGCTAACAGCCATATAAGTAGGTTAATATGTGAAAGATTGCTGGATCACTTATAAACCCTGTGAATCAGGAGCACCACATTATTACTATACATATATTTACTATATATAAGTTTACTATACATACGTTTCCAATACATAACTTGCCCCACCAATGCATTTTGCAGGGTGCTTGTGTTCAGCATTGTAACCATAGGCACCATCATCGCAGCAACATTACACATTACGGAGTCATAGGGAAGGTCATGTGATCTCTGATTAATGAATTCATGTATTTTAAGATTAGAAAACAGAAAGAAGATATTTTTTTTAAGTTTTGATTCCTAAATAATGTTTTCTATTCTTTTAATTGTAATTCAAGTGTTTTATGTAGTCCAGAAGAGGGGTTACCAAACCCTATTTTTGTTGACTGACATAGAGCTATAAAGTGTGCCTTATTATAAATTAAGGAAGGCCTGTGCAGCACTGAAAGGTTTCCTGGCTCATGTGTTTCTTGTCTAAAACTTTACTTTTGTGATATCATTCACTTGTTTATTTATAAGAACTTATTTTTTTGTCAGGTGTGACATTTATGTCATAACAGTTGCCAATGCCTTCACACCTTTTCACATTTCATTTAAGACAATTATCGGATATGACATCATATGTTATTATCTTCAGTAGGGCGTGTTGTTCAAAAAATAAACATCTCTTTATACCAGCACTTTGAACCATGCCTGTAAACGTCAAATCCAATTTGCAATCATAGCAAACAACGATTGCTATTATAATTGCAAGGGTCTAGTCGACGAGCTAAGTTTTTGGAGCTGGACTGTGATATTATATAACCTGGTTATATAATATTACAATGCAACAGGAAGACTTTCCAGTCGTATCTGGTCATCCGTGGCTAAATCTACACCTTAAAACACTATGCTTGGTCTGTGATTTAGCTGAGCAGACCTGATTTTTTAAGACAATAAATAATGAATTAATATTGCCAAATTACCTAAAAAGTCATCATTTTGGTGTGTCCAGCTTTAGTGCTTCTTTTGTGTATGCACCATGCCTCCAGTGCCCTATCTGTAATCTATATTTAGAGCACCAAACAAAATCAAACACCACCCAAAGGTCTTAGGTTTATTATGCATGTCCTATGATTCTTAGACACCTTGTGTAGTAGCGCAGCAGCTTTTGAAATTCATGTTGGCCACTCCAGCGTTAAAGGGTCAGACAATTCTTAAAACTTAATTCCCAGAGCAGTGGCATATTCTGGCCTAGGGTGGCAGGTGCAGGGGACTGCACCCCCTCTGCCGAATCACTGGTAGCGGATCACCCTTTTTGGGGGAATAGGGTCCCCCAGTGCCTCATGTAACTGGCCCAGTTACAATGTGGAATTTGTCATAGCAACTTAGTAAGAGATGGACCACTGGGATATGATGTCATATAGAGGACAGCACCTACAGAGGTAAGTTCTGTGGGGTGGTTGGTGAGCTGAACCTGAGTCAGCTGTAGGGAAACCAGAATTCATCATTGCCAACCTCCCAGAGATAGACACTTTTCCAGTTCTTGAATCATGGGTATGGATAAAATCAGGTAACTCTCCAGCTGTTCACTTAAAACTCCAATGAAACTGTTAGAAAAATGCTTATGTTATCATAAGTATTATTGCTGACAAAGACAGTAGAAAATGTCTAGTCTATGATATATCACGGGTTGCGCCAACATATCTACTAAGAGGCGTAACCTGCTTAAAAAGTAACCAATCAGAATGATGCATGCTATTAGAAGTAGATAAGAAATATAAGAAGTTATATAAACCATGTAATCCAAATATGTAATTAGACAACGCTTCGACTTTTGTGTGTTGTGTGCCTTGTCTCGATTATGCGCATAATCTAAATAAAGGAAAATAACTTTTTCTGAGGAGAATTCGACCATTAATTCAACCAACAGAAACACAGGTTGGGAATGGTAAGAGTTGTAGGTCAGCATCAGCATAATAAGATACCTGATACAAATGTTATCTCTACATAGACATAGAGGGCTTTTCATACTGGTAGTCTTCCAATTATCATCTTTTACTAAAACCACATATGTGTTAGAAATTGTATAATCCTGGAGGCTTAAAATACCATAGCATACAGGTCACTTCTACTTAACATGAACCGACAGACAGTGGAAAACCGTGCACTATATAGAATAAACACGGTCTATATGCAGCATACTGACTCCAGCAAATGTGAAGGCACATTCACTGCCATGGCAATGTAAGAAAACATAGAAACTGAATGTGTGTAAACCAGCTGTGAACGATATGGAGCCATGTATTCTGTAAGGCGCACCATAAAAGCATTCCATACCTCCAGCCATACAGTGATCTACAAGCAAATTCCTATACCCTGACCAGTGGAAGATTCAAAGACAGATACCATCATTACATTGCGCACCATTACTCCTAAAAGTGCTCGAGTAATTGAAACACATGTGGCTATGCTGTAGTTTAGTATGATGTTGATATTTTTTAAAATGTGTTCCCATTTTGCCAGTCAAATATTAAGTGTAATTCTCATTAAGCTAAATTCGCTCAAAGTGAACTGTCACACAAGTGCTACATTGAGTGGAAATATTTGCTAAATAAGTAAGCGTGCCTTTGACCCAACAATGGACCTCAAATTCTGTATTGTCAGCGTCCCAATCTGCAGCTGTCATGTCAAATTCCACACCTTCCTATTGCACAGCAGCAATTGATTGAAATAGCGTATGCAAAGACTTTTTTTTGTAAAAGAGTTAAAATATTTAGCTTTTTATTTATGGCTTGTTTTAAGAAAGATAGTTTTGATGTTATATACAAAATGTACCAATGCTATTCCTTTTCTCGAATCCTTTGCAGCAGCCCAAAGTGAGTGCACTGGATATATAAGGGACAAAACAGCAGTGGATATAATACTCTTTATTATATCTGAATAAGTCGTAGAATATTATATTATTATTATTATTATTATTATTATTATTATTGTATTATTATTGAGTTATATAGTACTATCATATAACAATTTAGAGTAATATGGTAAGGAGGGCCCTGCTCAAGCGAGCTTTCAGTAGAAAAGGTTATACCGTCTTCACTTATTTTTAGAACTTATTTTCAGTCCCCAAAAATAACCCTTAATGATAGTAATTGTAATACTTCTGTCTTAAAGAAAGTATTTTTTCTGACACGGATTGCTCAATTTAAGCAATTTGTCTAGTCTCTCTCTGTGAGACATACTGCTGGGAGCCTAAAACCCCATGACACCGATGGGTCAAGCTAAGGAAACTGCATTGGATGTGGATACATGGACAGAGGATGCGGTGTAGTTATTTTGTTTCCCATTCCCATTTATAAGAATAAAGATTCAATCTGCAACAAACTTTCCAGATGTTGCTACTTTGTTATTGAACGTCCCTTTTTTGCACACCTCTGCCCATGTCTGTTGTGCTACATGTAATAAACACATATGCAATGTTTATTCATGATCATTATCTAAGTCAACTGGATTGTACTGGTTTTTTACATACACCTTTTTTTTTAAAACTAAATTTAGCTTAATTGTATTGATTTTGTTGCTTAATAATTTGGACACATCTGCCTTTTTCCTGATGTGATTTCTATACCACCGTATTCAGACAAGCAAAGAGTTCTTTTCCAAACAGTTGTTAGGCAGCTGCAGCCTAATGAACTGGCTCTTCTCTGTTCTCCTTTGGAAACCAGCACCAAGTAACAGTCCAGAGGAAAACACATAAATGAAGGATTACAATATGTCAGTGGAAAACTGGTAATGAAAAACAGTTTGAACCGTAAACATCAGTTTTCTATTTATGTGGAAACTGGAGCCCCTCTCTTTCCATTAAAGCATGTTTAAGTTTTAAAGCAGACTTCTTGTCACTGTGTACAACAATGTTCGAGGAACAGGATTCTTAAAAAGAAAACCTGGAGACCATTTCAGTGCCCGCATAGCATGCAGAATTGGCAGCCACCATGTTCTAATTTCAGTCGGCCGGCCGTTCTCAGCAGATTTGGTCTCAAACTTATTTGTATGTTACAGAAACCTCACCAACATGAAATGCGTATGAAAGTACTATGTAAAACTTTAATTTGCATTCTTGCAGATGAAAAAGTCATTTACCTTTAGGAGAAACTGCATCCCACCACCCCCTCAGTAGTCCAGTTTTCATGCCACTTATGACTTAGACCACCAGCACTATTTACTGATCTATGGGCTGTTCACGGATCTCCCCAACCAACCCATTAATACTATGGAGGCCAAATTTATCATGGTAATATCATTAATATACATTAGAAGATCAATAATGCAAATAGGAGCTGTAACAATAGAAATCAGCTCACCATCTGCCCCAGTGTAAAGAACCAGACTAGTCAATAAGCATAGGACCAGAGTGATGCAGGTGCTTTGGACGTGAACCCGTAGCCTGGGTCAACAGCAGGAATTACCCAACATATTTATTTCATACTCTCCCATTACATGTATGTTTTCTATATGTGCAGCAGTTTTCACATTGAGAAGCTTTATATAAATAGCTAAATGTGCCTCAGTTTTGAATCCCTTCCAGACAATGAATCAACATTTGCGTGTTATGGAACATCTCCAAAAACATATTTATTAAAAATACAAAATTGCTTTGTTGTAGGCCAGCAGGAGATTGTGCTTTTTGAAGTTTGAGAGACACATTTTGCTTCCTGTATTTGTTAGCTGATAAACTAATCTTGAGTGGAAAAGATGGACATTCCAAAACAGCTTAAGGTGAAAGATTTGCATTCTTCATGAAAGATGATAAGAAATGAATTTTGCACTTGGAGATCACAGACAAAGCTTTAATAGCAAGGCGATGACTACAGTAGGCTGACTAATCTAGCAGAGCAATAAATAAACTAACGTGTCACTGGAATTGTATGAACTAAGCATAAAAACAATTTATCCATTATGTACTAGAAGATACTTTTAGTTAGAACTCTTTTTTGTTAGTAAGTATTTTCTCTGGATCTTAGCTGTAACCATTTAAATATTAATATACAGCAATGCAGTTTGACGACCAAACCATATGCTTTGTATCTTCATATCTGACAGTTCCTAACTAAAGTGACCCTATGACCATTTTGTTGAAACAGATAGTGCTGCCTCGCTAATTACTGGTACCGCCATTATATTTTTGTATTTCCAACTACCCCTTGGCACTTAGCCTGAAATCCTTATTGCTTGGGATGGAAAAACATTTCCACCATGCTTAATGTGAATGGAAAAGCCACTTCATCTACAGCATACACACAGTTAAAAAATGTCCAGCGGTACAGTGTCAATTGGCTGTATCCAGTTTTTATTGAGTTATACATCTGTCCTTAAGCTATGTTGTACAAAGGTGAATTCATAGCCCAAGCAATGCCAAGGGTGAGAAGTGCCCTAGAAGTTTAATGGGATAATTGACGAAAAAGTGAGTATATAGTTGGGTTGTGTTGAGTGTCAAGCATGTCAAGCATGGGGAGATAACAGGTGTAGACAAAGGGGAAACCCTGGGTATGGCAGCCACATCTGAAAGACTGTAAATGAGACATCAGTTCTTGTGACCATGATTTACAATGTATATGTTACACGCAGCGTGGGTCCTTTTATTTTGTACCTTGTCATTGTGTGGATCATAGTCATCGTAAAAAATGTCAAGTCACCAATTTAACTTTGCATTAGCAAGTTGACAAGTTTCTCCTGCAAGGAAAGTTGCATTGTCTTGGCTAAATGTGTAACTAAAATAGAATTATCAATGATTTAACCATGCATTATTCAGGGTGATCTCACTCTTCCTTGCAGGAATAATTTGTTTGGGTTAACCCTTCATCATATGGTTAGTTTTAATCACTGCAGATTAGCTGCTAAATCCGGGTTAATTTAAAAAGTCTTCGGGGGACCAATATACTGACTGTAGTTACAACCTCACAATGTTCCTGTACAAAAGGGTCTCTATCATACAGGATGAACAACCCTTCCTGTCTTCAAAAGAACATTCTTTGAATTTGTTGAGAACTAAACGGTACATGGTCTCCCACCTAATGTAAGTTTATGAGAAGGAATGCAGGACGCAGCTAAATATTTTGAACTGATGTCTCTATTTGTAGTGGTGTTGCTTATTCAAATCTGGTAGAACATTCTGCTGGCTGGAAAATGTGACATCACCTCTGTATTCGTTAGGTTCAACTAAAATAATAATTTTCTATATAGAATTGATAAAGGCATTTAGGGGGGTTTAGGTGTGAGATGTTAAAATTGTTACTGCATACATTTCATCTCATATAGAGCATAATGTAATAACCAGTATGATATATTGTTGAGTAATAGCAAGTAATCCCAGGACTCTATATCCCAATATACACCAGAAAAAATGACACAGCATGCCTCTTCCATGGTAATTTATTCCGAAATAAAGCCTTTCCTCTGATGGGAGGCTGCTCCATTTATCTACCAGTCTCTCAGTGAAAGAAAACTTCCTTACATCTAAACTTCTGACCCTTTTTGACTATCGCCTTTTGCTGGCTGATTCCCTTCGATTTCCCAGGTGTTGACAAAAGATTTCAACATTTTCCAGGAATATAATGTGGCTGCTATTTAATGTGAGTCCTCCTGTAAAAATCACAAAGGATTTTGTAAGAACTCAACCCTGTAGTGAAGCTCAGAGAAGGAAGTGCTTGTGGTGGGACAAAGGTGACCTGCCCATTTTCAGTGAACTGTGCTCATGTGAAATTATGACCAACCTTGGTATTTAGCTGTGGTACCAAATTCCATAATAGAAAAATGAATACAACTAGCAGCGTTATTATGGTTGGTTCTTAAAACTAAAAGCTCTGTTTTGCATACATGTGCTGACAGCAATATGGATGGTTGGCATGTGAATGTTTGGTTAATGTGACATTAATAAGCTTGCTCTGAGGCTTTTCAAATTAATAATGTGACTTGCTAACCCTGGCAATCAAACGGTCCTAAAAAACAAAAACATTATTAAAAAAAAAAGCATTATAAAATTGTTACTTGACAGGTGATAAGGCTTATCCTTTTGACCTGGGGGACAGGTTAAGATCTGTTGTCCCACGACCCTGCCCTCTCCCCTTGTATCTAACATGCACTTACACATACTATCAACACACACGCTTACCTTGCCTTCTCTTCAAGTTGTCTTTCAACTTAAAAAAGATCTAAACGCCATCGAAATAAGACAATGCAAGCAGCCAACCTACTGCTATGGGGTCATGTCATTGTCTTTCTCATCCAAATTCCAAGTAAATTCTATCTGATTTTCCTTCAGTGACTTGACAAACAAATAACATGATTTTAGGAGAGCTCCTCTCTGTGTTCTGAAGATAGTTTTCATTCACCATATCTGTTATACTCTTTATAGCTCTGGTTAATAGTAACACATGAAACAAAGTCAATACTCTGCCACATTACCAAAAAAGAATGTTAAGAGGACAATTGTCCCCGTTCCCAGGCCCCAGAGTTTAAAATGTGATACCGGTCACATTTTTAAATAAAACATAAGATGAAGTCGGAAGAATAATGCCACAGAGCTGACTTTCTATGTGTTATTTGTGTGAGTACAGTGCAGTTAAGTAAAATAGCCCATGACATAGCTAGCTTCTCTGCTGCAATACATTTGCTGCTGCGGTACTTGTAGCGAAAATCCCTAGGAAACAGGTTATAGTCAACAGAGACTCAGAAGAACTCTTAGAGCCTTGAATTGCTTGGCTAAAACATTAGAAATGTCTAAGGCGTTCCAGATTTCAATGGCTTTTAGATCTTTTTTAAGTTCAGCCAAGTAGGGAATAGACCCCAGACATGGGTGGAAATAATGGCAAGGATTCAGTCTGATTTACAATGGCATCAAGCCCAAAATATTGGAAATTATGAAGTGTGTTTGTGTTTTTAATACCTAGTATCAAGCTAGTGACTGTCAAAAACACTTTTAAATAGAATCTTCATGTCCTAAAACATGGTTTCCACAATGATGTACAGTATGTCAGTGACTTTAAAAGTACCTGCATGTCTTCAGGACCATGTGCTCTGCATCAAGGGGAATACAGCAAAGTTTAATGACATTGATGTTGTTGTCATACTCAAAGTTCATCGGAAATAGATGAATCTAGGGCTGCAACTAACGATTATTTTAATAATCGATTAGTTGGCCGATTATTTTTTCGATTAATCGATTAATCGGATAAAAAAAATGAATGTAAATTTTTCATTTATTTAAAATAATTTAATAAACAAATGATGTTAAATACAAACAGCAGAATAAAAAAAACTTTGATAAAATGCATTTCTTGTCTTTATTTCCCAACCAGCCCCCCAATTTATGCACATTTGAGCCCAGGCTTGCCACGCTGCCTCCCAGACATGCAATGCTGAGCCCCCAACATATGCCACGCCAACGCTGCCTCCGCACATATGCCACGCTGCCTCCCACATATGCCACGGCCACGCTGGCTCCCACATTGCCACGCCACGTTGGCCTCCCACACAATGCATTCCACGGCTGCTCCCACAATATTCCACTCCACCTCCCACATCTGCCACGCCACGCTGCCTCCCAACATGCCACTGTGCCTGAAACACCACTCCATCCTCCCCAGACATGCCACCCTGCCCTCCCCACATATGCCACGCCACGCTGCCTCCCACATCTGCCACTCCACGCTGCCTCCCACATCTGCCACTGTGCCTGATACGCCTTATACCCCCTCATACACCACTCCATCCTCCCCAGACATGCCACCTTGCCTCCCAGATATGCCTTATATACTGTATATGCCTTATACCCCCAGATATGTCACTTCACTGCCCCCAGGATTTAGATTCCCCTAAATTAACCCTAAACTCCCCATTAACCATAACTGCCCCTAAATTAACCCTTAACACCCCATTAACCACAGCATCCCCTAAATTAACCCAAAAGACCCCATCAAC
Source organism: Spea multiplicata (assembly GCA_009364415.1). Classification (NCBI taxonomy): domain Eukaryota; kingdom Metazoa; phylum Chordata; class Amphibia; order Anura; family Pelobatidae; genus Spea; species Spea multiplicata. The sequence continues at coordinate 8,528,379 of VKOC01000004.1, forward strand.
CACAACTGCCTCAAATTAACCCCAAACACCCATTAACCACAGCTGCTCCTAAATTAACCCTAAACACCCAATTAACCATAGCTGTCCCTAAACACCCCACTAACCATAACTACCCTAAATTAACCCTAAACACCCATTAACCATAACTGCCTAATTAACCCCCACCTCCCTAACTTTCAGTAGCCCAAATAATATATATATATATTACATACATACACACATATATATATATACATACACATTATATATATATATACACATACATACACACACATTATATATATATATACATACATACACATTATATATATATATATATATAGCATCATCACAATTATATATATAATATATATATATACATACACACACATTATATATATATACATACACACACATTATATATATACATATACTTACAGTTAGATGAGTGTCACAGCCATGTGGTTCTGGCCTGGAGAAGGAAGGGGCGGGGCCAGTTGTCACGGTGATTACAGGGAGGGGGAGTAAGTAGGAGCTGCTGCTGTGAGACGGTGAGTCAGACTAAACGGATTATATAATGAGGGGGATTTTTCAGAGCGTTTGCTCTGAAAAAACCCTCATTTTATAATCGATAATAATCGATTCAACTAATCGATAATGAAATTCGTTGCCAACGAATTTCATTATCGATTATTATCGATTTTATCGATTAGTTGTTGCAGCACTATAAGCATGTAGTTTGTTCATCTGAAAATAAAATGTGTATAGCTGCAATCAGGATTATCAGACAGACGCGCAGAGCTTGGGCTTTGTGTATAGTTTCTTTTGCTAAGGTTTGGGAGTGAATGTATTAAACCCGTACACAAGAAGTACCGGTGAAAATGCGCATTGCTTCGTTTCCTCAGATTACTGACTCTTATGTGTTTTTTGTAGTGATCGGTTCTGCCCGCGCACGAACGAGCCAGCCTATCGAGCAGTCGGCCTCTGCACAGCAGAATGGTAGTGTTTCAGATATATCTCCAGATCAACCTGGAAAAAAGGACTTTGGCCCTCCTTGTATGTAACCATAAGTCCTGGATTGCTTCAAATTGTATATATACAGATATATGGCATCACATTTAAAAAGAATTTTAATCATCAATGCCCATTACTCAAATGCACTTTAGCAATAATTTGTCACCATTTTACATGCCAAGTCTTAAGTTTTGTGCTCCATTCTTCATTGGTCATCACAAATGTCAGCTTGGTATGTCTGTAAAATATTATTTTACTACTGTTAAATGAGAAAGTTTACCCTTTAAATACTGTCTCCTCTTCACGCAGTACTAATACAATACATATGGCTGGATGGAGTAGTGTTTCACCAGGAGTGACTCAATATCTCATTACTTTATTCATTAAGGTCAAACTAAAACAAATCGGGCCCAGGATACCCGGGGAACATGTTGGATAATATGCTCAATTTAAGCCCCTTGTATAATTGCTGAGTTTTTTTCCAGTTTGCATATCTTATGTTAATAAACAATGCCAGTTGTCTACAAATTGTGTCGGTTACCAGATGCAGAGTATTCCTTATACCTGCTGTGAGGCACAAATAAATTGTTTCAAATAGTGATTGCAATGTGCCATTCCTGGTGTGCCTTGGTACTGACCGATTCAAACATGCTTATGCTACAAAAATTATAAGCCTGCCGTGATGAGTTGACAGTATCCTGAAGCTGATAAAACATTCTTTTCCTTGCATTAAAACTTCTGTTCTCTTGCTTTAACACAACTATTAACTATTTCTGCATGGATTTGTTTATCTGCCTCCTTAATCACTTATCCGTGTGTTCGTTCTCTGGCATTTAGTGCCCATTCTGACGAGAAGTTGCAAAGCCTAACAGGTGGCTAATATTCCATCATTGAATTAAAAGGGACCTTTTGCAGTGAGCCGAGACATGATTTAATGCAGAAAATATGCTGTGAAAAAACCCAGTCTACCTGCGTCCCGTGCTGTTGATCTAAATATATCTTCAGGCTCATCCCGCACCTGTGTAGTTGGTCAGGTTTCCATTCATCTTCTTATCATGTGCGCCTTGCGATACAAATTACTGTGTGTAGCCCCAAGACATGTTCTAAAAAATCTTTATCAATAGCAAGATCTCCCTGCCATTTTTAAGCAATGATGAGCTTTATGAACTGTAGTAACCCAGTCTGACAATTTGTTTGCCGACACTTGGTGTCACAAAATAAAATGATTAACGGCGCGTACATTCAGTTGGAGAAAATCATTGTCGGTTCATCATCAGTTTAGTATATTCTGCCTGTAGAGAGATTTGTTTTCGTATTCCTGTTCAAAACTGCCTTTCATCTACATGTCTCCTCATATTCTGAGGTCATACATACATCTGACACTAACGCTCGACACTTTAACTTATAGCATGTTGTAAATTGTGTTTTGTGTATATATATATGATATTATTGTGAATGCTTTTCTCCTTATCGCTCTTGTGCAGTAATCTTATCTGTCCTAATTTTCTCTTGACTAACATTTGAGGATCCATTTCTACAATCACTGCAAAGGTCATTGTTGTTGATGCAAAACCCTCTATTCTTTTCACTAAAGCACGACGAAAGTCTAACTGTGTGAAAGAAGTGGAAAAGTTGCAGGAGAAACGAGAAAAAAGAAGGCTGCAACAGCAAGAACTAAGGGAAAAGAAAGCCCAGGTTTGATTTTTCTATTCTTGCTATTGGGTATTGGATTCGTTATACATCATCTTGTTTCCCATATTTGTATTGCTCGTTTGCTGATTCTACATCCCTCCATCTGCAGGAAGTTGATGCCACAAATCCCAATTATGAAATAATGTGTATGATTCGAGACTTCAGAGGAAGTTTGGATTACCGACCTTTAACAACAGCTGACCATGTAAGTTAAAGACTTATAACTTTTAAAGTTAAGTTGACAGGATTTGCTAGAACTTTACTGGGTTTCTTGGATTTATTGATGTGTTTGCTCTACCTTTTCATTGCTTTTCCTGACATTCAAACTAAATTACACACCCACCAGATATATTTCAGCTCTTTGGTTTTAGCTTTCAAGAGCCTTGCATCTGTCTAACTTCTCTAAATATAAACCAGAATGGTTGACTTTGAAAAGTCATGTCCATGTCGCTTCCCTGCTGTAGCTTTTGCTGTGCCACCTAAATATGTCTTCTGCAACTTTTATTCCGTCAGCGCTGATGCAGCTAGCAAGGAAGCGTAAGATAGATCCCAGCCCCTTCCACTTTTCAGAGTTGATTATAGAAGAGATGCTAGAAAGGTTTATTACAAGAACCACTGTGCTTAATGTGTATAAATGTATATAAAATAATGGCATGTGTACTGGTACTTGATATACTCGGCAAAACCTGCCTCCCAGCTTGATATGGTCTCTTACTGAACCAGTTCTCACGTTAAATGCATTTAGTGTTTTTATTGTTGGCGCATCTGCTGCCGGCACACAACGCTCCTCCTGTCATTAAACATTTGGTGCGATTCTGAAAAACGTTTGTAAATGAATTACAGATTGATGAACATCGAATATGTGTCTGTGTACGAAAACGTCCTCTTAATAAGAAAGGTAAGGAACTGTCTTTATTTTAGTGGGGGCCACATATGAATGATTCCTGGGGTCTTATAGGGGGCTACTCTGATCCATTAACCACTTAGCTGCACAGATTTGTATGCCTTTAAATAGTTTCATTGCAAGACAGTGGCAGTCTGCATTATCTTAAAAAATACAACTTACTTTCTGCAAAAATGTCTTGCTTTGGTAAAAGATTAGTTTGCTTGTTCTTTGTGTCATCGAGTGATTATGAATAAGGCATACTGTACAAATTAGGACATTTATAAAAAGTATTGTACTTTTATGATACGTTCTACGTTAAATGTATCGCATTTTCTAGAAAACACCATGAGAGACCTTGATGTCATTACGATTCCCAGTAAAGATGTGGTTATGGTACATGAGCCTAAACAAAAAGTAGATCTCACAAGATTCTTGGAAAACCAAACATTTCGCTTTGATTATGCCTTCGATGAAACGGCGCCAAATGAAATGGTCTACAGGTACGTGTGTCGGCGTCTGTTGAATCCCTCATAATATTTTATTTAGCGTTTTGTCCATTCTCTTAAATATGCCCTTTTACATTTTACAGGCAAGTTTATTGTGTGCGTGTGTATATACCGGTATATATAAATATTTATTATTGCTGCCTTCTTACATTCATGAAAATGGTTATTCATTTTTTAGGGGCCATTGAGTCTTTGCTGTCATAACACTCTGGCCCTGCAAATGGCTATCCTGAATATAAGAAAAGACTGAGAGCTAATTAAGGTTTGAGGTTTTTGTAAGTAGGGAAAAAAGGCTAGGTGGGTTCTCTTCTTATATACTATATAATATTCATTTTCACGCCGAACAGTAAGTCACACTTCTCAACATTTCACTAATAATGGCTTATAAAAGTGTTTGCAGGAAATATTACAAAATACATGCTACATTATTTAGAAATCTATTTACATAGTTATTTTGTTCTATTTGTGTGTAATAGTGCGATTATGGCATTATAGCCAAGTCTCTTTTATTTTTTAGATTTACAGCTCGACCTCTTGTAGAAACCATTTTTGAAAGGGGCATGGCCACCTGCTTTGCATACGGACAGACAGGAAGCGGGAAAACACATGTAAGTGTAATTGTATGCTTTTTAATGGTAGTTTATACAATACATTGTTTGCAGTAAAAATAAAATAACTGATGTTGATATAATCAATTTGATTTATTTTATATTTCATGTACATTATAACTTAAAATGCTTTCCCCCTACCACTTTTATGCACTTATCCCATTGCTCCCCCTGCTGCCTAATCGCATGTATTGTAATTAGCAATCCAGGGCTATGGAGGCCTGCTTGCTGATCATAGTGTGATCAGCACAGACTAATCAAGAGTAGGAGAAACAAATTTTGTTGAAATAATAATAATAAAAAATAAAATAAAAAATATATATATTGGGAACCATCAAAAATGTATGGGATCTCAAGCTAAATATATAAATGTTTTTTTATAAAAAAAAAGTCCCTTAGCCCTTCCATTCTAAGTACAAATCCATTAAGCCAATGGTATTTGTAAAGCATGAATGCGGCCCTCTTGAACATGAAATAAATGTGTATTTGACTGTAATCAGGAGATTTTGCTGAACATAAACTGGATTATTGTTCAGCTTTGGCACCTACTCTAAAGAAGAAATTTTAAGCAAAATTGGGAAAAAACATGGTTTTATGAATTATCACTAAAAATGTAATGTATTTCGATGATTTAAAAAAAAAAAAAAGCCCTACTGATTTGTGCAGGTTTGTCCGATATAGAAAGGAGGGTCATGGTTTATCAAACATATGTTAAAAATGGGGAAAAACAAATCTGATCCTTACGTTCCCAAAGCACTATTGTTTACCTCAAGGACTTTGTTTCAGATTTTGTTCTTAAACAGAAAGATATGCATCACTAACAAGGCATTTAAGTCGTGCCTTAGGGACGTTCCCTTTGCTTGGCAGCTAATTGTGCTTATTCAATTTATAGCGAGAGAATACAGATTGAGTCCCAACAACAAAGAAACAAAGCACTATATTTACTAATGAAAACAACCATTTCTGTGTGATTTCTCTTATGTAGGCAATTGTACATGCTAAGTTAAATCGAGACATGTCCGGCGTTTGTAACCATTTCTCTCCTTTTTTAATTTTTTTATTTATAGACAATGGGTGGTGATTTTTCTGGCAAGAACCAAGACTGTTCAAAGGGAATTTATGCACTTGCAGGTACAATGTTTAATAAATGAATTGTTGTATGTTGGGGGGGTACAGTTAAAAAACAGTAGATGTGGAGCAGTTGCAAATTAAGTGTGGTTTCTATGGTAACCTGTGCAATGCCCATTCTGATTTATCTTTTCTTAAATTTGGGCTGTGTGATGAACATAAAATGGTTACTATTATTATATTTAGGTCAGACTGGTATTTTTTTAGGGCTTAACATTTTAATATTTCACTACTTGGAAATAATTGTAACGTTAAATATTTGATAAAATCATAACTAAATGAAAGAAAGTAAATGTACTTAAGTTACATTTGTATGCAATGCCATGATTTTCCATGCTGACTGCGTTTTTTGTTTTGCAGCACGTGATGTTTTTCAAATGCTAAAGAAACCAAATTATAAAAAATTAGAACTTCAAGTTTATGCTACATTTTTTGAAATTTACAGTGGTAAGGTAAGCAGACGTCATTTGTTTCCTTGAGAGGCATTGTCGCCTTTTTGTGGAAATAGACTTAATGAAAACTGCTTTTCTAGATTTTAGTTTTTCATCCTCACTGAGGCTAGCACTGACTTGACTTGGAAAGTGAGACTTTTGCAAAGATAATTTAACCCAAGTATCATTGTAAAAACATAAGATGAATGATTAATGCTTTTACAATGAGCTAGAATATACAGAAATATAAAGATGAATTACAGTTTATTCTTACTGTGAGAAATCAGAAATTAAAAATTGCTTCAATGTGGAGTTGTTTGGCACGTTCTTTATGAACAATGGTGTTTAGCTTGGCGCTGCATCAGTAATCAACTTTCTGTATGTTACCGTTTGCAAATACCCAGATCTATAACTGGTCTCTCGTGGATCCTTAAACTAGAAGAGGGCATCAAATTAAAGTGAAATGAATACAAAACATAACGCAAATAAATTGCTTATAAAATAAAAAAAAATCCACTGCCGGATTTCGATGCTATTATGTAGGAATGTATTAGTAACACAATGCTATATCCCTGTAAACCTTGACACTATTGGCACTTTGCCGCTCTTTGCATTCTTTTCTCTTTTTGGAAGACTCTTTATTATAGTAAATGGGAATTAAAATTTTGAATTTGATGATGTCATTTATATGGTATTTAGTTAATCCTGACATAATCATGTGTGTGATTGATTGCAGCCGGTGTATTTGGGTGTGGGCATCCCGATCGAAACACTATGCTGTCACAGTTGGCTTCTTTGCGCTTAACTATTGGCAGCGCTTATCTGCTGTACGCTCAGCACCTTTCTAAAAACTGCATGGAATCATTCTCGTCTGTCTTTGGTTACTCGTTGTTAAAAGAAAGTTCTTCCCAACCTTACGAACTAAGTGTAGTTCTGATGGACAAGGGTGATCATAAATTGCAATTTTTTTAACTAGATTTGCTTAAAAAAAAAAAAAACACCAAACAAAAAATAAACCCTATAGGTGTGTGCATGTGATCTACCACCCAGTTTGACATCTTCCAAGAAAGGACTTGCATATAAAATGCTAAGTGTCATTAATCTTGTAGGGGGGGAATAATTTATTGATATTGTTTAAAATGGACATTACCACCTCTTTTAGTCAAGTTAAGTGGAACAGCCTCCCAACAGAAGTGGTAGATCCTAATACAGTGGGGGAATTTAAATATATATGGGATAGACATAAAGCTATCCGGAACCTAGGACGAGATCAAGGACTGATTAAGGTCTGAGTCTTTACAGCAAATTTTATGTTTGTAAATAACACACCGTGAAATGTCCCCAAAACTTAATAAAAGTTAATAAAAGCAATCATTAAAGCAGTACGGTTCTCTAGGTGTAGTTGCTAAACTCCTATGTTGCTCAGCCAACCTCTTCGCTACGTGAGAAGATTTAGTTCTGCAAGAGCAGGAGGGTTCTGACGGGCCGGCGGTGTGGATGGGGTTACTACTCTAGTGCCTGCATTAGGGTACCGGGGTAGGTACCGGCCGCTCCTGACGGGCTGGCTCCTGTGAATGAAAAGAAGCCGAGTTTCCCACTAGAACCCACATGGTTTCACTGGTCTCTAAAATAATGCAAATAAGGCGTGTGAGGCTCATGTGGACACAGAATATTGCAAAAAAAATGCTGAATTTCCAAACAAATGTGGAACTTTGACAGCACGCTGTTTTTATTTTTGAATATGTCACCCTTTTATTTATGTAATTTTATTTGTGTTACTCATTGGTTCTGTTTGTATTCATATACTGGGACCCTGGGATTGTGAGGAGGTGGTCCCAGGTTTGAATATTAAATTGATCTGAAAATTGAAGGTAATATCTTTAATACAAGAGTGTGGCAGACTTCAGTGTCACATTTTGGGAGCTTCATACCCGTATTTTAAAAGATGACAAAACACATTTTCTATTATTTATCATATCCAATCGGTTTTGCAATGTTTGTGCAATAAGTTAATTGTACCGTTCCTAGGTTTTTGACTTGTTAAACCGAAAAACCAAGTTAAGAGTTCTGGAGGATGGAAAGCAGCAAGTCCAAGTGGTGGGACTGCAAGAAAGAGAGGTCAAATGTGTGGAAGATGTGCTGAAGCTAATTGAGATTGGCAACAGTTGCAGGTAGACCCCCCCCATGTGGCAATCTTATTTTGAGTTGTTGAATAAGAATGGGTACTTTTTTTTTTTTTTACTTTCATTTATACTATTGACCTCTTTATGGTGATCTAAGCTGTGATGAAGACAGTACGGTTTGAAGCCTTCTCTGAAGGTATAGAATGTCATGGCCACCCCAATGCTCACCGCTTCCCATTCCCATTGCACGAGGCCAACAGATTCCTTTTTAAGCTATGTGAACATCAGTGACTGCAATCATGGGAATTGATGCCATGCACAACCAGCCTTGTATCCTCGGACATTAAGGCGGTTTAACTAGTTTTTGTTTTTATGACCTCTTCTGACTTCAAGGACTTTGAAATGCAAAATTACAGACAGAAAAGTCTGGCGTTCTCTTCAAACATAACGCTTGTTTATTGTAAATTTCCTTATCTGTTTAAGAACATCTGGCCAAACATCTGCAAATGCACATTCATCTCGAAGCCACGCAGTGTTCCAAATTATATTACGAAAGAAAGGAAAGCTTCATGGCAAATTTTCACTAATTGACCTGGCTGGAAATGAAAGGGGAGCCGATACCTCCAGTGCAGACCGACAGACGCGACTTGAAGGTGCTGAAATAAACAAGAGTTTATTAGCTTTGAAGGTGAGCTGTACTAACGGTTGAAAATAAAGTAAAAAATAAAATATTGTATAATATATATATATCACATAAATACATACATACATACATACATACACACACATGTATACAGTATATTTGAGATCACCAATACACCAGTTTTGAGTTAATGCATAGAGCAATAATTGTGTCAAAAATATATATGTATATATATCGGTGTGAAAAATTGAGCTACAGAGACATCACTTAGTTCATCTTTAATATCGATGTTCCGAATTGAATTGATACATATTTAATTGTTTCTAAATAAAACCAAGCGATATACTTTGTAGACTTTTTTTTCTTATTTGATATAAGTGTACCTTTTAATTCTTTTTCCTCCAGGAATGCATTCGTGCCTTAGGGAGGAACAAGCCGCACACTCCATTCAGAGCGAGTAAACTGACCCAAGTTCTGCGAGACTCTTTTATTGGTGAAAACTCTCGCACTTGCATGGTGAGCCCGTTGTACGCTGTGATTAGTATTAGTATTCTGGTGAATGTGACTTCTCTTCTTAGATGTTGTCATATTACGACTTCAGCCTGCAGACTACCACCCCAGCAATAGGCGATTACAAACTGCACCCATAAAAAGCTGATTTTTACACTCAGAATCCTTATTGTGCTGCTTAATGTGAAATAATAGAATCACTCAGCCGGATATCTGTAAACTTCATCGAGCAGCCTAAAATATTACTGACAACAATGACAGCCTCCGGGTCTACAGATACACGAGGTTTATTGGTATTCATACATCACTGTAAAGTAGCTGAATCTAAATCTTTTTTATTAAATTATTATGGTTTTCTGGAAAGATGAGTAGTTTTTTCTGTTATGTTGCTTAGATTGGACAATAAAAGCATTGGTAAAATATTTTTTGGTTTTCTTCCCTAAGATCCTGCTGGTTAAATATCTTTAATGTGGAGGAAATGTATTAATTTACATTGAAGACTTGTGCCTTCATATCATGGATAATTATGTACTTTTTCTAAAAATCTAGATTGCAACAATTTCTCCTGGAATGGCTTCCTGTGAAAACACTTTAAACACTTTAAGATATGCCAATAGGTATGTATCGCGTGCTTGTTGCAAACTTAAACTCATGGTGCCCATGTTTTTGAATGCTGTGACATGGAAGCAATATTGGCCGGCAGATAGAAATCTTACGGCCAATCTAGCTGGTTTCTCCTGTTAAGATTCAAACTTTAGTCGCTCCTTGGTCTCATCATAGATTCAAGATAGCCGTGTCCCTGTCCCTGTGCCTGGGCTGGCTGCACTTTGCATTGGCGATTGTAGAATGCATTAACTCTCTCACCGGTACAAATCCTACTAAAATGCAAAGTAGCTGGTATTGTTGTAAACCTGTATTTATCATATTTTCCCTTTGAAAAAGATCAGCCAGAATCCAAGCAATCTGTATTAAAATGTAGAAAAGTCTTAAACGTTTAATAACGGGCATTATCGCGTGTCGGCTGTAATGAATGTGAGCCTTCGGGCCCGTTTTGTAGTCATAGGGGAGTCCATGCCAGCCACCCATTGCTTTTAGCTCTTAGCTGGGTAACGGCGGCAGCTGCAGGGCTACGTTTTCTGTGTTAATCAACAGATTCCAGGTAGCTGCTCAGCCCGACTCTGTAAACACGTAGCTGCTCTCACATTTACTAGCATATTGTATACATGTTTTTCCCCACCTGAAGTAAATCGTGTCTTCCACCAGGTTGTAGGGTGCAGATCCACTTATTTTCTGTTTTTCTTTTGTTTTGAAGTAGTACGCAATCTATTTTAAATGTGATTTAGAGGGCTGGCTGGGGGGCCTGGGGACATTTGCACCCTTGGCTGCCTTGATTTAAAAATGTTGAGCCGCTGTTTGTAACTTTTTCTTGCAGTTACGCAGACTATCATTTCTGTGCAGCTTTGAAGGATTTTCTATGTGTTCCCTTACTATAAGTACTATAAATGACAGGACTGGGGAGTACACATTGAGTACATTGTCTGCCAAATCTGTTCTGCTGGATTATTACCGGTCCTTACAGCTAAACTTGCCCTATGGGCTGAAAGATGTCAGCCGTTCCCTGAATGTCATGGTGGCCTGTATGGGGGGGAGGGGGGCTTTTGTGTCCTGGTGTGGCGAGATGTTTATTACCGTTGTGTTACATTTATGCAGCAGTTTCTGTGTGACCGGTGTGCGATCTTGGTGTTTTCTACCTTTTATCTTTAAAACTTTTTCTTCAACCTTTTTGCTATGTCTTGATCCTCCAGAGTAAAAGAATTTGGAATTAGTCCATCGGACATTCCCTTCTCACAGGGTAGTGGAAGTCGCTCTGATCTCTCTCCTTCCTATGAGTATGATGACTTTTCTCCTACACTCACCAGGTCTACATCATTCTATACATTAGCACGTGAAAACTTGTGTATCCCCATGTAACAGTGAATCCGTTATTCTTAAGTTCTAGTTATTTGGTTATTCGGCTACTACTTTTACTTGCATGGTTCGTGCAGTTTTTTCATTATTTCTTTGCTTGAGTTTGTTTTATTGCTTAATATAACTATATCTTTATTTTTTTTTTCTTTTCCATTTTGCTGTCGGCTTCAGTAGATGTCTTTGTTCCCTTCCTCCAGAACTGATCATTTATTGTATTAAAAAATTATTTCCACCTTAGTACGATGGAGTGAAAAGACTACGTGGGAAATTATGATTCAGAAAGTCTTCTCAAATATTTTATAGAACTACCACAGCTTAAAAATAATTTTAAAAAGCTTGCTGACCCTCTTGGGCGTTGTATTTCCATAAGGGCTCCTCATTAATGACTCCTGATCTATGGCCTGTTTGATTATTCACTTATCTAAACTGGTAGTATTTTTTGTATTAGTGTATGATAATTTATATGAATTTCCTTGTAGCCCTACTTTAGTATTTTTTGTATTAGTGTATGATAATTTATATGAATTTCCTTGTAGCCCTACTTTTCATGTTCGGTACAGAAAGCTAACCCCAAACAGGGACTGTACTGTATATATTGTTTTCTGTGTAGTGTTATATGTGGAACTGTTCTGGCTCAAACAAAGAGATCTGTGCAGCCGACTACTAAGTTTTGGGTATTGCTTTCTGTTCTGTAACTCGGGGAAATGACACATTGAATTCAAACGCCAACACCTTGTGTTCCGTTCCAGAGTGAAGGAACTTACAGTGGATCCCAATGCAGCCGGAGACCTCCGCCCCATGATCCATCATGCGCAGTCCCAGCTCGATGACTTGGAAGCCCTGTGGGGAGTTGGGAGCTCTCCTCAGAGAGATGATCTCAAGCTGCTGTGCGAACAAAATGTAGGTGGAGGCATTTTCCAGTTCTCCCCGCTTTTTTAGCGTGCAGTTAATACAGTTTCTCATTTAGTTTAACCACACAAATGATGTATATATATATATGTATATTTTGAGACAAGTAGGCCTTTCTAAAAATAGAAAAATAATTTTCAAAGCACGTATTTAGTTTTACGGGTAAATAAATTGTATACCATATAAACGGGGGGAAAAATGCCAAACATATTTATTTTTTTGGCTTTTGTGGCCTAGGGGAATATCTGTTACTGTGTGTTACTTACTTTTCTCTATCTCTCTCCTGCTCACAATCAAAGTGAGGAGGAGAGAGACGGAAATAAAGGCAGTGCCCTTTAACTGTATCTGTGATGAGCAAGTCCCATGCATGAAGGTGCAGCAAATCTACTGTACACTGACTGCTCTGGTTATGGAGTGGTCAGCTTTTGCTGTATCCACTGTGTGGTAGTTTAACCCCAGGAACTTCATTGGTCCTTTAGGAACATCCTTTTATGACGTACCGTGCATGTCATTGAGGGATTAAAGGAACATGTGGTAGATCTGTATTTTTTTACATAAATTGTTTACTGACACCCTCTGAGTGAATGATGCTGTCAGCAATAACAAAGTGTCTTATTACCTATCAGGCATGTGTTTAAATACAGAGTGGTTTCTGTCGCCCAGATTAATGGTGGAGATTGCATTTCAATCGTTTAAAATGATATCAAATATATTTTACAGGAGGAAGAGGTATCCCCACAGTTGTTCACGTTCCATGAAGCAGTGTCTCAAATGGTAGAAATGGAGGAGCAAGTTGTAGAAGATCACAGAGCGGTGTTTCAGGTGTGTCGTCATTTATTTATATAGTGGTATCATATTCAGCAGCTCTGTGAAATCGGTAAACGGGACATCGTAACAATTTAGGGTTACAGTCACAGAAGGTGAAGAGTGCCGTGTTCAAACCTGCTTACGTGGGATAGTGTAGTGACTTAAGTTTCCCATGCTTTACCCACCTATGTGTTTTATGTATTAAACTCCCCTTATTCAGTGCTCAAGTTACTTAAGCTCTAACTTTGGCCATTTACATGAATTCCGACTAAACTCCAAGCCCCAGTGCATTACTTGTGCTTTCATGGGCTTAGAACACAATGTCGATTACTTTGTATAGTCGAATACAAAAAAAAGTTTAGTTTTTACTTTAAGATAAAAAAAACAAACCAAACATTAACACTGCATTACTTGTAGGAGTCCATACGGTGGCTTGAAGATGAAAAGGCACTTTTAGAGATGGCAGAAGAAGTGGACTATGATGTAGACTCTTATGCTACGCAACTGGAGGCAATCCTGGAACAAAAGATTGAAATTCTCACTGAATTACGGGGTAAGTGTAAGCATTTTATGATTCTTCTACCTTACAATTCAAATAGATTTATAAAATGAGTGACGAGAAGTGGGTGGATTGCAAATATTTATACAGGAGGGAAATCTCCTAAACAATGAGGAAAATCTAGTTTTAATCATTCCCTTTACTCACTTTGACACAAATCCTAATTGTTCTGCATTCATGTTTTCACTTACTGGCCCCAGATCTGCAGAAATATGAGCTTCTATCTGGATCAATGTCTTTACACCCATAAGAAGTGACACTCATTTGAATTTGTGATGCCATCTAAAATGTATGAATGAGTGAACACGGAACGTCGTGTACAAGTTGTGATTTAGCCCAACATGACGTGGATTACGTGGGTGGCTATATTGTATAGTTGTAAATCTATTGAGCTACAGCCGACCTGAAGCCTGCGCGGCAGCAATGGCAACTGCAATTCAACAACATCTAGGAAATACAAAAAGGACAGACTAGGAATTCTGTGTATCTTTGTCTGAAAGCGAGCAATTTTCTTTAAAATGCATGTGCGTAAGAAGGCATCAAAGTTTTTAAATGAGTAATGAATGGTAGCGCCTCTTTGTGTATCACGTTTGCCTGGGTATAATGTAACAATCCAATTTTTATTTTTCCTTCTTTCTCGAAGATAAAGTGAAATCCTTCCGTTCAGCTTTGCAAGAGGAGGAACAAGCCAGCAAACAAATTAACCCCAAGAGGCCCCGAGCTCTTTAAGACGAAGATTTGATGAAGGAGTAATGTAAAAAAAAAAAACATTCACAAAAGCAAAAACTTTGTACTGTAAAACAGCATTGTTCTTAATCTGTGGCCGTGAGAACCAAACAACTTGAAATAATAAGTACGTTTTTATAATGTCGGTGGAAACGTCCTCCTTTCACCCGACTTGGATATCTGTTTTGGGCTAACCACTATGTCGATGTCTGTCAGACAGTGGCACAAACCTATTTTTAGGGACTGCGAGGCACTTTGTTCAAAATATTCAATATTTCAATCATGTCTTATGTTCCAAAATGTTTTTTTTTTCCCGCCCTTTTTTTTTTAAAATAAATAATGAATTTATAAACTGAGAACTGGAATTTTTTTTATTTTTGTATTTTTATTTCTTTTTTTTTTTATTGAAGGCTCAGTTTTTTCCTTTCTTCAAAAAGAACCTGTGTGCTTTTAACCTAGTTGCATGCTATTAATGCGTTATTGTACAGATTTTAAACCAATTTGCTGTGCTCACCTCTTACGTGCCTTTGTAAAGGCTCTTTAATCCTACGTATTGTTTCTCCATGAAGCACAGCCTTAATAGTAAATGGAAAACATTCCTTGTCTGTCAATGTGAAATAACCGTTTACAACAGTCTTTTCCCCCCCCTTTTGTTCTGTTTGGTTTATGTTACAGGATGTGCCATATTGCATAACCCATAACTTACTGTGTAATGTAGCTGGGAATTCCATCTTCCGCTTGTAAAATGGATATTTGAATACTGTAAAGTGGTTGTATAATTAACATTTTCTTTGTAAAGAATAAAAATTTAGTTAATGTAAGAAAGAACACCTGGGGTATTAATGAAACGCTGTTTAAGATACTGAGAAGGATATGTGTTGGAATATAGTAGCACTTTTGCTAATGCACACATTTTCAATGTTTTCTTAAGTGTCAATCCAAGAAAGATACCTTTGGAGTACATGTGAGAAGTCTGACATTATGCCACGTTTTATCTGTTAGGTGAAAATTACCAAGGATGACAACTGAACTATATTTGCTGCCTTATGCTGGATCTGTTAACTTTATGCTTTTAGCAAACGAGTTAACAATAAACAGAGCTCCGTTGATATGTTTGGTGAAGCTTGTGTGTCCGTTTGTTGTAAACACTTTTGGTAGCGATCGGATTACTATTCAATGGTATGTCGATAACATGATGCGGGGATATTGCTTTTAATCAGAAGTTTGTGATCTTTTTGGGACAGACTTGGACAAATACATTGAGACAAGCAGCCGTCGCTTTTCAGGTGTTAAATTTTAAAATGACAACTATTTGTTTTGATTCCCGCTCCTTCACGTCACTAGACAGTGGGCTTCGGCTGTAGGAGGGTCTTTGTTGCCACTGTATAATGTAAATGAAATCACTGCAATGTCTTCACTCTCCCTACCAATTGAATTATGTATTACACAGGATCAGCTCAGCTGCTCTGATCCTCCTAGCTTCTTCTTGCCCTCTCTGCTGGGACCTGCTCACTCTAGCATCCCCTCCTGCTCTGAGCTGTCCCCTTTTTACACCAGCGGGGTAAATCCATGCAATTGAGCGAGGAAGAGATTGGGAGAGTAATGGACTCAATTTAAGGGGCAGCGACAGAAGTACGTTGAGGGAAAAGAAAGGGTTAAGACTAGGGAAGAAAGGCAGGAGAAGAAATGTGTCCAATTTATTGATGGCATAAACACTATTTTTTTTATTTTATACAAAAATAAAATTACCCAATTAGTAACTTTGGAAGTTACTAATTAACTCTAATTGAAGCAGGTATTTAAAATCTTAACCACTAAAGGGCTGGGCTATTGACAAGTGCTGAAAGACAAAAATTGGCTGTGGACAGCCAATCTGCCAGCACTAACGTTGGGTTACTGGTACATTATTGTAAAAAGTATATTCTGCCGTGTTTTTTGTAAATGGGTTAACACAGTAACCCAATGCGTGGTACCACCTTCAGTTTGATTTATTATCTGGCATGATAGACCTCACCTTTTCTTCATATTCATTACCTAGAAACACTAAGGTTAAGGGAGTCATATGAGTGCTAAAACTTTTTTGGGGGGTCTCTGGGTGTACAGAGACCATAAAGACCCCCTAATTCTGTTGAAGTAAACAAGGCTTGGAATTGGATAATCTCCCTTTGGCCAAGACCTTGGAGAAGCAGTTGAAATTTAGAGCCATGTTGTAAAATAAGTTGGGCTAGCACAGAGTCGAAGGAGAAATTACATCAAAAAATTGGATGGATCTTGTATTCTTAGAAAAAAGGTTTCACTTTGAACTGAAAATGAAAGGGTTACACTGCCACCTACTGCAGAAGTGACCGTATTGCATGTCTCCTGTGCAATATTAAGGGGTTGCTTAATCGCTTCTAGGGATATTTCAGAAGTGTTAGATTTGAAGATCAGTTTGCATGGGTGTGTATTTTTAAAACTACTCAGTTTTAAAAATAGGGAACCCACAACCAATGCCTTTGAAGAAAATGAAAAACCACCATGAAAAAAGAATTAAAATTTTACTTGTTCCTGCTTTATTGCATAGAACACAAACATTGAACTATACAAATATTTTTTTTATACATATTGCAATCAAAACCACTTCAAACAACGTGATTTGTTTTGGTGTAGATCTGTCCATTTCTGGCAAACATTCATGACTGTTCAATTTGTAAAGAGTCTTCTTTTCTTTAACCTTCTGAAGTAAAACAGGATAAATAAATCTTTACGAGAAGTGAATTCCTTCAGAATTAAATCCATGAAGAAGGCTAGAAGAAAATGATATGAATATTTAATGATGGTTTAAATGCAGCATAAAGAACAAATTATAACCAACCTCTAGCATGCAATAACACCCACTTTACTAAGGGTATTTCATACCATAAATCTTGGACTTCACATTTATACCATAAGTTTAACCATCATTCTGCTTTTTCATCTGATGTATCCACACAAATTATATATTTTCTCAAGGACAGAGAGGGCTTTCTATTAATACCGCTTTAATATATATAGTCTGTTTAGCATGAATATAAATATCCATATTAAAAAATGTAAATATTTTTAACTCCACCTCCACATTTCTTTGTATGATTTTCCCAAGAAAAAAATACATTGAGTTGTATTGATTTTATAAAAGCCTCACTATACATTATGGACATAGTCATATGAAAAAGAAAGTATCTTTTTTGAATTATAAGGTTTCACATATCAGGACATAATAATCATCAGTTCCTTAGCAGATCTAAAAATTAGGTAAATACAACCCCAGATGAACCAAACAACATGGCATATTACAGCGTATCATGATTATACAAAGATAAAGCCAAAATGAAGAAGCCATGTGTAAAAACTAAGTACATCTTATGATTCAATTGCTTGTAGAACCACCATTAAATACCAATAACTAAGTCATCCATTTTTTTTTACAGTTAGTATGTTGGTTTGCAATTGCATAATCATACAACCCATGACAAGTATTTACTCTCTTGATTTTAATCTCGTTTGAGCTGGGCCCTCCTTACCCCTTGTTTCTGTAAATCGAATTGTTATGTGATGCACTACTTCTGTTTACTCATTGTACATTGCTGCAGAAGATGATTGTGCTATATGAAACAATAATATTTCTGGAATGTATATAACCTAGAGTATTTTGCTAGGAGCATTTAGACATGCTGTGTCAGTTGGGACTCTGTTCCTCTTAATTAAGGCCTATTAGGTTTCTGTAGTTCCAAGTTGGAGTTACTCCCTTTATTTCTTGGAATATTTGTCCTCTGTATTTAAACAGGCATCTTTTTGGGGTCTACAATTGTAAACGATCCCAGTACAACCAGTTTGAAAATCAGTGCTCAACCAATATTCCTTTGCACATGT
Organism: Spea multiplicata; assembly: GCA_009364415.1. Taxonomy (NCBI): domain Eukaryota; kingdom Metazoa; phylum Chordata; class Amphibia; order Anura; family Pelobatidae; genus Spea; species Spea multiplicata. Next base: position 8,546,759 of record VKOC01000004.1, read on the forward strand.
TTAAATATAATCTAATCTTCTTAGAAAAGATCCCATTGAAAAGGAGAGACTCGGCAGGTTGTGTAGACCTGTGGATTAAATACACATTCTATTAACAGTGAATTACCTAATGAAATCATCTATGTCCATAGATCGAGCACGTTTTTCATTAAATCCAGTTTCTTGAAGGATATTTTCAATTTTTTCAGCTATACTGAAATTTTCTGGAATTGCCTACAACAAGAGCAATTATTTCCGGTTTAACTCAGTTATTAGGAAGAAAAAGTAACTGGTAAGATATTCACATCAAATGGAATCATGTTTGTTATACTCTGGCATGTGGTCCTGTAGGAAATATACATTGAGCTTCAAATATATTCTCATAAGAAGTCCCTATCCATGGTTGTTTCCATTTTAAATAATCAGACATTTTATGAAATTAAGCTTTACGTACAATACTGTGTAGAGAACAATGTATTCTGTAGTTCTTCTCAAGAAGTTCTTGTACGGCACTGGATCTGAAATATAAAAACACATCAGCGGGTGCAGTCAGTCTATGCTACGCAAGCAATTTAAATCCTGATATTTGGGGAGACGGCATTACATGCCGTGTGCTACGCAAGTACACTCAGCAGAGCTGCAGTTTCTATGTAAGCTGCAACTTACTTTGCTGAACTAGAGGCATGATTGCCTAATTGGTAATGAATTTATATCGCAAAATATGTAGTGTAATTAATATGTTCCGATTTCCATCTGAGCAGCCATCTAGCTTTTGTGGCTAACATAAAACGAGATGGGACGGGTGTGCACATATCTATCTAAAAACCACAGAGGATGCTGTAGAAATTGTTTTACATCTTTTCTTGCAAAAAAACAATGTTCCATAAACAGTAATTCGTATAGAATATACTATTTTTCTGCACAAGAAAGAGTTATTGGTTTAAGAAGAGAAAAAAAAGTGATTACTTACTTAAATGCTGCGGAGAGAGTTTTGTTTTTCCTGACAAAAGCAATTCGAACCAAACCATCCCACTCCTGGAATAACACATTTACAATATCATCGGTATATATATTATACATATAGTCTCCGTTCACTAATCAGGGGATAGATTCTGCTAGTGATCTGGTGATCAGCCAATCAGTGGCAAGAAATTTCGGATCACGGAAGAATGGCTGCAGATTCTGTGTCAGGAAAGTGTTTTATATCCTTTTATGTTTTGGAAAAAAGCTTATTAAAGTACTTGGAGAGTCAGGGTTACTCACAGAGTACTTTAATATGCATTTTTCTGTATGTTGTAAACTGCTCCAAAGGCGATCAAATGTGAGAAATCCATAGGAGTCCTTTAAATCTATCCCCCGAACAGAAATTTGTTGAGATTGAATAATGGTACAGAATTTTACCGAGATAGCTGTAGAAAGAGAGAAAGCAAATTTGGTAAAGATGATAGCTTGGTTGGCTAACTAACGTATAACGGATTACAATCTACTACACTTCAGTTAGCCAATAAAGGTATCATCTCTACCAAATTTTATTCGAAAGACAAATGCACTGATAAAAAAAAGATCTTTTAAATTCATTAAACATTAATAACAACATAACTGGAGTAAAACTTTTATGGAAGGATATAGGAAATACTTTTTTGTGAACTAATATGTGCTTCACCATCTGTATGTGACGGTTTACGCATGTGTGGTGAGCCTTTTGTGGGTTAATAACAGCTAGGAAAGTCCTTGTTTTACATGAAAACAGCTAAGTGACCCCAAACTTTTGAATGGTAATGTGTGTATATTTTATTATATATTACACACACAGACACGCATTACATAAGGATGAAAACACAAAAATCCCTGAAATTAAGTTTTCCACCATTTTTCCTGTATATAAGACAAACCAAAGTAACCAAGCTGCCCACTTAGCAGCATATTTATACAAATTAGCAGGTGTTAAATATTGTAACTTGCATATAGGTCATTCGTCCTGAAGAGTTACATTCATGCAAGATCATTTCATAGCAAATACATTCAGAGAACCCCCCAAATTGATTTGTAAGCAGCAAAATGTCCTTATAATAAAGCCTTACCTGGAAGTTAATAGGCGGGGGGGGATTCTTGGGTTCTATCCGGACAACACTGGACTCCACTTTTGGAGGAGGTCTAAAATTGTTCTTCCCAACCTGTCCATCAGCGTTGCAAAGAGAGATACTTTACAAGAGTAATATCAGCATTTCATACAATACACAAACAGAATATTTTTATCTCCACAATGATACGGGGACTAACAAATCATAAAGTATGATAATAAATAGATTAAAGCATAAAGCACAGAGCATGGATATGGCTGGATAATGAATGTGGCCAATATATATATTATGAAAATAGCCTACAAAAAGCTTGCAAAGGTATTTGATGCATTAGGGCTAAACTTTGTGATAAACGTGCAGTGAATGTTTATGCCGGAGAGTAGTATATCATGTAGTTAAGGTCATCTGGAAGGGATGCAGGAGCTTCTGGAAATAATAGAGAGAGGGGGCTTGAACCTCGCACCATTGAACCATTAAGCCAGAGAAGGACAAGAGGGCCAGGCTCTTGCATTTATGTGTGTGTATATCTGTGTATATCTATCTATATCTATATCTCTATCTCTATAGATACAGACAAACTTACTTTCATGAGATGGTCCACGCGAGCCAGTAGCTGGGTGTTGATGGAAAGTCTGCAGTACAGCTTATCTCCAGGCTTGGCCACAAGACGCATAGCAAACTCTCTCTGGAACATCAGTACCGCGCACCTTGATGTTCGAGATACAAGGAAAATTGGGACAATTACAAAAACACAACAGGACACCAAAAATTATCCGACATGGATCTGAGAAATGCTTAGTTTTAGCTGCATAACTTTATTCTTAAATATGGGCAGAGGGAGCGTTTCCAGCGTAACTTAGCAGCTTTTGTAGTTTTCTACTGCACAGAGCATTTTAAAGAACAGAAAATCAGTTTGTAAATGTTTCTAAAACATTCCTAACGGGATGCACTAAGGCTAGAGCCCCGTCTGGGTCATGGAAAATCCCTCTCTGGCTGAGAAAAACAAGTCAGCGGTCAATATAAGCGAAAGCCTGCGTAAATAAAAATATCACTTCTTATAATGGTAGCGACCAAAATAATGATAACAACAACCAGAATAATAGTAAAATAACATAACATACCTAAAAAATGGTCTGTGGAGGAGCAGCTTGAAGACAAAGGGAGATGAGATCTTGAAGAAAGGAAAAAAAGGGGAAAATTATTAATTTTTTAATAGTTAGTATTTAAAACTGTGTAATTTTTTATAGTAGCTTTTTAAAACTGTTTTGTATCATACATTTCTGACAAAATGAAATTATAAAAACCAATTATTAAATACCGAATTACTTATTTTCCCTCGAAAATAAAATCTTAGTGAGCTAATTACTTATTGAACAAACTATACTAATTGAAAAATACCTGATAAGGCAAGTTAGCCACACAGAGGTCAAAGAAAGGCAGGTCTGTCTTCAGCACATCACCAACCAAGACCTGGAGCTTATTTGCAACTGCTCTGGGGGGGGAATAAAATTGTATTAATAAGAGAGGTCATCAGAAGAAGCAGCATCAGCTACTGTTCTGTATCTATATTTACAGGCAGAAACTGTCAACTTCCCGGCTTAACTAAACTCAACTTGATTTAGTGAGCAACCAAATTTCGATTTTTAATAAACTAAACTGTAAGGTGTTAGATTGACCAGATGTGACAGCTAACATGCTGAGGCTCTACTAATAGGATGATACAGGATGGCATCATGGAAGCAAAAGAAAAGTAGGAAGAATTTCATGCTGCAACATTATTATTATAACAGAAGACAAAATAGAAATGATTAGAAAAATATTTTAATGTCTTATTTGGGCTCTCAACATTGTTAGGAGTAGACACAAGTCAAATCCTTAAAAACAATATATATATGATCTGACACGCAAAAGGAAGAAAAAATCTCCAGTTCCCACAAGGATTCACTTGGAATACACTCTATGGCGGACCCCCCATGCACTAATGTAAACAATTATTTAGTAATATTTACACTTACGAGCCCTGGACTCGTTTCTGCAGCTCAGCGACAAGCCGTGTATCAAGCTCACAAGCCACAACCTAGGGAAAAAAAAGGAACATTTCTATATATTTTGGAATAGTATATTATAATATATATTAATATATTTGCACTATATATATATGTGTATATATATATATATATATATATATGATTTTAAAAAGGGTTCTACCAAACATGCCCAGAAATTAATAGCTAAGGAGGTAGAGGGCTATATGACTAAATACTGCAACTATAAGATAAATTAGCTTTATAAAATGAAGTGTCGCACCATCACCTGTTTATAATGTTTTTGCCCCACCACAGTTCTCTTACCCAAGAGCTGCATCTTGCAAGGAATGTTTTATCGATGACCTTTTATAGGGCATCTTAGGTGTCAAAATTACATATAATACGTAAACTGAGCAATCACCTTAATATTTTTCATTTTTGACACTAAAAGTATAATAGGCTGGTTCCCATAACACTAGGAGGAGAAGGGATCCATAAACATGCATACATTTAGAACTTATCAGTTACTTGAATTCCCCTCATTCAGCTGTATTGTATCTTTCATCCGTTGTATACATAAATCTCTGTTTACCTTTTTGGCTTTTTCTAACAGCTTGATAGTCATGTTACCAGTTCCAGGACCAACTTCCAGTACAACATCTGTTGGTCTTATAGCGGCCTTAAAAGAGACATTTAAATGTAAAGCAGAAACATACCAGCTACAAAACTCCATACAGGATTTCCATTTCATACATGCAGGTGTCAATGTAAGTAATATTACGCACATCCCCCAGCGAAACACACATCGAATTATAACCGGGGAACCATCTCGGCTTCCACATGGATCCTGGTATAGAGATAGCTTTAAACCAATAGCTTTTCCACATCTACGTCACATGTTTTTGGATCCAAACCGGCAGCTGTTCCACTGGCAGCATGGATCCCAATAACGCAGGTCAATATGGTGAAAGGATTTAATATAATGATGATTTACCTTGTCAATGATGCTGTTTACAATTAGTGGGTTCTTCAATATATGCTGGCCAATTCCAGTGTTGAACATAACCCCTAAACATTGGGATTAAATAAAAGTGAACAACATTATGAATTCTAATAATGAATTACTAACAATGTTAATAGGACATCGCAGCATCTCGGACCATCGAAAGGGAGTGGAATTGTTCAAAAATTTGGGGTCGCTTAAGAATGAACTCGTTTTTGATAGAAAAGCAAATTGTATTATTAAAATAACATGAAATGGATCAGAAATGCAGCGCAGATGTTAATGTTATAAATGACTATCGTAGCTGGAAACGGCTGATTTGTAATGGAATATCTTCATAGGCGTACAGAGGCCCTTTATCACTCCTGTGTTCCAATGGCCCTTTATCACTCCCATCACTCCTGAGTTCCAATGGCACGTTGCATTCACTAATCCAAGTTTAAGTTTAAAAGGCTAATTGATCATTAAAGGCCCTGTTTGCAATTATGTTAGCACAGTTATAATTTTCCAGGAAAACAGCTAAGTGACCCCAAACTTTGGAACGGTAGCGTGTGTTACTACACAATTTGTAATATATCTACTACTTTTCCAAGTTTATATAGACATAGAACTGGATGCCAATCTATGGGGTTTGCAGAACGGAGACGGAGCTGCCACTCTGTTGGATTGCGGCATTAATACGGAGATCAGCAAGTGTTTGGTTATAAATGCTTTTAAATAACCCTATTTATAAAATGACACAGAAGCTGACCATCACGTAAACTATTTGCCATTTTGGTAGCCCTTTTCTGAACTCCTTGGTGTGGGGAGTAAGTAATGTCAGTGAAATTGTTGTGGAGTTTTAGAAGCTAAATTGTTGCCTTTTCTCTGCACCATGTCCATTGAATCGAGTAACTCACTAGGTAACGCAGAATGTGTCTTATTCACCATTATCACAATTAGTCAACGACTCCTCGCTGTCCATTTACGTTTTTGAGGCAACATTAGCTCTTTAACTCTACGAGGTTATCTGAGGCCCTCAGAATGTATGAATTCTACATACAGCAGGTCAGGGCGTGGAATCCATGGGGGCCTCCGTCTATAAAAGGCCAGGATGGAAACTCGAAAATACCGTCATACGGGTAATCTGATCGCTGCGGCTCAGGAGTGACGGCTGTCTAACTGACCCTGTAGCTCGGGCTCTCAGAGATGCCATTTAATTTGTGTTACCTACTAATTCTACACATTGTTCCGTCCGGCAATAAACAAAAACTAAGTCTATGTGTCTATAACAGCACACGAATGCTGCTGGGCTACCGTACGTCACGCGTTAACCTTTCGATCTATATAAGGTGTCCGTTTGCCGCCTGAAGACCGTGTATTTAACCCGCGAACATTGCTCTGTGATGGGAAATACCTTGGCTCCGGATTTCCTGGTGTTGCCGGCTCTTCTTCTCTGCTTTGACTTTCGGCATCTTTATGATATTAATCGCACACAGCACACAACTTCCACATAAACAGCGTGCGGGCTGTGCGAGCGGCGCAGGCTTCTGACGTCACCCGTCGCGTTGGTGTTTGGCAGGTGCGTGCCGGGAGTTGTAGTCTGCAAAGAAGCCGGAGGTTTCCGAGAGAAGCGGACTCTGCGTGTCTCGCCGTGGCCTGGGACAGAGTAAGTTAGTGGGTGCAGTTGAGTTTGCAGTGGTCGGGACTCTTGGCGTGACCGAGGACTCGTTACACGCTGGGTAAAGTCTGCACGCCTTGTGCTGTGTCCCAAATCACGCGATAGCTCATCCTCTCGCTGTGGCTGAGGCTGCTGGCGCGGGTGCTTTGCTGCTGGTGGCTGGGGACTGGAGGTAGGTGCTGGGTGTGCGCGGTCGGCAGGCGCTGTGTCAGGGGCCATGCTATGGCCGCCAGTATCCGGCATTATAGGCAGTGGCTGAGCAGAGCCTGTAACCCTGAGCTGCCCGGCCATGTGCTGTGAGTGTGGGGTCCAGGACTCGGCATCACTCACCTCCGGACATCATCTTAACTCTTAGGGCTCTGGCTCTCAGTGAATAAGTGCTTTATAGCAAATACTTTCATTTTGTAAAGTTTTTAAAAAAGTAGATAATTGGAATAAAAGTTTAAATTGGTTGTTTTGCATTACTTTGCTGATGTCATACAGTCACTTATTCAGCTGCTAGGAAATGATGTCATCTGCTAGGTACATAGTACGGCTGGGTCACAGGGGAAGTTATACCCAAGATTGCAGACTTTGACCCCTAACCCAGGTTCCAAATTGGATTCAGAAAAATGACGTAATAGAAGTTGTGATGGAGAAAGATGCTGGTGATGTATGCCTTGTCATTGGTGCTCTTTTTATGTCGTTTTTAATTGTAAAACAGCAAAATGTCTATTATACTAAAATGGAATGATTGTGTATCAAAAGAATACAATAGGTAAGGATGTGTTAGAATTAAATATTATTATGTAACTGCACCTGTTACAACATTTCCACACTTATCTGCTAATATATAAAATGAGAACCTGTTGGTGCCCTTCAATACCCCTTTACCTAAACAGGAAGATATAGGTTTTGTTTGAGACATGGAGACATATCATGGAATCTGCGTTAGTTCGGTTTGTATGGAGAGTGACGGCGTTCAAATGAACTTGGTTTCAAATGCTATGCTATAGAATTCAAGTTTGAATTGAATCGTGTACCTCATGGCAGTTTTTAAGCCAGCTAATTCAATTTATCCCATCAACATCGAGGCATTAATGCTTATTGAATGCCGTGACGTGTCTCAAATGTCATTGGCCGTTAAGGGGTTAATATGCATGAGGTTGTTATGGATGTTCAGTCTTTACGTTCAATATCACAAAACAATAAAATGTTTTTTTTTAAATAAAATCTTTGCACCCTGCTGCCTCTCGCTTTCCCTAGTAGCGAGCTGCAGAATGCCCTGTGGATGCCTCGGAGGTTGAATAGGAAACGTTAGTTGTTGCCACTTGAAAATATAACAAGGAAGAAGCCATAAGAGATCAGTGCATGCTAATGATGTGCTCCCTTTGTTAGGTTAGATAGATCGATCCGCCTTAACATTATGACCACCTGCCTAATATTGTGTAGATCCCCCTTTTCTCAGCAAGAGTCCTGACCCATCGAGGCATGGACTCCACTAGACCTCTGAAGGTGTGCTGTGGTATCTGCCAAGAGGTTAGCAGGAGATCCTTTAAGTCCTGTAAGTTGGGATCCTGGTTCCATGTGTTCAGGTAGGCGATGCACACACACCCAGTCATCCACGTGATGTAAAAGACCTGGCCACCAGTGGTCCACTTCTTGTGCTCATTATATGCGCTTTTGGCAGTGGACAGGGATCAACATGCACTGTGTGTTCTGACACCTTTCTCTCAAAACCAGCATTAACTTTTTCAGCAATTTGAGCTACAGCAGCTCGTCTGTTGAATTTGACAACACGGGCCGGCATTTGCTGCCCATAACCTTGTTGGCCGGTTCACTGCTTTTCTTTCCTTGACCACTTTTGGTAGGTACTGACTATTGTAGACCGGGCACACCCCACAAGAGCTGCAGCTTTGGAGATGCTCTGACCCGGTTGTCTAGCCATCACAGTTTGGCCCTTGTCAAAGTCGCTCAGGTCCTTATGCTTGCCCATTTTTCCTGCTTCCAACACATCAACTTTGAGGACAAAATGCTCACTTGCTGCCTAATATATCCCACCCACTCACTGGTGCCACGATAACAAGATTATCGTTATTATTTCCTTCACCTGTCAGTGCTCAGAATGTTATGTAGCTGATCGGTGTATATTGCTCTTAAAAGCTTATTAGACACATTTGACCATCACAGGGGCAGGTAAAAGGAGCATATGTGTATATGTAATGTGTGTGTGTGTGTATATATGTATAATATATATCATTTTGTTTTTCTGATCCCTGACATCTAAACAAGTGTCAAAGCCTGCTATGGGATGGACAGCAGCCGACATGTTCACTTTTCAATGTGGTGGGAGTAGTGTTCAAAATATTGGGGTTTTTTTCACTTATTTTTCTCCTGTGCATTAGCACCACCAAAAAAATCGACTCTGTGCTGTTTCTTTGCAAGGAAAGTATATGACTGACAACAATGGCAGATTCTGCATCAGGTCTGCAGATAAAGGAAGTTTATTGGAACAAAATAAGATGTTGATTCTGACTAACGTTACTGATACAGCCCTGGATTTTATGCTCATGGAGAAAAATGTTTGAAGAGCACTTGTACCTTGATTATATTAAAAGCTTAGGGCGAGCTTGTTGTCGGGCTCCTTCAAATAATGGATTGAAGGTTTTGTATGTAGACATAGTCTATTCTCTGTTCTCTTTGTCTGAAGCAGACTCTATAAACGCTTTGTAACCCGTTTTGTTGATTCATTTATTATTCTTAATTTAAATAATTGGAATCTTCCATTTACAGTCGTATTGTCCCCCCCCCACTGCCAATTAATTTGCAGGCTGCTAAATTGTTGTAGCTTAACTAATTTTTTTTCTTATTTGTTCCTTATTCATCTTCATTAGTTCATTGAAATGTTTGTCTTCTATATTTTTCCTGAAATAGGCATAGCAATTTTAAATTAGGTCATAAAGATCACTGAAACATACAACGTTCCTTGGAAGGTGTATGCTCGGAGTGAAATTTCAATGTGTTTTCTGTACCCAGATGTGCGTCTCAAAGATGAAAGCCGTTATCGGAGCTCCAGAAATGAGACCAGTGCTTTAATACTCATGAGTTTTATTAAGTGTCTTGGGATTTACTGGAACAGTTCTTGCTTTGGCTACTTTAAAAATATTGTACAAAATATGTCTAATATGTGTTTGAAAAACCTATGCCTGTTACAGTATGTTACTTTTCTAGCATAACCTCCAGTAAAGGCAGTCCAAGTTCTGCAGCTCTATATAGTGTTTCCTAGATACTCTGGGATAAATGTTGAACCTTCGTTCTGATCAATAATACACGGTTGTGAATCTTTTGATTACTGGTAAGCTTTTTCATTTATTGTAGATAATGGATTTAAGTCATATAATGTATCTTTTTTTGTGTTCCCCTGTTTTCTGTAGGTTTGTGATGGATCTCAATAGTGCCAGCAGCATTGTGCTGCAGGTCTTGACCCAGGCAAGTAGCCAAGACTCAACCGTTTTGAAACCAGCAGAGGAACAGCTCAAACAGTGGGAAACGCAGCCTGGATTTTATTCTGTGCTCCTGGTGAGTTGTTATACTTGTGTATGTCATGAGATGGCCAAAAGGCAGCTATGCTACTGTTGAAGTACGAATCCAAGAACTCTTATGCAGCCCTTGACCAGCCAAAGGCGTTCCAAGAATTGCGGCAGCTGTAATTTCTACAAAAGCTATAGAGCTACCCAATGAGCTAGCTAACATGTTTGCTGTACCTTAAGATTAACCATTACGTTTTTAAAAAGAGATCCATGATGCTCCATATTAGACTGTGAACTATAACAACATATCTGGTAAACATCCAATCTGTTGAGCTATGACTGGACAAAATATCCTATCTAATCAATAAAACCATGAAAGTATATTGCCTGTATTGTGTTGGTATTTGGTGTAAAATTATGTAGGGCTGCAACAAATAATCGATAAAATCGATAATGAAAAACGTTGACAACAATTTTCATTATCGATTAGTCAAATCGATTTTTATCGATGAAAAAAACTCTTTTTTTATAAGAGCAAATGCTCTGAAAAACTCCTCTTCCTATATAATCCGACCTCAAACAGAGATCGGATTATAACACTAGACTCCAGATCCCCCGCAACGCTGCAGGGGACCTGGATTCCCCTCACTGTCAGCTGGTGGGTGTCCGTGCGATGCACACAGACAATTTCCTCCTCTCCCCTCCACTTCCCCTCCTACGATGCAGTTGCAGTATCACATGATGGAGAAGCCCCAACGGAAATGAAGGGGAGTAACTGAGGCTGTCTGTGCTCATCGTGTAGACCCCCACCGGCTGACAGAGAATCGAGGTCTCCTGCAGAGGATCATCCTCTCTGTCAGCTGGTGGGGGTCTGCGCGATGCGCGCAGACAGCCTCCGTTACTCCCCTTCACTTCCGCTGCACTTCAGTGCCGAAGTACAATAGATCTGCATAGCTCCTACCAGCTGCAGTGAAAGTGCCTGTCAACAACAGAGGTTCACAAAACACCAGGGAGTCGGGAGAGAGGCAGAGTGGCGTATGGGAGCCACCCTCCCACGCAACACTCTGCCTCCTCTCCCCTCCCCTCCCATACACCACTCTGTATGCCTTGTGAACCTCTGTTCCTGAGGGGGGAGGGAGGCAAAGTATGGGGGTATAATGAATTTCAGAATAGCATATCTGGGGAGGCAGAGTGGTGAATCAGGGAGTATAATGAATTTCAGGGTGGTGCAGGGCATTTATGGGGGTGGAGTGGCATATCAGGGTGCACAGTGGCATATAGGGAGGTATAAGGCATAAATGGGGGCAAGTGGCATATTGGAAGTTATAAGGTATATCAGGGACACAGTGGCATATAGGCAAATCGATATTAGGCATATCAGGGGGGCATAAGACATATCTGGGGTATAAGGTATATCAGGGGCTTAGTTGCATATCGCTGGCATATAAGGAGTATAAGGCATATCTCAGTTTTTATTAAGTATGAAAAATAGTTAACATATGAATTAATATTTACTAATTACTTGTTTGGTGTTCTTGTAGCTTTTATTATTATGTTAGTAAAATAAGGTGAATAGAGAAATGCCATTGTGATAAATAGATGAAAGTGTAAATTTTAAGTTTTTAATTACCTTATTTTGCATATATTATCCGATTAATCGAAAAAATAATCGGCCAACTAATCGATTATTAAAATAATCGTTAGTTGCAGCCCTACAACCAATTATAGTTAAGATGGGCCTAACAGTTCTTATCTGCCACAGAGTGTTTTTACTGCACGCTGACCGAGTAAAATTCATCACGCGCTGTACGTGATTAAAAAGAAAATGACGTTTGGTTATTTACATATATTTACTGAGCCTTCTGTGTCACACTAGTACAGCTTGCAAAAGGTAAAGCTATCGTTGCAATCAATTCCATATTTATATATTCAATGCTTTTAACGATGAACAATATTTAGGTCAACCAATCCATTCCTCCTACGTGCTCTTTTTCAAGAAGGCAGTCCCCTCATGAGACCCCCAAACTCCTCCTGCCTCCCTCACTTCTTGGGAGTTTTAAAATGTTTTGCATGTATCTTTGTCCCAGAACCCCAAAGGCCATAATAATATGTATCATAAATGTACTTATAAATTAAAATGTGTAAATAAATACCGTACATTCTTCCCACTACCTTACTAATTTACTTAAATAGCTATCAGTAGATCACAAAGTCTTGGTGAACCATCCCTTTAAAACAAAAGTGTCCCTTTTTGTCTATTGCAAATACTGGGAGGAAAATGCATTTACTAGACCTGTCATTTACTACCTTTCTCTCTTTTCCCTTTGCCTTTTTTATATTTTTCTTTTTTGCTTTACAGCTTGATTTTTTTTCTGTTTTGTAATGTCACGCATTTATAAATGTTCCCTTTATTTTCCTCTTTCTTTGCTCTTAGCCATGGAATTCCCAGATCACAGCCGCCGCATCCTCCATAGCCTTCAAGATCAGCAGTCTCGGGGATTCCTTTGTGATTGTCAGGTGACTGTTGGCACTGCCCATTTTTTGGCCCACCGGTCAGTCCTGGCATCGTGTAGTCCCTTTTTCCATATGTCCTGCAGAGAGCGGCCAGATACACGAGAACTCACCCTGAACAACCAAATTGTTACTGCACCAGCCTTCTCTCTGCTTCTCAATTTCATGTACTGTGGACGTCTTCGCTTCCAGGAGGCACCTGTTGAAGATGTCCTGGCAGCAGCCAGCTATTTGCACATGGATGAGGTGGTGAGGGTCTGCAAGAAGAGGCTACAGGGAAGGGCACCAGCTGAGGCAGACAGCACTCGCAAAGAGGAGGATGGTAGAATAGTATGCCAGATGTCAGAGAGTGAAGGAGAAAGCAGGGAGCATGAAAGACCAGAGAATGGGCAGATAGTGACAAGGGTCTTAAGATACCATGGCCCAAATGAAGTAGATAATGGGCATCAAGTAATGTTGAATCCAATTTTACAAATTCAGGAAGAACCAGGAATTTCTAGATATAAGAGACGGGAGGAGGCAGGGAGTTGTCAGAGATTATCAGGGACTGTAAAGTATTCACACCAGGAAGCAACAGGAAGTGGACAGAGAGTGGCAGTGAATTCTAGAACTGAGACATTAAGTGCAGTGGAAAGTTACCACGAGGTAGCAGAAAGCTCAAGGTTTGATCTGCCAGAAGGAACAGGCAGTAGTCGGGCAATTACTAGCAGTATGAAACTTCAAGGTCCGCAGAGAGCAGCAAATGGGAAGGAGTTGTCAGGAAATTCTAAGTTTGAAGTTAATGGGAGAAGAGCAGAACAGGCACTTACAGAAAGTGTAAGACATGATATGCAAGAATCAGCAGAAAGTATTCTCACATCTTTTACACACAAATATTCAACACAGAGCCAAGATTATGTACTGCCCTCCAGAAACTCCCCAAAGAGGCTGGAGCCTGCTGCTGGTGCACAGGGAACATCAGGAGGTGCAAGGTATTCACTTCAAGTGCAAGAAACTGCATGGATTAGTAGCCAGACACCATCCATATCTAGATTCTCTATGCAGAACCAACAGGAAGCACAAACAACTGTGGCCGTGACAGGAACTTCCCGCTACCCTCTACAAAGACAGGAGCCCACTGCCATGGTGGCAGTATCAGGAACTTCCAGATACTCTCGGCAGAGTCCAGAGATAGTAGGCAACACAGTGACACAACCAGGTAGCTCTGGGTATGCCATACAGGAATCTACAGACAACATGCAGGAAGCACAGATATGTTCTCAATACTCCTTGCACACACAAGAGCCAACAGACAGTACAAACACACAGCCAGGTCCCTCCAGATGCATTTCACAAAATCCAGAGTCATCAAGAAATTCTGTGGCATTGCCAGCTACATGCAGGTGGCCACTACACCGCCCTGATTCACCTAATGGCAAGCAAAAGGAGGAGGGAGAGCGTGCCAAGTCTGAGTTGGTAGTTACAACAACAACTCAACCTGGCATGGAGGTGGCGGCTGCGCTAAGTCCTTGCAGCTCCACTGGCAGTGATGCACACCAAGCACAAGGTGTTACTGTAAAGATAGAAGCCATTGTAATATCAGATGAAGAATGTGAGAGGGGAGTGAGAGCATTTAAAAGGCATGAATTTGATGAGGAGGGAGAGGATGAATCTGGTTACCTTCCTTATCAAATGATAGCAGTGCCAGGAGGGCATCACCCAGGTTATGGAGCCATTCTGCCTCCTAACATGCATCCTGAGGCCATGTATTTACAGGAGTTTGAAGGCCATCCTGGATACCCAATTTTCCCAGAGGATGTGCCCACCTGCAAAACATGTGGTAAAACCTTCTCATGCTCATATACGCTCCGACGACATGCCACAGTGCACACACGTGAACGCCCATATGAATGTCGGTATTGTTTGCGTAGCTACACACAAAGTGGAGACTTATACAGACACATCCGCAAGGCACATAGCCAACAGGAGCCAAGTGCCAAAAAACCAAAGGGGGATATGGAGCCTGCACCTCCAAACTTGCCTTGATATTAGTGGTTGGGTTTAGCAGTCCTTACACTAATAAGGCTACCTTTTGAGTGGCCAGAAGGATAATGAGCATATGCACAATATGGTCACTGAAAACAGTCTTCAAAATGGGAGGGGCTGTGCTTGCCCCGCTTTTGAATTGCACATTTGTTCCAAATAGTTGTTATTTATTCCATGTTAATGTATTTTGTAAACTAAAATTGTGTTCTTTATATCCCCCTCTTCTTGTTTGGTTATAAGGAAGCAATTGTAACTTACAAAAAATGTTTTTTTTCTTGTCAGTAAAAGTATGCTCCCAGTTAAAACAAGCACAATTATGTCTGTTTTGATTTTTATGCTTAGAAATCACACACTGGTGTATGATGCACATCAGTGATATTCTTATTTAATTCTAATATTAATAATACTGGAATGTTATTATTATGGAGATTCCCATAATTGTACATTTAAGACATTTAGTTATTTAAAATGGTGAGTTATGCTTGTTGTGTGACTGTGAAGTAGACAATATCTACGTGTCTAAAACATGTCCAATATCTAATTGTCTAAAACATGTCCAAGCAACATTTTTATGAGAAACATAGCAAGTTAGCTTTTGTGTCTACAGGCTTCTGATACTTTGGGTACAGACAGGAGCTTTGGACCCATGTGCCGTGTGCAAGCAAAATGATTAGTGGTTTGACTAATGCCTGATAATTTTGCCTGATGCTACTAGTGATGTCCGGTTCATGAACGAATCATTCTTTTGATCAGATTCTTTTCAGTGATCCGGATGAATCGGTTCAGAAGACTGAACAATTCATTTGTAACAGTTCGGTCTGTGAATCATGCAGCTGTAACCTGATCCTAGAGTGAGTCATCTGCACAGCACTCAGGCACAGACTTTGGGATCAGGTTACAGCTCATCCATTCACAGACTCTTATGACCCATAGATTCGTTAAGAGAATTGTTCACTTTTATAAACAATGCCTCAGTGTCGAGGCATGTCAGCAACACTACCCCCCTACCCCGATTGCCTTGTGATTGCCCCGAGGAGCAACCACAAGTGTCATCCTGTGAATGACGTTGCCGTCATTCACAGGATGGCATTAACAATAGATCTGAGTTCACAGAGGGTCTATCCAACTGCATCCAACCATGCAAGATCAATGGAGCCCAGCTCACTAATGAGAGTGACTAGTAAAAAAAAAAAAAAAAAAAAAAAAAAAATGTAAAAAATATGGTAACATGTAAAAATCCCCACTGTCACCCAAAAAAAAGTTTTTAATAAGCAAGTTCTAAAATTCTTTATCTTTACAAAAATTCCAGCATGGAAAGAGTTAAAATATTGGCATTACAAATGCCCATAGGGTGTCTAGTATTTAAAAATATATGATTTGATGGGGTAAATTGAATTGGCCAGGTTCAACAATCTTCCAAATATGGCACATGGGGCAGATGTCTAAATGGCAAAAAATACACACCTCACAAAGGTGGCATTTTACCTCCCAAATAACCCTACAAACCCATGCATGGTTATCACTGCACTCAGGAGATGCTACTGAACACATATTGGGGTGTTGTTTGACACGGACATACACCAGGATTGATAAATTTATACCTGAAGTTCAACATGTGTGAAAAAAATACAAAAAAAATGTACTACCATAAAGTTTCACAAAGGGTGGTGGTAAAATTAGTGCATGGAAAGGGTTAAAATACCAGCATTTCAAATACCTTGGGGTGTCTAGTTTTTAAAAATATATGATTTGATGGGGTAAATTACGTTGGCCGGCTTCAAAGATACCCGAAATGGCACATGGGGTGCAGAATTACCAGATTTGGAAAAAAAGGTTTTGAAATGGCAAAACGCTACCTGTACTTATTGCCCCATAACGTGCAGAAAAAAGCAAAAAAACATAAAAACATTGGGTATTTCTAAACTCAGGACAAATAGTAGAATCTATTTAGCAGGTTTTTTCATTAGTTTTTGCAGATGAGTAAAAGTTTTCTGTTTAAAAAGTGAGAAAAGTATTTTTTTAACAAAAAATTCCCATATTTTATCATTTTTTTATAGTAAATTAGATGATATGATAAAATGAATGGTATCTAAAGAAAGCCCCGTTTGTCCTGAAAAAAACAATATATAATATGTGTGGGAGCACGAAATGAGAAAGAAGAAAATCACAGCTAAAAAGTAACACTGAAAACGTTAAAAAAGCCATTGTCCCGCAATATACTACGAGTAAAAACCCCTATTGTCCTTAAGGGGTTAAACGTGTTGAGAAAACATTGCTTTGTCATTTGAAAGGACATGTTGTGTATGTAAATGCCTCTATAATTGGCAAGACAAAAAATATTTGAAATAAGACATGGTCATCAGAAGGATATTGAGCCTTTCACTCGCACAAAAAACAGATCCCCAAATCTGCTGTAGGTAGAAAATATAGTGAAAACACGGACAACGTAGGCAATGGCCCTTTCATTAATGTCTATGTATTTAGAATGTCATAAAAGTCCCTGTTGGTGTAATGGTCAGGTGTTCCAGTACTTTTGATCATATAGTGAACCATGTATTCACACACACACACACTCTAACACTAGAGTGATATACACACTCATGCTAATGCCATACGGTAACACACACACACACAACACCATATGCTCATACATGCTAACACCACACTCTTATACACATGCACACACTATCCAACGTAGTAAACTTATACACAGACTAGTACGATACAAATATATAAAATATACACATTTACTCTTAACACTTTACACACTGAATCTGGCACTACAATACATTAGACATGCTGACTCTGGCACTTTACATTTACACACATATAGACTGATACTACAGTATACACACACACATACAGACTGACTCTACCACTATACATACACACATACAGACTGACTCTACCACTAAACATACACACATACAGACCTGTCTCTCACCTATCATACACACATACAAGACTGGACTCTACCCACTATTACAACCACATAGACTGACTCTACCACTACACATACCTGATGCTATCTGCATCACATACAGACAGACCTGACTCTACCCTACATACACATCATACAAGACAGACGACTCTACACTAACATACACCTCGTGACTCTACCACTATACACACACATACAGACTGACTCTACCACTAACATACACACATACAGACTGACTCACCACTCAAACATACACACATACGCTGCTCTCCTTCCTAGACAGACTGACTCTCACTAACATATACACATACAGACTGACTCTACACATATACAAAACACATACAGACTGACTCTACCACTATACATACACACATACATGACAGACTGACTTCTATCCACTATACATTACACACATACAGACAGACTGACTCTACCACTATACATACACACATCAGAAGCTGACTCTAACACTATACATACACACATACAGACTGACTCTACCACTATACATACACATAAGACTGACTCTACCCACTATACATAAAACACAATACAGACAGACTGACTCTACCACTATACATACACCATAAGACAGACTGACTCTACCACTATACATACACACATACGACTGACTCTACCAACTATACATACACACATACAAGCTGACTCTACCACTATTACATACACACATACAGACAAGACTGACTCTACCACTATACATACACACATACAGACTGACTCTACCACTAAACAATACAAACATACAGACCTGACTCTACCACTATACAAACACAGCAATACAGACTGACTCTAACCACTATACATACACACATACAGACAGACTGACTCTTACCACTATACATTACACACATACAGACCAGACGACTCTACCACTATACATACACACATACAGACTGACTCTACCAGCTATACATCACGACATACAGACTGACTGAACTCTACCACTATACATACACCATACAGACTGACTCTACCACTATACATACACACTACAAGACAGACTGACTCTACCACTAATACATCTAAACACAACAGACAGCTGACTTCCACTATACATACACAATACAGATGACTATTCACTATACATCACACACATAACGAGACTGACTCTAACCACTATAATACACACATACCAGACTGACTGACTCTACCACTAATACATACCCACATACAGACAGACTGACTCTACCCTATATCATCAGACTGAACTCTACCAACTATACATACACACATAACAGAACAGACTGACTCTAACCACTATACATACAGACTGAACTCTCGCACTAAATACATACATACATACAGACTGACTCTACCACTTAATACACACATAAGACTGTACCTGCTGACATCTAACACTATATCACATTCACACATACAGACTGACTCTACCACTATACACACATACAGACTGACTCTACCACTATACATACACACATACAGACTGACTCTACCACTATACAGGCCTAGACCTTTCCTGAGCGCAGATCAAACACAATAAGGAATTTGGATACCTTAACCATGTCTCTGTGTCCTGACTTTTTGGCACGAAGACATAAACTCACAGCCTGTGCCTGATTTTGTATTTATTGTTCTAGATAATTACTAAGGATGTTTGCAGTGTGCTAGGAAGTACAACTTAATAATCCACATTAATACTAACATTAACCTTTAAAAGTTATTATTGTATTATATAAACTTTGCAACATCTTGCTACAAAATGTTTTTACTGTGCAACAGTCTTGTGTTTTAACATTACTCGTGAACTCCTATTTTTGTTACATCTCAATGAAATCATAATAATCCCCAGTATAGTACAAGGGGGTTCTTCCACCTCTCCGATCTGCTTGTGATAGTTTATTTAGTACGATGTATTAAAGGGACAATCTATCGTCCCATACAGCCCCACCAATTAAGGAGGAATACAAAAGTACTTTAATACGCATTCTTTACCTATAAGTCCGCACAGAGCTAATCATGTCTGTTCTTGACTACTAAAAGCAGCCAGTCAATGGCAGGAATAATCCCCAGCGGTATCCTTAGACCCTCTGGAAGTCCTGTGTGATCAAGCCCCACTATTTATGCCTAAGGTGTTTTTTGAATGGTATTTGCTGGGTATGCCCTGAATTCATTCTTTGTTTTTGAGCAGCTCCTCCTGGCACACAGGTGCCCCATTAATGGTGTCCAGAGAAGGCTTTAAATTGCTTGAGAGTCTTTTTTAGGTTAAAGTGCAAATCAGTCGCACCATTTTAAACCTATGTTGTACATAATGAAATGATTGTCACAATGTATCTGGTCACTGAGTAACATTGATTGAATTGCATTTACATAATGATGTCACTGAACTTTATTAATTTATATAGGCCAATGATATCCTGCAGCAGGATACGACGAGATGACATCACACAACACTTGGGAGACTTATTCTGTCAACATTTACGGTTTCCCTAGCCCATGCGCATTTTCTCGTTTGGATTTCATACTGGCCGCTGGAAGATGAAAGACAAAGGAATTAGATCAACTACGAAGCGTAGAAGTCTTTTTGATGCCGTTAAAATACGAGCAAACACGCACAGCCTTTTGGAGCTTCTACTACCCTTTACACAGGGAGGCAGAAGCACTTTATGAGTAAGCCATGTGGCTGTTCACGGTTATATTTCTGAGATCACTCTGCTGTTTTATTAATGATTAAGTTACAGAGGTGGTACATAAGTGGAACAACTTCCCAACAGCAGTGGCAGAGGCTAATATGCATTATTGGTTGGCAAAGTTGCATGGAACAGCGGACTGTTGGTATGGGCAGACACATGGTTATTATATATATATATATATATAGTTTTTTACATGACAACTATGATAGTACTATGATACCTGAGTATTACCTCTATGGCTGGATGCAGACTATCCCATTCATCAGCCCTCTTTAGAGGGAGACATAGGAATAATGTCAATCATCTGTCACATGTCAGGATAAACTAGCCAGGCGGGTAACATTATTTGCGGTAAATATTACTTTTTCAAAGACATTTTAGTTTGCGGTATCCATTTTTAAATTACCTGCTGCAGGCCAATGTGGCACAACAGGGGTTGGTACAAAAGCCACGTGTTCCCAATAAAGACTATAGCGTTTTTAAACATTAAGGAAAACCACTCAGCATATTCCTTACAAACTTTAAATCGCTTGTTGCTACGTGTCACAAGCGAGCGCTCTGACCTGACAACCGAAGATCCGAGGCGGAACACAGATCGTTAAGACGCAAACACGAAGACTACATCTACCGGCAGCCACTGCAAACGAAGAAACAATGTTCAAATCCGAAAAACTTTATTGCTACTTGAAGGTAGCAAGGAGTGATTCTGCACTGCAGCAGCCAGTTGCCATTTAGGAGAAAGGTCTCTGATGACATAAGAGGTCATGTGACTGCAGTTGAAATGGTACAGGAAGCGGCAAGGAGAAAACAAGATGGGAAGTCGAAAAGAATGCTAAGACTTGGGCATTTAATTATTTATGACAGTTAATGAAAATAACTTTTTCGTTTATCTTTTTTTTTACATTGACAAAAGCATGAAACATCTGGATGAAGGAGCAGGAAAAAGGCATAGTTTTCGTTTATAGTTCTTACAATATGTAGCACAGACATAATACACGTTATGTGTCCGCCTTTCTTTCTTGCCCTCTATGTTTCTTTCTCTCTCAAACACCCCTCCTTTTCTATCAGGTTTTGTGTACCCCGGTGTCGCTCCCTGTTTTTCTGAGGGATGCCCTATAGATAAACCAAACTTCAACTAAGGCAACAAAGCTGTTAATGCAGATATATACTGCCCATGTCCCTTCTTATATGTCCATCACCGTTACTGAGGACACCATGATATCATAATCTGCTCTCCATTCCCAGTACCTCTGTTAAACATTACTGAAATGATCTGGTGTAGGGTGATGGACGTCTGTGCCAGCTCTCCCATGTGTTTTCTGTTATCACCGCTCTCTCGCAATACTCTGCACAGTTTAATAAAGAGCGATAAAATCTACCTGGGCATCATCCGTCACTAAGCTGCTTACAGGACCTTTGTGGTCTGTCCCGGCAAAACGTCTGTTTTTCCTGTGGCCTGCTAGATCTAACCCATGAAGATGGTCAATGATTAGGAAACAATTGCTGTAAAGTATAGGTATAGTATAAGTGTTTACCATGTTTTGTTATTATGAAAATGTATGTGCCAAGGCTGCATTCAAGTCAGTGCTGCCCAGCAAAGTAGCTTGCTGATATGGGTTTTCCCACCTACGCCATCTTGCTACATACATGTCTATTTTCATGTTTGCTCCTTTTTTCTCACTATCCTTATTTTTGCGTTATTTTCTATTTGTGGATTGTGGCACGAGCAAGTGGCTTACCAAGTTTTCTCAATAAATGTCCCGCTCAAATAAATCTCATCTAAACTAAATACAATTGTTCACAACAGACAAGCAAATCACTAGAAGAGGAAAATGTGGCGATATATAGTATTCACAACCTAAGACTCAACAGTGAAGGAGATTTCCCAGGATCCGCCCATTCCTTACCCAAGAATCCACAAAAACTCTTATCCCTTATCATTTCCCATCTTGACTATTGCAACACTCTGGTTGGCATTCCACTGCCTCGACTCTCCTCTGCAGTCTGTCCGAAATGCTGCTGCTAGGAGTATCTTCCTTGCACGCCGCTCCTCTTCTGCTTTCCTATTCTGTGAAATCCTCCATTGGCTTTACATAACCTTTAAAATTAAATTTAAAATCCTTGTAGTAAAATATAAGGCCCTCCATAACGCTGCTCCTCCATACATTTCTGCCCTCGTAAGCAAATACTCCCCTACTCGATCTTTGTTCTTCCCTTGGGCTAAGGCTCTCCTCCTCACTTATCACCTCTTCCTTTTCCCGTCTACAAGATTTCACTCGTGCTGCCCTATACCTTTGGAACCGACTTCCACCGAACCTTCAGCATTCACCCTGCAAGAAACATCTCAAAACCCACTTCTTCAGAGAAGCCGCAGCACCTTAGTTACTAAAACCTCACACTACCTCTCACCTTTCTGTTTATATGTTTGTCCTCACCCCATTCCCTCCAGATTGTAAACTTGTGAACAGTTCTAGTTTTTGCATAATAAAATGTTTTCAGAGAGCTACATAAGAGTCATTTTATGTGTTCTTCTGTTATCTTAACCTAGAGACAAATATCCTGACTCCTTTATCATACTGCCTTGTGGTAAATGATCAAATTCCTCAGTCTTAATTATCCAGTCTGACCCACTGACTAATTAAAGTCTATGCAAGAAAGTATTTCATTTTACAAGCAGGACTTCATTAGAATTTTCATAAAGAATCAGCTTAGTGTGGTGTTAGAGCAGGGAAGTCATCCAAAATATCCTATGACTGACAACAATGGCAGCTTCCAGGTTTGCAGATAAAGGAAGTTTATTGACGCAAAGTAAGATAAAGTCCAGTCCACGTTTTATATATTCAGGTTATCGCACGGCTGTTTGCCATGAATCGGGTTTGTTTAGCATAGTCGGAAATACAATTATATACAGCATTGTATTTTTACACGTGACGTCCCATTTAAGTGTACCTGTTCACATGTAGGATAAAATGGTTGGTTTTCCTTTATTATTGTTTATTGTTATTTTTTCACTATTCTGTAGGTTTAAAATGTTTTAGTTGAAAGCATTGTAATGGAATGTAATATGTGTTTTCACACATCCAGTGCAGCTGTTGGGAGTAGCATATAGCTGCAGGGCAACTTATTTATAATAAACATTTATAATTCAAAGCAAAGTGAAAAAATACCCTTTTATTTCAATAATGTAAGTCATCTGGTTGCCATACAGGCCTACCTACGATCTGCAGTCTTCTCTGTGAAATATTCTGCAGAGTCACTTGGCCCATTTTCTTGTCTGTTCTATACTCATTCTTCAAGTTTATAATGAAGATAAGTCTTTTTATATCTTAGTTATTATTCTATGTATAGCAATATATTTTGATTCCTGGGGCTTAACAACACCTTTAACAAGAGGTTTTGTATTATTAATGGACTGTGATATTTCATACAGCAAAAGCAAAACTTTCCAGGGTTGGAAGATATCATAGTCTGCCAGGTGAGAAGTCCGATATTATAATACTAGCTTTTCAATTAATTTATACTCTAGATGATCACTGATTATTCCATATTTTATATCAAGGGACTATGATGGTCACTGATTATCCCACATTGTATGTGTTAATGCTGACTTAGGCAAGGCTGCTTCTGAGTGTCCTTGAATTCACAATTGAACAAATACAGTAAACTGGTGACTGCATGACCTTGTTATGAACCCAGAAAACTTTAGTGTTGTTAGATTTAGGGACACACTTCAGAGCAGTGAATTGAGAGTCTGCCCCTAGTCCTCCCTGTCAATATTCTACTGTTGGCCAACACCTTGCTTTGTGCAATTGCCCAAGTGGCCTTTGTTAAAGCTGCAGCAACCAGTGAAGAACCCTACCCATGCGAAGAGTGATTGATAACGTTTTGTTACAACCCCATGTTACTTCCTTGGGTCATACCAAGCATAACATCAAAAATGACCTGTTAATGGAGAAGATTATGTCTTTGGTATGTGACACAATGGTCTTCTTTTTCCCTCTTAAGGCTTCTGGGGCTTGCCTCAGCCTTTCGCAAAGCAACTCCTGGAGAGCTTGTGTAGCCTACCTAGGAAGTTCCTAGGTATATCTATAGGCAGGTCCCGCAGAATCCCAGCACATTCTCTCCAGAGTTATACTCTCTACGCATATTTATGAAATTGGACTGGGTTTAATTTGCATTTTAACTATTTACTTTCCTTGATCCTGGTCTAAACATGGTTATGCTTTTTATGGCAGTAGACAAGAACTCTACCTGATCAATCACCAGTGTCCTTTTCTTGTTAACCTTTTCTCTTCTCCATTGTGTCTTTTGTTTTTGATTCTTCTGGGGTCATATTTGTCCCTTGTTAACAGAAAATAATGTGTGGGAAGCCAGCATGGAGCAAGCGCTGGTGGGAATATCCTCTCTTTGAATAAAGCAAATTCAACAGCTGCTGTGGAATTTTTTGACTGAAATCCAAAACTGATTGCCTTGATGGAACATTTCATTACCAGTGTTTTGCAGTGTTCTGGACTAAATCTCACCATACTCGGTTAATCTAGATTCTCCACAGTCAAGTTAATCTACCTAATATAATGCATGTACATCCTCTGCACATACTACAAACACCCTAATATAATCAAATTGAGTTGAGTTTGAGGCATGAGAAAAAAAATATACAAGGCATTAGGAAACTACCACTGTGCTATAGAACACTATAACAATTCATGTTTAGGATGCCTAATTGACAGCCCAACCCTGAGGACTAGATTAACTGGGATCAAGTGTCTGAGTCTTTACACCTTGGTCCTAACCTCCTGAAGGATGGGGGTCTCAGCTATACCTCTTAGAACATAAGATGAAACTATAAGTCCTAAGACGATGTGTGAACCTTGTTGTACAAATATATTGTATCGATGGTTCTAGGTTTTGCACATTTTTATAGCGTTAGGAATAGGTACAGTAGCTGAAAACTTTTCCTACGGCGGTGTCTGAATGACTACCCAGATATATTTATATAAGCTGCTTGCCTGGAAGAAGCAAACTGGTAAGGAGGTTTCCAAGAATAAGATTTCCTGTATAAAAAGTAAAATCAATTTTATTGCCTTTACTAAGTAATTTAATGGTCTTAGTAATATTTTCTCTCTGCACTTTTCAAAGCGCTGTTTGGAACTCGGAAAGTATGCTTCATTACACTAAGTTGACTTAAAAATATAAAAAAGCATACATATAATCTTTACAATCTTTATTCTAGAATTAACAATGTCATTTCTAACTTACTTTCATGAAAGCACTAGCAAGCAGAGGCCCTCAGTCTCATTCAAATGTTCTCTTAATGTCATAGCTGGATTTGAAATGTGTCACATCTGTACTTTAGCAGGTGCATAGGTGAGCCTTATGAATACGCCATTCTTAAACAGGACAAAGGGGCTTATTCACTAAATATATCTAGATGAGTTGGAGCAGGATTTAAAAAAAAAATTACACCCCAACAAGCTTCTCATGCAAGGGTCAAAATATATGTACACCCCATATTTTCCCATGTATTCTTTTTAGAAAAATTTGGGGTCTAAAAATTGGGTGCGTCTTATAGAGTGGTGGTAGATATATATAATTTTACTAAAACGGAGACCTGCTGCTTACCTGTTTTGCTCAGCAACGTCTCGATCCGCCGTGGCTGCACAGGAACCCAGTGGAGTCATGTGAATGCACATCGCATCACATGACTCCGCTTAGTTCCTGTTCCTGCTTGAGAAGGGTGGAGGGGAAACAGCGGCCCCAACGGAAGTCTGCAGTTCAGGTAAGGTGGGGGAGTAAATGTGTGTATGTTAGCATGGATCCGTGTGTAGGGGGCACAGGGAGGCTGAAAGTGATGTGCATGTACTGGCTGCCTGAGCATGATAGGAGTGCCATAGCTAACAATTGCTAGCAGCTAACATCAATCACACTCATATCATGCCCAGGCAGCCAGTACAATAACTTTATGTAATATTTATTTTTTTAAAAAATTCGGCCCCCAAAATTAAGATGCGTCTTATACAAGGGAGTGCCTTATACTTGGGGAAATACGGTATATATATAGAGAGAGAGAGATTGATAGATAGATAGATAGATTGTTTTTTACTACAGAACCTTCCTTGCAAGGAAAGAATGAAAATATTATAATATTAGGTTAAAGTAGTATTTAGCTTACTATTTCAATCTAGTCATACAGTGACAACATATCCTTGAACACTGGGCTATTTGATATTGCAGTTGTAGTTGCTAGGTTTGAGAAACTGGGCTGGAACAGATGTGGAGCTGAGGTCTTCTAAACAGCCACAGGTCCACCAGTGTTGGGCTTTGCGTTCTTAAGGCCATTGGGCCTTAATGTATCTAGCAGGTACAGAGGCAGAACATAGGAACATGTGCACAGCGATGTGTACCAAGGGGCAACAAGCCCAAGCTTTTTTGTGCTTTCTGGATTGCCAGATAATGTAACTAATAATCTGCCACATGGTATAGTTTTCTGTACTAACTTTATCACTATTAGGATATATATACTGAATTATATGTAGCTTTTACTAATGTTTCGATAATGTATTGTGTTCACCAAATTACTGTTTTGGTACTTGGCAAAACCCATAACAATGAAATGCTTTATTACCTGTTCCAAACAGTAGAGTCTTCCAGATGTATTGTCCTGAAAGAAAGGGAAGCTCTTTTAAGAGACAGAGGAAATATGCTCGAAGCCATTTTTTGTTGGGGCGTGCCTATAAGCCATGCCTATTTTAAAGCACAGGGTGAAGCCGTGACTCATGAACAGAATGGATGTTTTCTACATGAAATACAAGTACATACTGAACTTTCCCATGTGATGGGGCAGGAGAAATGTGTGGGTGGACCTGATATTTGACAAGCCACTTATCCCTTTCTTGTTTGAATGACAATATTTAAATTGTTTTCGCTTCAGGTTATTGGCAAATGTTTGGAGACTACTGATAAAAGGTCTGGACCCAAACCAGCCTAACATTGGCACAAAGCACAAATAGTCTATGGCAGAGGCTGACTTTAGCTTATGAGATCTAAATTCCAACAGACAATTCAGTCTTGATTCACTAACTAAATAAATATGCAAAAAAATGTACTAGTATATATATAAAGATAGATATAGATAGATAGATAGATAGATAGATAGATAGATAGATAGATAGATAGTAATAGATATATACTTTAACATAGTGGCAGGCTAAGTAATATATGGCCATATAGTGTGGCAGAATCCCCAATATTTACTCCATAGGTGTTTTTGAATGTTATTTGCTGGGTATGCGCTTTGGAAAGCAAAGTAGAGTAAGGAGACACCAGGTATTTTAGATGCAGGAACTCGGAGACGCAGAACCCACCCGTCTCCGTAGTGGAATCAGGAGATAACAAAATACCAGGACGTGGGGCAGACTAATTAAACCTTGTTGTTATTCAGACACTTACTATTGCATACTCACAGCACTACTTATTTCTATTCCCTGAAGCCTAAAGTTTGGTGATAATACACAGCTGTAAATAAAAAATAATTTATTTAGCAACATTAACTAATTATATAGCAATACAAACATACAAAACAACCATGGCAGCCTGTTGTCCTCCCCACTCTAGTATGAATACTATCTTCCTCTTGGGTATTTCATGTTATATGCATTTTTGAACAGTAAATAAATAAATAAATATATATATATATATAATATATATATATTATATATATCTGTGAATCATATGCAAATATAGCTATTAATTTTAAAGCATCTATCTACCCACCCATCTAAAGCTTCTGGAAAGCATACTAAAGTATCACTAAGTCTAACAGAAGCACAAGTGTACAGAAAGAAATGATGGTAATACTAATGGAACTAATGAAACAATAACATTTCCTTGGCATTATTAGGTGAGAGAGACGGCTGGGGCACGGCAAATGTCTGTACTAGAAGTCAGATTCCTCTTTTTTCCTTAGAGAAGGACATGTCTCCAAAGCTAATGCCCTAAATTTTCTTTGAGGTCTGGAGCACATTATGTGGTTACATTCTCCAACGTTAAAGCACAACTCACATTGTCACTTAATCATGGTCTTTATAACCGATGACATGGTTTGGAGATTAAGGCGATTTTAAATAATCGCTCCCTTATGGATTCTTATTTTCTGGTAATGTTCTGCTTTCAAGTGTGAAAACGTTTTGAATGACTGGAGACGGACGCCAAATGTTTGGCCTAGTTAACAAGTTTGTAGTACGTTTGGTCCCTGCCAATAGTAGGCGTTTCTCTGCATTGTAAATACCCAAAGACAATTGGAACAAAACAGAGCAGCAATTAAAAAGTTAGACGTTTCCTGGCAGACAAACACAAAAAAGGGCAAAACCATTTATTCCTGACCAAAAGTGGAATATTTTTCCGAGAAATTATTATAGGAAGCCATACATTGTGGAACAACTTAAGTATGGAAACAGAAACTTTTATGATGATTGTTCCTTTCTGTGATGTCCAGCTAGCATGAGGCTCTACTGCTCTGACATTTCGGTAGGTTTATATATTAAATGGTAATAATGTCACAAGAAATACAATACATTAAACAAAAAAAACAAAAACCTTATTATTTAGGATCACCTTCATAGTGCAAACATTTCCAAGGTATAGAGACATTGTAATATATCTTAACAAACTCAGAGTTTTTCACTTACATGATAAATGACATTATATAATTATATTAAATGGGAAAACGTGCTGGGATTCTGGCAAGTGCTGCATTAAAAAGATTTCATTAATTTGAGAGATTTTACTTCAAATTCCATACCACTCTATCCGAATAGAACCAAAGTCACAATTTTGTGGAAACGTATTAGAATAACCATCTACATTTTAGAATGGACTAGAATCGACTCTTTGGGGATTATGTATAAAACGTGATTTTAGTAGAACACTGGTCTTACTGTGATGACAGACAACTGATTTGCCATGTTAATTGAACTATTCCATTGGTGATAAGTCCGCTTTTCAGACTTAGTTTTTCTTTATACCCTCATTTGAGTCTTTGCTTCAACATATTCTAGCAGTTATATGCTGTTCTAAATGCTACTAAGAAGGTATATTAAATAAAGAGACAGGCTGGAGCTTTAGTGAAATGGAGAATCATTATAGCTACATTGTCCTCCTAATAATGGGTGTAGGACAAACATGTCCATACGCTGTTTACTGAAACATGCCTACAGGAGATTTAGAAAAAGCCAGGTCCAACTGTCTCAAAGTGCATCTGGCACGACTATGGTTTGTACCATTGTCCAACTTGCTCAATTATTTCTATTCATTGCCTTAAGCAAATACTTAGTGGACATTTTATTTAGACCCTATAACTGGAAACCATGAAATTTACCTGGAGGCTCAAAAACCAAAACTGATTACCAGGTCATCGTTTAATCTGTGTGGAGGAGCACATTTTACATAACCACTCCCTACCAAGGTTCTGTCCTTTCCCCCGCAGAGCTAATGCATTCCTTTTAATTATTTTAAGGCTAGGCCCTTCTTCTCCAGTTGTCAGGATCTTACTTGTCAGGCCTAAAGCAGAGGCCTAAGGAGGTCGTTACCTCACACTCACTGCTGCGGAAACGAATTGGCATCCTCAGTAAGCTTTGCCAACCCTGTACCAGGTAGGCTGTTGAAACTCAAAGGCTGCAATCTCTGTGACAGGGTGTAAAATAAATCAATAAGTGTATAGTGCTCTATGAGGTAAACCCTTCTTGCCATGACATCACAAGGGTTTACCATTAAAAGCAAAGATTTAATTAAAACATTTTAAAAAATAAATGGACCCTCACTAAATTTTTTTTAATTCCCCAAAACATGCCAAAACTATGCAAGTGGTACTCGGTATGCCAGCTCTCTCAAGGTCCTTAATCACTATATCTAAGTGGCAGGAAATGACATCATATCCCGACACTCAGACTAAGCATGGCTTGCAGAAATCTAAACTGGTGAGAGGAAGCTACAGCTTTTCCTAAAACGGTCTCTAAGACTTTTTTCTTTCAGCAAATGAATCTCTGTTACTCTGTTTCTGTGCTTACAAAGTACTTTGAATAAATTATTCAGTTCGTGTAATGAATAATGAATGCCTATGATAAATATAGGAAAATATTTTAAAAAATATTAAAAAAATAATATTAACATATTGAAGTAACATTTTATCTTTTACTTTGGTTCCATATAAATACCAACATCACATGTCACTTCCATATTTAATGTTTGAGTGTTTCTCTTACATGGCTACATTGTGACAATCTAAAGTTGAACGCTGCAAGGCGATGCTTTGGGTATGGCATTTGAGTAGCCCCTGACCATGCCCCCTTTGTGCCTCTAACTATATCCCCAACACAGGTGTCCCCATTCGAACACCTGAAATATTGTGGTGTATTCACAAGTGGAAAAGCCTATGTCAGTGCAAACCTGTATTGTGCCTAGCAGACTTCTACTGCTAGACCCTAGTGGTTATTGAAGCGGCCCAAGAGAAATCTACCATGAACCCCTAAGCTAAGCAGAGGTGTTAAGGTGGGTGCATGGCATCCAAGTGTCTGTGGAATCCCAAAGTACTAAATCAGCGTGAGCTGCACTGAAGATAAGGGCCCCACAGAGACGGAGAGTATAGTGTTAACATGAGTATATGTGTCAGAATTTGATGTTAGCATGTGTGTGTATGTCAACGTATGGTGTTAGAGTGTGGGGGGTGGAGAAGAGGAATGTGTATGTATGTATATGGTGAGCAAGATTACGTGTTAGTGTAACATAATTTAGTGTTAATTTGGTTCCACCTTGTGTTATCTGATCCCAATCTACTAGGCAAACACCCTGACTCCTTATCATGCTGACTGTGGTAAACAATAGTGTAAATCACTCAATCGCCCTGCAACTCTCCAGCAACCCCTTCTTTATTGAATGGATCCTGATGTGCAATAATATAGCTGATGCAGCTAACGTAGATAAACAATTCATCCTACTGCATATAGGATAGCGAGATGATTGGGAACAATGACTGCACAAAGTGTTAACATCTACTTCAACCCTTCATTCTACTTCACATTGGGTGGGGGTGAGCTGGCATTGGTAGGCTCTACCCCTGCCAAGGGCAAATTATTATATAACCCTCATGTGGGTGTGGGAAGAGGTGGGCAAAATACTGGCCCCATGTAAGTCTAATTAAAACATGTTTTTCTTTCAGTAATTAAATGTGTGTGTGAGGAGGGGGTTATGAGCTGCAAGTGAGTACATGCAAGTTTAACTTGACCTCCAACCAATAAGGTATCAACTACAACGTCCAGAATTTAACCCCTTAATGACAAAGCCACATGCATTGTTTTCAATGGGTTTTGGTACCGCCCGTTGTCCTTAAGGGGTTAAAGTCACCTGCACTCACATAGAGCCTATAGTGCGTTGGCTTGGGTAAGCAGCAATAAGCATTGTGTCAATCATACTTCTAGATGCCCAACACGCATTAATATCTTCCACAAGCCTTGACACTGAGGTTGTATTCTTATATAGATGCTCCCCCCCCCCCCGGTAACCCCTAATTATGTTATGAACATAAACCTTCTGACAATGTTCTATCACTTCCCTAACATCACTCTACTTTTATCCTACAATAAAATACAAATTAAGGACTTCAATGCTTGCAGTGTCCACCTGATATTTATTGTGCCTTAGCGAGATTGTCTATTTCATACATATCATGACAGCAGGGACCTCTCCTGAACCCTGGGCTAATGAGTATGCAAAAATGTAACATAATAGTTGGCAAATATGACCAGGAATTGGAATTATATTTAATGAACATAGATCATTTGTATAAAATTATTATTTGCTGAAAATCAATTAGCAATCTCATAATGTAACATTGTCTAATTTACTTAGCTTAATTCATTTCATGGCAATTAAATGCCTTTTTAAACCCTATTAGTCATGTTTAGTGACATGAAATTACTTTCAAATTAATAGCATACGCTACATGTTTTTATGTTTCTTTTTTAGGCAAGGCGGCAGCTTTCAGAAACAGAAATACATTAAAAAATTTGCCAGACATAAGCCCATTGTGAAAAAAAAAATGATCTGCGTGCAGTGATAAATACTCTCTGGGTCCTAGGTAACAAAATGCACTTTGCATTCTTTTATCTAGCCTTTTAAGAATCTGGCATTTAAATAGTTAATTCTGTTGAATGTTTGTTATGTAAGATATATTTAGTCGTTTCTTTTAAATTTAATCTAATTTATATATTTTGTAATTCAACAAACAGGATCTCTCTGGAGTCATAAAAACTGAGGGCACCTATATGTTACAAGGTAAATGAGCTGCCCTAAAATGGCCAAAATGGACAACACTGTCTACCTGCTGTGAGATTGCTTCAGTTACAAACACCATGCTCGTATGTCACCTCTATGATGATGTTGGCAAAGTGCTAATGTGCACAGCCAGGCTCTCCTTCCTGACATGATGGGCCGAACGCATGTGACATCAGGTACTCAGATGACAACAGGTAAAACAACCAGATTTATCTCCGGGCCTTACTAGAAATTAAAACAAGCCCTGGAAATAATTATATACCAGCCCCATATTTCATGGTGCCATTTTTGGGCACACTGCACATGTTGGGTTCTGGACCAATATTTTTTGTTCAGAAGAAGGACAAACCATGCGTTTTAAAAGTATTTTTTTATTAAGACACATTTGCATACAAATAGTTTCATGTTGAAGCTTTCCTAAAAAATAGTTAGAGCTAAAAAGTGTATGCATGTATGTTGAAGTGTATTGTGTAAGACTGTGTGTGTGTGTTATGTGTCTGTATGTATCTTTATATGTGTAAGTGCATGGTGTTAGAGTGGCTACATGTATGTACGTGTGCATATATGCTTAAGTGATTGATGTTAGAGTGTGTGAATGTATGTGTAGTTGAATGTGTATGTTGCATGCTAATTCATTCCAACCCCCATCACAATCATTATCCCTAACCACTATATTCCTAACCCCCATGATCGTGTTCCTCCCCAACTTCATTTCCATCCCCTACTATTATTACCCCATATCGCACCACAACCATCCCTCTCCATCTTTGTGCCCCTAATATGACTTCTCATCATCTCTATGCCCAGCCATTATTTCCCCATCAGAAAGATGGCAAGTATACAGGTAGTCAAAACTAAGAGTTAGTCCAGAATATAAAAAAGAACATAAAAATATACTTTTTATTAAAATACAGGATAGATCAATGCTATTGAAAATGTCATTTTCTCTCTGTGTATAAATAACTTGCAAGTACTCTCCCTCCTTCAGAAAATGCAAATATAGTGGTCACTTGTCTATAGTTTGTTACAACAAAGGTGAAATAACATCAGATTTGTGAATGAGGCTAACCCAGTATGGAATGTGTTGTGATCCAGAACATGCAAGTCCTCAGGGGATTACGTGGTAGAAAGGTCTGTGTCTGACAAGAGAATAGGAGCCAAAAGTGCTGACCCTTAATCACATTCGTTGTGGACTGCAAGTCAGCAGTGCTAATATTGAATTCACCTTCTGCATGAAGCTGGCCTGCTCTGAAATGCACAATTCTATCTGCAAGTTAATGACTATGTCAACCGTTCAGTTATATGGTTTACTATAAAATAGTCATGTGAGGACCTCTGTGACCGATTCTGCTGCTCCATTTTCACTTTGACAGGGAATCTGTCTGAATAGCTTCCCAATTGCATTGGACAATTAATCTTTGAAAACTCTGTGAAAAGACACATTACATTGCATGGTCAGTGGTGTCTCCAGCTTTCATATTTAGGGGGGCATATGGGGGGACAGGGACCAAAGTGGGGGGCAATTATAAAACGCTACAGATACACTAGAAACATAGAAACATAGAAACATAGAAAG
>VKOC01000004.1:8587411-8599480 GCA_009364415.1 Spea multiplicata
GTGTCTGTGTGTGTCTTACTGTGTGTGTCTTACTGTGTTCATAGCTTCCAAGTTAAAATTATTTTTTCTTAAATTTCCTTGTTAAAATCTAGGTGCGTCTTATCAGCAGGTGCGTCTTATGGAGCGAAAAATACGGTAGTATGTAACATTACAATTTGACTTACAGAGACATCAGGTGAGGAAGCCCCTGCTCAAACGAGCTTACAATCTTTCTCCAGGGCTTTTATGGTGGAGTAGCAGAAGGTCATATCATGCGGCACTCCGTCATAGAAGCCCTGGCAGAAGTGCTGGCAGCTGCGCATCATGCAGATGTCGACCTGCTGCCAGAGAGGAGGATCCAGGTCCCCTTCAGCGCTGCAGGAGATCTGGATCTTAGTCTTGTAGTCAGACCTCCACTTGAGGTCTGATTATAAGATGACCTTGAATGCAAGACGAGGGATATTATAATGGGTCTTATAATCGAGCAAATACGGTAATTTTATGGGGAGTTTTGCAATAGGGGTTGCTAAACAGTCCCAAAAAGTAAAATGCGAAAATGTCATGTTTGGAAATGTTAACAGGTATGTTCTAACTTGTGCCCTACTATATCCAGAAAAAAAAAACAATGCATGTGGGGTATTTATGTAATCTGAATATGCTGCTAAACAGTTTTGTCTGGATTTCCCTGCCATAGCACATAACCCTTGGAGGACATTCTTCGCAACATGGAAGTGTTGGTGGAAAAAAGCAAGGGCGGGAAATGCCCTGGCCCGGATGGGCTGACCAAAGCTTATTACCTGAAGCTTCTGCCTGTCTTGGGACCACATTTGGCAACCTTGTTTAATGGCCTTTCTAGAGGTGATGGTTTCGACCCCACACCAATAGGGCCCATATAACTAATACCAAAACCGGGCAAAGACAAGGAACAATGTGGCAGTTATCACCCTATTTCCCTTCTTAATACAGACATTAAGTTGCTTGCAAAAATTCTTGCTGCTCGTCTTAAGCCCCTTCTTCACTCCCTTGTTAATCCAGATCAGGTGGGCTTTGTCCCGGGGCGGGAGGCGAGGGATAATACAATCAGAGTTTTAAATGTCATTTCGCACGCCTGCAAATCTTCCACCCCGATGGCTCTTGTATCTACAGATGCAGAAAAAGCCTTTGACAGGGTGGCTTGGGTCCAACGTTCCGAAGTTGGATTCCAATCCTTCGGCCTGCGTAGTGGTTAATGGCTCTCTATCCCACCCAGTCACCCTGTCAAATGGTACGAGACAGGGTTGCCCCTTATCGCCACTTCTATTTATCCTGAGCATGGAACCACTCGCCAATGCCATTAGACACAACTCGGCTATTAAAGGGGTCTCCATCGCGAATAGGGAACACAAACTATCATTATTTGCCGATGATATGCTGTGTCTATTGACGGATCCGGTTCATTCTTTGCCTCCTCTTATACAGGAATTGGCTACCTTCCAATCTCTTTCCCATTACAAAATTAACACGGAGAAATCTGAGATCCTTGGTATTAATTTATTAGATCCGTCTAGGAGTTATTTACAAGCCAATTTTCCGTTTCGCTGGTGCTCTTCCATTAAATATCTAGGGCTACAAATCACCGGGGATTTGCCTTCATTGTATGCATTGAATTTCTTACCTTTGTTGCGTCAGGTCTCTGAGGACCTTCGTAAGTGGGCTTATCCCCACGTCTCCTGGTTCGGTCGGGTTTCAGTAATCAAAATGAATGTCTTGCCGTGATTTCTTTATCTTTTCCAGACCCTCCCTATTTTTCTTCCGCGTGTTTTTTTTTTAAGAAGTGCCGTCGTATCTTTACTACCTATATCTGGGCGTCAGGCACCCCTCGTTTGGCGTTTTCACACCTTATCCGCCCCAAGGCTAAGGGGGGGCTGGGAGTGCCGGACTTGGAGCTTTATTATCATGCTGCGCATCTGCGAAGGGTTGTGGAGTGGTCGCTCCGCACTCCTAAGCAGTGGGTATTTTTGGAGGAGGCCTCCGTGGCTCATCCGATACACTCGCTTCTATGGCTCCCAGATGTTCACAAGCTTGTCATCAAGCACCCAACCATCTCCCCTACTCTCAAGATTTTTAAGAGATATGTTGCTTTGGGTCACCTGACTTCGTTTCCCAACCCTCTTCTGCCACTGGCAGATAATCCTGCCTTTATGCCAGGATATCTTTCTGGTAGGTTCAAAAAAATTTCCCCGCTGCCCTTCAGTGTTTTGCGTATATGTCATGTCACTACTCCTGACGCAATGCAGCCCATGAGGGCATTGGTGGATGCCTCTGCCCCTCCGACAAGAGATACCTCTTTTCTTTACGCACAACTGCGCCACTTTGTGACCTCCCTGCCTCGACATGCAGGATACCGCAGACCCTTGACGGACTTTGAGCTATTATGCACTGCTAAGGGAGAACCAGCACATCTCCTGTCCGCTCTCTATGCCTTACTACTGTCCTTCCATACTGTCTCGAAACCGTACTACCTCGCTATATGTGAAGAGGATCTCCCCTCTATCTCATCTGACGAGGACTGGGATTGGATTATCCAATCGATCCATAAAGGGTCTATTGCTAGTAAGCTCCAAGAGACAGCTTATAAATTACTTGCTAGGTGGTACCGTGTTCCACATGATCTCCACCGTTTTCTACCACAGGTACCTGACCTTTGTTGGCGCTGTAATTCAGGACCGGGCACATTAATACACATTTGGTGGGAATGCTCCCTTATTCAACCCTTCTGGAAGGTGATTGAACGAGTCCTTAAGGAGGTTGGCGAACCTGACTATACTTTGACTCCTGAGGCTGCCCTTTTGCACTATAGCAAGATACCTCCACATGCTTATAAACACTCCGTCATTTATCATGTCCTTAGTGCGGCTAAGGCGGTCATACCGCGTTTCTGGAAGAAACAGTGTGCTCCTCCAATTCAGGCTTGGCTTCGTCAGATGCATTTTGTTTCCCACATGGAAGACTTAGTCTGGTCTTCTAGGGGACAATCCCATTTATATGAGAAAAGATGGTGAAAGACCCTTATTACGTCGCCGACTTTTGCTACTTTTTTGGGGTCCGCCACTTAGGTAGTGTCTGAGTGTGTCTTCGCTCCCTGCCACCTTGGATCGTGGCTTCCCTTTGCTACCACACCTGTGATTGTCCGTAACACATTACTACATCCGTCCATTACTCTGTACTGCTATTTTTATTTGTTTTACAAATTTTTTTTTCTTCTCCTCTTATAAGCTCAACATGGTAAGCTCACGCCACTGGTTTTCATGTTACCATCTTCCTTGTTACATTTTTATTGTTAATGTTGCACTTATTACGAGATATAATCTTTTGTATCTACACATTATTGGCTCTTTCTCCTACCAGACCGCTTCGTTTGGTGTCACACATCTTTATATCATGTATTTGATGCCTAATTAGTTTTCAGGACTATTTGTCGCGGTCTGCTGTATTGTGATATCATCCTTATTAATATACATTGTACACCTGTTGTATCTTTGGCTGCCTTTTAGGCAGTTGATACTTTTCTTTTTTGGGTTATGCTCTTATTGTACATGGATGATTTTCATGTTGTTCCGTTTTGTATGGTCAATAAACATTTTATTG
The DNA here is from genome assembly GCA_009364415.1 of Spea multiplicata. Lineage (NCBI taxonomy): Eukaryota > Metazoa > Chordata > Amphibia > Anura > Pelobatidae > Spea > Spea multiplicata. The sequence continues at coordinate 8,591,018 of VKOC01000004.1, forward strand.
CAAAAAAAAAGCAAGGGCAATTATTGCTGTGGCTAACTTTGGCAATGATTGGTGCCTAGATACTTGTGATAAAATACTCCCGATTTGTCTACTTTAAAAAAAAGTCTGGGGGAGGGGCCACACGGGGGTTCCTGCATGCCGATCTGGGTCTTGCTGAATGCGAGGCATTGCAGCAACAGCATATAAAATCATGAATGGCATGTCCATTGTCGTCAAGAGGTGAAATAGACAGGTGAAAAACACCCTTTCACAACCAATAACCTTTGATCCTTAACAAACAGAAACTAAACCAGATGCTGGAATCAAACTATTACATAATGATCTTTATTCAAGCCATACAATGTATAATTATCAATACACTCATATTAAAAATGGGCATCCTTCAAACCATAGAATATATACTGTATTTGCCCGAATATAGGCCGCACTTTCTTCCCCCACTTTAAGTCTTTAAAGTGGGGGTGCGGCCTATATTCTGGGTTTAGTGCAGGAATGCGCAATTCGTATCCCCCTGACGCCCGGGTAATGCAGTTCCAGGGGCCGGGCAGGCAGCAGGGTTAGGATACAGATCCCCCACAGCGGTGCAGGGGACCTGTATCCTACTCTCCGATACACTCAGACAGGAGTTGTCTAAGCGCATCGTGCAGGATGTTCACTGGCTGCGGCGATGCGCGCTTAAACAACATCCGCACGATGTGCTTTAACAATCTCCCTTGCCGGGAATTCCCACGAAGGGAGTCCTGGCAAGGGAGATTGTTAAAGCACATCGTGCAGATGTGCCAGCAGCGGATGTTGTCCATTAGTTTGCGGACTACAAATTTAATTTCCTGCCCTTTTGGTTCCGATTGGAGGGATTTTTTTAAAATTGGAAACGAATGTCACTGTCACTCACTCATATGTCACACTCTCAATATCTCCCTATCTTCTCTGTGCCTCCACATGCTCTGCTTCTTGTTTACTATTTTTTAAAATTTTGCTTACTGTTAACTTTTTCTTTAAAAAAGCACTAAACTTTTAGGGTGCAGCTTATATTTGGGTGCGGCCTATATCTGAGCCAATACGGTATTTCTATGCCACCCCATTGGGGTTCCAACAATACCTATGCTCTTTACCATCTCCACTTAACTCCTGCATCTCTTCCTCACTTAGGTCAAAGTCCCAAACATCAAAATTGCTTTTAATTCTACTAGGGTCTGCAGACTTGGGTATAACCCCTACACCTTGTTTAAGAGCCCAACGCAGCAGCACTTGGGAGGTTGTTTTTCTATGGGCATTTGCTACTTTTTTCACCTCCTCCTTATTTAATAGATCTCCACACCCCAAAGATGAGTAAGCCTGTAGGGAGACACCATTTTCCCTGCACCAGTTTAGGAGGGATTTTTGTGGAAGCCACGGGTGAAACTCCACTTGCAATACAGCAGGCCATACACGGCATGTTGTTAAGAGTTCTGCCAAGTGAGTCTCTGTATAGTTGGATACCCCCATGGCTCTTATATACCTTGCTTCATAAAGATCTTCCATTGACTTCCAGGCTTCTTGTCTTGCCTTTGCATTACGGGCATCATCACTCTTCCAGCCTTGCCTGCCTGGCCAGTGTATCAAATAGAGATCAAGGTATTCACACCCCAATCTTTCCAAACTACGTAGACAGGCTTCTCGTGCTCCCTTGCCCAGATCAGCAGGAGAAAGCTTACTGGTAATGAAAATATCAGAGCGTGTTAGACCGTGAAGAGGTAAAAGCTGGTGCAAAGCATGACCCAGCTCTTCTTCGTTTCTGTAAACACTAGCAGTGTCAAATAATCGGTAGCCACATGCAAGGGCAGCATCCACAGACTGTGTAACATCCTGGAGCCCACGCAAGTGGAAGGTACCCAGTCCCAGAAGGGGCATGGTTACACCATTATTAAGGGTTACAGTCTCTGAAAAACCTGCAAAGAGAGGGAGAAAGGGTGATAAAACAATAAGGAGACAAAACAAATACCCTAAAGCTGCCCATCTTCTCACACCTCAGTGAATAAGACAGGCTTATTGAAGTTGCTTGCCAACGAAATAGAAGCACAATCCAACGCAATTATTTACCATCTTGATTCTACTGCATTACATTCAATTAACCGAGCGTAAAAGGCATTTAGGCTCGATTATGTTTAGATTATGTTAACTCCAAGGATGAGATAGTGAGCATTATCAGCAAATACGTTACTGGTGTAAAAATTCAACTTGCATCTCGCAGTTATTATACACCTTACAAATTAGCTCATGTTGTTTACCCCACAAGCCCATGGGTCATATATCACCGCCTTAAAACGTTAATCAAGTTGTATGCCCAGAAGCAATAGCAACAAAAAACAGGAAGAGGAGAGCACACCAATCTCAAAAAGAAAAAAAAACAAATTACAAAGATGTTGCAAATAGATAAGGGCTGGCCTGTATAATGTCTGTACATTATATGAAAAAGTCAAAGAAAGTAAAAGAAAATGTGGATACATTCAAATGACAAAAACAGCCTTAGGATAGTGCATGCAATTAAGTAAGCCTTCGTCAAGTCATACGTACAACAATGTTGGGGCACAAATCCAATCAAACTTAATTAAATGAGCTGCAGTGCGGTGTCTAATTTAAGTCAAAATCATTCGAAAATGCAACTCTTACAGAAGCAGAGCAAGTGAGAATAACAAATCAGACGTTAAAATAAAAAATACCAAACAGAAGTCTCAGTCCCTCCTTCCGACATGCATGTAACAGATACAGACATAAAACCAATAAAGAGGATTTCCTCTCAGTGCTCGGTAAAGCGTTTATCTAAGGAACAACCTTACTTTTGTCATAAAATATAGGGCTAGGGTTTCCAGATCAGCATAACCAAAACATTGGACATAAAAAAACATAAGTTTGCTTCTAATTAAATGTGTGTTCGTGCTTATAAAAGGCGAAGTACACCTCCTATATTATTACCATTGCTCGCAGAGAAAGCGGACATATACACGTTTCTGTAACAACGGCCTGTGCCGCAACGTATTCCGCGCCGGATTGTGAGAACAATACTTTATTAAATCACTACAAGTCTTCCAAATACACGGTACTCCCAACTCCGTTACCGACACAAACATTTTACTTAAACACACAACTTACTAGTCTGCTTCTCCATCTAGCAGCGTTCCACAATCACATGACAGCCACCAGAACCAGAAACGGGCGGGGCCAAAATGTCTCTTACCCGGAACCTTAAAGACTAACTGGTAGCAACCAATCAAAACTGAGCGGTAGCGACGCACTTTCAGTGAGAATAAAGCGAATCAAAAGTTGGTTTAGCGTGCTCAAGACGTATTGTGTGTGTGTTTATGGTGGTGCGTGAAATGTTTTCAATAGATTTGTAGGCCGCGCTGCTTGGTTTAATAATACCCTGCATGGCTGTGCAGGGAGAAGGTTTCTAGTTATGTGCTGCGATCGGGGAGGAGTGGAGGCTCACTGGAAGACATGGGGGCTCGGATACCTGCTTAACAGCCTTAAGCGGGAGCTGTGATGCAATGCGTTTGTCGGTTTTAAAGGGACAATCTAATGATTTAGCGAGTGCTAAAGTGGGTGTATGCATGTTAGTTATGGGGGTGCCAAAGAAATACTGCACCCAGAGACTCCACTTACCATTGGCTGTTCCCTGGCCTGGCGTTGTCTGATTTATGTCTACATGGTTTATATGATTGTCTGTACCCTTGATCTGCCTGAAAATGATTTTGGAGCTTCCAATGAAAAAATAACTAATTAAAGTACAATACTGTGAAAAATTATTTGCCCCTTCCCGATTTATGTTATTTGTTTCAGCTAATCCAAATATTTTTATCCCCTTAACCCCTTCATGACAAAGGCTGATTATATTTTATGTACCCTTTGTGACAATGGCCGTTTTTACATTTATGCAATCGTATAAACCATTTGTTTTCCACACACATTTTAGTTCAGGTATGAATAAACAGGTTCTGGTATACATCACTATCATAAAACACCCCAATATGTGTTCAGCAACATCTCCTGAGTACAGCGATACCCCACATGAATGATTTTGCCTGGCTGTTTGGGGGCAAAAGGCCACATTTGGGGCATGCGCATTTTTCAATGTTGAACTTTGGCATTTGGGGATCCACTGCCCATGCCCTATTTGGTACATCTTTGAGCCGGGCCATTTCAGTGTGCCCTATAAACCCATATATTTTTCAAAACTAGACACCACAGGGTATTTTAAATGCTGGTATTTTAACTCTTTGCATGCACACATTTTACCACCAGCATTTTTTCAAAGTTTGCAGTAGTATTTTTGTGTGTGTATTTTTCCCACACACACCTACTTTATGTATGAATTTACAGTTCCTGGTATATGCCGCTGTCACACGACACCCCATAATGTGTTCAGCAACATCTCCTGAGTGCAGTGATACCCCACATGCATGGGTGTGTCATTTTTTGGGGGAACTAAAAGGCCACATTTGGTACGTGTGCATTTTTCTAATTGGAAATTAGATGTGTGGCCATCCTTACCCCCGTGTTAATTGGGACGTTGTTGAACCTGGCCAATTCAATTTACCCCATCAAATCATACCTTTTTTAAAAGTAGACACCCCACGGGCATTTAATATGCCAGTATTTTAACTCTTTCCATGTGAGAATTGTTTTAAGGTAATATGCAAATTTTAGGACCTGCTCACAAAAATATATTTTATATATATATTTTATTTTTTTTTGTCTTTTTTAAAAAAAGAATTAACATTTTTTTTCAACTTGGAGGTTCCCCTGATAGTGACATCAGTGGGAAATGATTTTTACATTTTACTAGTTTTTTACTATTTTTTTTCTAATTATTATTAATTTTATTTTATTTTTTAATTTATTTTTACTAATCACACTGTGATTAGAAAGCTGGGCTCCATTGACTTGCATGGTGAATGCAGTACCTGTATTCAACCTGCAAGTGGAGCCAAAGTTCTCTAGATGGTCTGGACCATCTAGCGAACTTTTAAAATTTGTGGTTCCTGTTACAGGACGGCGGCCATCTTCCTTGATGGCGAAGATTGCCGGCAGCTGCGGCTGTGACCGCTCTCCGGAGCGGTCACAGCCCATCAAAAGGTTAGTGTTTGGTGTCGCTGGATGCCTCCTGATGGATCGTTGATCGCCTCCTAAACGCTTTTAAAACGGGCGTCCGCCGCCATACAAAGTATGGCGGATGTTGACGCCCCGTGGAGGGGCCAGAGATGGCCCCTTCGTGCCGATCGTGGCGTTGCTGAATGCCTCGAGGTCGAGGCATTCAGCAACGTTTTTTGGGTGCAGAAAGCGAAAACAGATCGCTTTCTGCACCCGTTTAATGACGTGCCGGTCCTGGCACGTCAATTGTCATAAAGCACATGCTTTTGCGTGTCGTGCCAGGACCGGCAATTGTCATCAAGGGGTTAAATAAACTATATTCCTTTATGTTGTTGATTCCCTTTAAGTATTTAAATGTTTCATATGTATGAATGTTCATATGTATTTAAATGTTTCATATGTATGTTAAGATTCTTTAACCTGTCCTGGTAAATTTTATCCTGTAATCCTTGAACCATGTTAGTAGCCCTTCTACATATCTATATCCTTCTGGAGATACGGTCTCCAGTACTGTACACAATACTCAAGCAAGTATAACCAAGCATTCTGCTGACATTGCCTGCTGCTCTACTGCATCATCTACCTTCCTTTAAATCCTCAAAAATAATTACCCCTAAATCCCTTTCCTCGCAAGTTGAGGTTAGGACAGTATCAAATATTCTATACTCTGTCCTTGGGTTTTCATGCCATAGATGCATTACTTTGCATTTATTAAATGCCAGTTGCCACAGCTTTGACCATTTTTCATTCAATTAACCTAAATCATTTGCCATTTGGCTTCTGCCTCCAGGAACATCAACCCTGTTGCTAATTTTTGTGTCATCAGTAAAAAGACAAACCTTTCCATCAAGACCTTCTGCAATATCACAAATAAAACTATTAAAGAGAATGGGTCCAAGCACAGATCCCAGAGGTACCCCATTGGTAACAAGATCTTGCTCTGAATATACGCCATTGACAACAACCCTCTGTTTTCTGTCACTCAGCCACTCCGTAATTCATTCAACAACATTGAGATTTAAACTCAGAGATTGCAGTTTATTTATAAAAGTCTTATATGTGGCACAGTGTCAAAGGCCCTACTGAAATCCAGAACTGCACCACCTTGATCAATTACTTTAGACATCCAATCAAAAAAAGCAATAAGATTCATTTGGCATGATCTTCCTGAGGTAAACCCATGTTGTTTTTGATATTGAAACCCATGTCACTTCAGATGTTCAACAATCCTGTTCTTTACCATTGTTTCCATTAATTTCCCCACTACAGATGTAAGACTTACTGGCCTGTAGTTGCCCGACTCCTCAGTACTGCTTTTTTGTGAATGGGCACAACATTCACTATTTTCCAATACCCTGGGACGACTCCCATTACCAATGATTTGTTAAATAAATCAGTTAACGGTTTTGCTAGTACACCACCAAGCTCTTTTACTGACTTGGGGTGTATCCCATCAGGCCCCATCAACTTTTTTGTCCTTACCTTAGATAACTGAAGTAGAACCTCTGCCTCGATAAACTCACATATTTCAAATGACTCAGACTTTTTTCCTAATTGAGGTCCCATTTCCTCATTATCATTTGTAAAACCTGAACCGAAATATTCATTGAGGCAGTCAGCTAGACCATTATCCTCTTCTAAATGCATTCCTTCTTTTGTTGTCAATCGAACTAATCCTTTTTTACTTTCTTTTTCTCATTTATATATCTAAAAAAATGTTTTATCTCCCTTTTTTACTCTCAACTTTTCCTTAACTAAAAGATAAGGGACCATGTTTTTGAGAACTATAAGAAATGCAGAAAACAGGCAATACCATTAGCTATAATAGACTCCAGATTTAGACAATCTGTATTAGCTTTTTGTTACTAAGAGAACTGTTCCCAAGTAGACACTTCCAGCCAGAGCTTGTTAGTTTCATAGGTTGGAAGAAAAGTAGTTGGCTTGAGGTAGCTGGATCCAAGAAAGAGCCTTAATGTTGTTCAGTTATAGCCTATGCATGACCTCAGAGACTGGTATATACAGACATCCAGCATGCATCTCCCAATTCAAGCTCTGTGCTGCTTTTAGAGAAAGAAGAGCTACACTGTCAGCAGGGCCGGCCCAAGACATAATGCCGCCTGGGGCGAAGTTTAAAATGCCACCACCCCTCAGGCGCCAGGGGTCATTAACTACCCTTCCTCTCCCTCCCTCCCTATTATCTACCCTATCCCCCCTTTGTACTTCACTTACCTTTCAGCAGTCTCCCTGTGCTGCATTACTGCTGAGCGACGAAAATGACGTAATATTCCGGCACTCAGCATTACAAGCTGGCACCGAGACTGAGCTAGAGGGCTCGCAGAGGGGAGAGAGGGGCTGCAAAGTGCCGTCTCTTCAAAAGTGCCGCCTGTGGCAATTGCCCCACTCTGCTCCATGGTAGGGCCAGCCCTGCCTGTCAGTATCTGCCATTGTAGATCTGTTTGAGGTGCATTCAGCTGTCTGGCCCCAGGTACTGATTTGAATAGCAGACCAGGATCACAGTACAAGGTCCCATATGGCCTTGCATTTGGCCATATGGGACCAAATAATGCAAACTGGGGAGGAATTGGACTGTGTTGGAAGGGTGGCATATTCTGGATGTGGGGTACTCACTATGTGGAAATTACAGTGTCTTTATGTTAATCTTATTGCTTTCAAATCTGTTTAAATATTATATAATATGTATTTCAGTGTTCCTCAACCTTCTTCTCAAAGCACACCTAACAGTCCAGGATTTAGTTATTACTTAGGTCTGTCTTGACTAAAACACATAAATTCCAATATGCAACCTTACTCTACACCCACTCTAACTCTTACATAATACACACAATCTTTCTTCTGCACCTTTTCCCTGTCTTCCATGCTCCACTAACTCAAGGCTCTCCCCTGACACTCATAATAGCACCATACACTGATACGTACCTCACACACATGCTAACACCCACTACTGGCACACACACTCTTACTAACACCATACACTAACATACGCATAGAGTAACATGTGTACACATGACATGCTAACACCATATGCTTGTGCACAGGCATGCTAACATAATACACTGATATACACACTCAAGCTAATGCCATACAGTAACACACGCAACACCATACATTCACACAAGCTAACACCCCACTCTTATACTCTAACATACACTGAATCTAACACCATACATACCGATTGACTGTAACACTATAGTATAGCACAGTACAAGAGTGGCATATAGGGGGTTAAAAGGCATATCATGGGACAGAGTGGCATATAGGTGTGGTGTAAGGCATTTCTGGAGGCAGAGTGGCATATAGGGGGTATAAGGCATATAG
>VKOC01000004.1:8599580-8662052 GCA_009364415.1 Spea multiplicata
TTTCAAGCTAATCATCCAACTAGTATCAAACGAAATCTCTATCTCTCCTTGAAAAAACAATATATAGTTCACATGGGTACACTATTCACAGGAAAAGACAATAATCGCTAAACCGGCATACCGCAAAAATGGCAACATTGCTCTGGGCTTTGAGGTACCAAAAACCCCTGGTTGAAGGGATTAAAGCCTGATGATGAGGCCAGGTGAGACAGGCGGAGTCCATAACAGAACTAGGTGATGACCAGCCAGGCCTCTTAAAGGGGCAGCCACGTCTTGCGGTCTGTGGGACTCTAGGTGATGCCTGACAGCTAATGGACTAACATAATACTTGATTATTCAACATGGGAAGCCTGAAGCCACAATTTAGTGTGACTAATCCTTGAAATAAATATTATAACACAATAAATAACTTTTCCACTAAATGATTTCAGTGTCTTGAACATTTTGGCCCCTGATGTCACTACAACTTCAGGAGGGCATTTTATCTCTGGATATCTCTGGATCTCTGTAGTTGTGGGAGGGGCTATGGTTATTTAACCAACGCCTTTCCTTCCCATGGCTACGTTTCAGAGTCTGACGTTGTGGACGCTGTCCGGAAGGAGTACTCATGTGGATCCCGCACTTCGCCGGTTCCACTGCAGCGGTTTTTTCTCGGCGGCGGTTCTGTCCCGGCGGCGGTTAGTCTCTGCGGCGGTTAGCTCCGGTAGTGATTCTGCCAGGCGTTCAGGCAGCTGTTCCTCCTAGCAGAGTTACGTCGTTTCCGTAAACACCAAAAGCTCCGTTGCACTCCTTCGGTTCAGGTCGCTTCTATCACGTTTCTTTTCTTTCATACTGCCCTCTGCTGACCGATTGTCATACTAATGTTGCTATGTTTTCCATTGCGTTCTTAGCTTACACTACGAGATGGGTGTAGTGCATATTACGGTTACACACCGTCCTCTGCTGGCTGATTTTCAAACTAATTGTTGCTAAGTTTGTTAAGGTATAAATTAGTTCTCACTACTAAATTAAGCAGTTCCTCCACTGGGAGTCCTTTTTATTATGTTCGGATACGGTTTGTGATATTTAGATGTTCAAACTCAGTATCAATACACACACTTTTACATATAATTTTAGGATGTGGAATATTCTCTTGGATGTCGTTCTTTCTCGCATACTTATAACCAGGAAGTGCACCTTCTATATATATCACATCCACACTTTAGGAGCATACTACGCGTGTTACACGAACTGGAAACTTAGCTACGTGGTAACCCCCTTTTTTTTTCTTCCCACAACAGGGAGGGATTCAAACCTCCTACTCTGGCGCACGACGCACGGTTCTTACCACACCTATGAATACGTATTCCTCTTTGTATGTTCTATCTGGACCCTCACTTCGGCGTTTGCTGTGAGTCCAATTCTATGCGGTAGCCCCCTCTTGTTTTACTTTTAAACAGTCTGATTTAATGTTTTCTTCCGGCAGGGTGCATTTGGTGAGTTTATGGTTAATCATTGTATAATTGTCCGGAGGGAACATACATATACTATGCTACATATCGGCGGAGAAGGTGATGTTGGGGTTAGGTGCCTACCACTTCCTTCGTTCACCTGCTGGCTGCTTTTCTGGGCGAGTGTGCTACTTCGTACGATCCTGCAGGGTGTCTCTTATTCGCAATGTAGCAGCTTGTCAGTGAGTTATTGGGTGTGTTCTCACTGTTTGTTTCTGTGTACAGCAGGTTATGTTTCTGGAAGGGTTTTCGGGCCAGGGTAACATAAGGTTGTACGCGGTTAACATGATGTATTTTGACAGTGTTCCCCCAGTCATGTGGTCGTGTACATGTATTTTACCTGCTTTAGATGCTCAAGGTTGTTCTGCGATAGGTTCGGTGGCCTAGGCGGGGATTTACCAAGGGGACTGTTTCTACAGACTATACTCAGGCCAGTTTTTTCGGTTGTTGAAGCTCGGACTCCCCGGCTAGATTCATAGGATAAGGTAACTGGTTGAGGGTTCTATCCTGGTAATTATGTTTCAGAAAGGTAGTTAGGAGGCGTTTAGAGTGTTTGTTACGTCACCGCCTAGGTAGCTGGCTTCTTGTACATTAGCTAGTTGCCCACCTCCCCACCCCGAGGCAATTTCCCCTCCTCGCTTGGAGGTTACGTCCCTCGAGCTAGTAATCTGTGCCTCACAGGTAGTAAGCTAGGCCGCCCCCTACGTTTCATTTCATTGCTCTGTCGCAGAGCTCGATTAGCTAGTGGCTAGTTAGTTAGGTTATTGGGTGTAGGGGTTCTAATGAGGCTCCTTTCCTTATATTCCTAGAATGTCGCTCCAATCCGATCAAGAGGACAGGCCCTCCATGCCTTGCTCACCCGACCTTCGCTCCGGGCATGGACAATTCCAAAATTAACGGCCAAATTAACTAGGAGAGGCATTCCATTTTCGGCTTACTATTTGCAACTCCCCAGTATCCTGCTACTAGGTCTAGTCCGCGACAGTCCACTTCCGTGGACTTGGCCCAGATGAGAGATATGCTTACCTCACTGGTGGCATCGGTCTCGTCAATCCATGAGAGACTAACCAACTTAGAGACCCAGCCGGCTGCTACTATCCCGCACCTCCTTCCCCCGTTCAGGCCCGTTTCAATTTCCTCTGCACACACCTAGGGTAATCTTAGGAAGGATATCCTGGAAGGGAAAGACGTTAACCTGGTCTCCCTTCTCCTAAGCTCCTATGACCTGGCGGAAAATAAAGCCTTTTCCTGTGGCAAAGTTTCCGTGGTGCTTAAAGCTAAAGACTGGCTAAAAAGTTGTCTCTTCCAGAATTTGTCCTGGCCTTCAGCATTTATAGGGATGTCTTGTGTTCAGCTTTTCCATCCAGAAGGGAAGAGCTTGATTAGTATTTATATAAAGTGGTGGAATTGGGTTATAAATATGCGGGTAGAATGCCCGAACCTCAGGTCAGCCTTATCGGACCCTGATGCGGTGGATTTACTACTGTGGCAAGAACTGGCTAAAGGTTTTATCATCGGCCCCTTTCATTCCCCTCCCTTTGCGGTTTGGAGGGTTAGCCCACTCGATATGGCTGTTAGCAAATTCTCCAATAAAAAGAGACTCATTATAGATTTGTCTGCCCCTTATTCCTCGGCGTGCCCCAGCATTAATTCCCTCATTCCGGCTGAGGAGTTCTCGCTAAAATACGCCTCCATCGAGAACACCATTCAGGCTATAGTCAACGCAGGAAAGGGTGCTTGGTTATCCAAGGCGGATATTACGGATGCTTTCAAAATATTACTGATTCATCCAGATCTATGGCATCTTCATGGGATTAAAAGGAGGGGGATTTACTATTTTGCTACCAGATTAGTTTTTGGTTCTAGAAGTAGCCCTAAACGTTTTGACATTTTAGCTGAGACGTTGACTTGGCTCCTGCTGAATGCTTCCTGTTGCCTGGTAGTGATCCACTACTTGGATAATTTCTTATTGGTGGAGGCCCCCAACGCATCCCCATGCAGTCTACGGAAGTTATTAGAATTATTCAATGAGCTTCATATCCCGGTAGCCCAACATAAATCGGCAGGTCCAGTGGCTACTTTAGAATTCCTGGGGATAGTGCTAGATTCTAATAGGATGGAGGCCAGCCTGCCTAGCATGAAACTTCACAGAATTCAGTTGATGCCAATTGATGGGGAAGTTTTCAGAGCTTTGGTAAACTGCCTAGATACTCACCCATTTTCTCCAGCCACTTGTATTGTGCTCAAAGCCCCCATGTTTCTAGCTTTTTATGGATTTATGCGCCCTGGGGAACTGGCCACGACACCTTATTCAACGTAATTTCTGAAGGTCTCGGATTTATGTCCCGTTGCTGATTATTTCGTTCTATCCCTCGGGCATACGAAAACCAATCAGTCCGGGCCGAGTATTCGAATCACGTTTTTTCCTACTAATTCTGCTTGGTGCCCAGTTGCAGTCCTGGGAGCCTTGTTGGTGTTTTTGACTGGGAAACCGGGTAACAGTCCTCTTTTGCCCTTTCCCAGGCATCTGTCACATTTGTCAGATATGTGAGGTTACTACTTGCAAGGGTTAGCCTTAACCCGCTTGCATATTCGGGTCACTCTTTTAGAATCGGGGCTGCCTCAGCAGCATCTAAGAATAAGGTGCCAGCCCATGTAATTAAAAAGCTAGGCAGGTGGAACTCCTCCTGTTTTTCTCTGTATATCCCTCAACCAACGTCAGAGATGCGTAATGCCTTTGTGTCACTAGTTCTATAAGCTTGTTATTCATTTATGGATTTCATATGGTTATGTTTTGTTTATCAATAAAGTTATGGTATTTCTAACTTAACTGTGTCTTCTTCTTTTGCCCTCTGGCACACCTCAGACCGAATAGACCCTCTCTTGGTCTTTGGTTCTCCGTTCCACTAATCCTATGCGGTTGCCCCTAAATGTTAAGGCTAATGTACACCCTGAGACCCTGACCACGGCTTGTTAACGGACTTTGCTTATTTTCTGGTGCCCCTGACTACGGCTTGTTTCCTGACTTCCGGGCACGATTGTGTAGACGGTGCTTCCTGAATTTGGGCACTATCGCCTAAACGGCTCGTAAGCCAAGTCTACCTGTTCCTGCATACCGGACTCCCTTATACCCGTACTCAAACACACCCACCAGGACAGGCTCTGACACCCAAAAACACACACCAGGACAGGCTCTGCCACACCGACACCCAAACACACACACCAGGACAGGCTCTGCCACACTGACACCGGAACACACACACACAGGACAGGCTCCGCCACACCAACACCTACACACACACACCAGGACAGGCTCTGCTACACTGATAACCAAAAAACACACAAACAGCAGGACTGTCAGGAACCACTTTTTCACTGCCTGAACCATGGCTTTTTTTTATACCTGTGGCATTTAAATCTACTACCACTAGTGGCTGCTCTCTGGAGAACTCAGAACTCATTACTAGGATCAGGTGTGCCTTGTTACCTGGGTTAAGCCCTAGTCAATACATCCAGCTGGGCCTTGTTACCTGGATTACCCTGCCTTTATGAACATGCCCTGCCCTTCAGCCGGGGCGTTTGTATTGAAGTCTATGGACCTTTCTGCTGTGGCTCTGCACCTGTACCGTTCCTGGTTACCTGCTTTGTGTCCTGATCAAGTGGATTCCCTGCTTTGTGTCCTTCCAAGTGGGCTGTGTGCCTTTCGTACCCTTCCAAGCAGGCTCTCTGCCTTTCGTGCCCTTCCAAGTAGGCTCCCTGCCAAAAGACTTATTACCGGTATTTATTTATCCTGCCATATGTCCGTTTTTTTGCTTAGACTGTATTACCCTTATTTGCTTGTCCTGTTATATAAATACAATACATTGCATTACCTGGATTTCTGCTTGTGGTGTCTTTGTATAATAATGCACCATGGGTTACAGACTGAACCCCAAGTATCCCCTGCACATGGGCTCCTACCCGACCTGATCACCCGAGTCCTGACAAGGACGCAATCTACGTCACAGACATCTACATTAGCATGGATTTTTCACACTGCATTGTTGTTTATACCCCCCTTAGTGTTTTTGCCCCTTGTGTATTGATGCCAGCAGCCTTTTAGTATAGGTTCCAGGGCCGGCCCAAGAATTAATGCCACCTGGGGCGAAGTTTAAAATGACACGGGGGAGTGCCGGCAAGGGAGATTGTTAAAGCACATCGTGCAGACGTACCGGCAGTGGAGGTTGAACGTCTGCGCGATGTACCTTAACCGGAAGTTGTCCCCCATCGGCCCCGCTAGACACCAGGGAGAATGCATTGGTAAGTCTAGGGGGGCATATCTCGGGGGGGGGGCAGAGGGCATATCTCGGGGGGGGGGCAGAATGACGGCATATCTCGGCGGGGCAGAGTGGCAGCATATCTGGGGGGTACAGAGTGACATATTTGTTGGGGCAGAGGGGCGTATCTGGGGGCAGATGGGCATATCTATAAGTAAGGTGCATTAAAATGGCTATTGGTTTTCTGTTTGTATGTAATATATGTTGACTAACTGCACAATAGATACCAAAAATGCATAAATGCAGTGTTAAAATACAGTGTGTTAGTTAGAATACTGTTTTACTATTCCACTAATGTGTATTTTTTTCTAAAAATCTAAATTTTTCTTTAAAAAAAGCAGCTAACTTTTAGGGTGCGGCCTATAATCGAGCCAGTACGGTATATTAATATTAGCCCCAGTTGCCAATATATATTAATATTAGTCCCTGCTGCCGATAGCAAGTATAGATCAACATATTTACACACAAACCCAGCTTTGCATGTATAGATCAATTGAAATTCACTTGTGATCTTAGGACTGAAGGTATATATCAAATAAACAGAATCAGACATACACATCCTGTATTTGCAGGTATACAATAATATATGAAATGTAGCATTGCAGGTATAGATCAAATAAATACATGGAAACAGCATTGCAGGTATTAATCAACTGAATAAGACATACAAACCCTGTATTTGAAAGGTATACATAAATAATGTATGGAAACATAGCATAGCAGATATGGATCTACAGAACAACACAAAAACCCACTTTTGCAGGTATAGATCAATTGGAATTCACAGAAAATCACGGCAGTAAAGGTACCTTATATTTAAACCCCCTAAATTAAAGGCATAGATCACAGGTTACACACCCCAAAGCCAGCCCTGGCATCCACACTGCCCACATAGAACCTGACCAGCACCCAGATAACGCACATAAGATTTGTCATCTTTGTCCCCAAACAGCCTGGCCTGTGCCATCTTTGTCCCATATACACCCTGCTAGTGCCATCTTTGCCCTTCCACGATTATACATCTGATACACACAAACACTTTTACAGTCACTCACTAATTCACAATTTCCAGACAATTCATTCACACATTAACTCATGCTCTCCCTTATTCAGACAATTCACCCACACTAACGCATGCTCTCCCATATTCAGACAATTCACCCACACATTAACTCATGCTCTCCCTCATTCAGACAATTCATCCACATATTAACCAATGCTCTCCATCATTCAAACAACTCATCCACATATTAACTCATGCTCTAACTCATTCAGACAACTCATGCTCTCCCTCATTCACACAATGCATCCACACATGAATTCACACCTTTTGCTTATTCTACTTATTCTACCCCCTTTACCCCCTTATCACTTTCTACTAGACTTGCACATTGGTCTTCGGGCGAACATGAAAACAAGCACGAAGTGGCCGTTTTTTTGTTCATTCCGAAGAGAATACAGTGCCGGCAAAACGTAGGAGAAGACGAAGACTCACAACCACGTCTTCGTTTTTGCTGTGCAGCCGCTGATCCTCATCTGTCCAATCAGCTCACTCTTGTGACGTCACGCTAAGGGTCTCGTCCAGTGCCTGTGCTGCTGTTTTTTGAATTCTGAAGACGCCTTTATAAGACCAGAGCTTGCCTGAGAGATCCATTCATTTTTCGCTGTGACTGCTTTGGCAACACTGCTGTGCTGCATCCAAGCGTTACAGAAAGAGAGATTGATTGTGATTAATCTGTTCTGTGTGAGACTGGTAAGCCTCAGCCTGCCATTTCTCACAGTGTACTGTGTTCATTCACTCAGTTATACTGAATTAATATTTAATAATCATTTAATTTGTCTGTTATCAACTGTATAGTGCTGTTGAGTTGACAGTGCACCCAGTGCCTCAGTGGCACTGGGGTGCCCTTGCCCTGGGCTGGTACTAGTATCTACTGCCTGTCCTGCTTAAATAAATTAAATAATAGAATTTATAAATAATTTAATAGTTATTATTATTAATAATTGAATACATATAAAATTATATATATTTGTCAGTTATATATACTATAGTTAGTATAGTATTAGTAATAGTATACTAGTGTAGAGTGTACTGTAGACATTCAAGTCATCTACTAGTGTCTAATCTAAAATCATTAATATCAATAATTCTATAATTCTTATCTTAATAGTTAATTAAATTAGCTATAAATAAAAGTAATAATTAATTACTACTAGCTTATAGTTCAGCTAATCTTATTAGTACTGGTGCTGCAGCTCTATAGTTTGTGCTTTGTTTTAGCAACAGCAAGAGACCAAGTCAATTTTTCTTAATTAATAATCTTTCATTTTATTTCATTTGTTTTGCTCACCTCAGTCCATCAGTGAAGTGAACTTGTTGGGCTAGTGCGTGCAGCCACATAAGTGCTGTGTTCTTTTTTGATCAGCAAGAAGTGACGTTAACTGTTTTGCAAAGATTTTCTCATTTATTTTACATTTTATTTCAATTTTATTAAAAGTACCCTTAGTGTTTTGCTCACCTCAGTCCATCAGTGAAGTGAACTTGTTGGGCTAGTGAGTGCAGCCGCATAAGTGCTGTGTGTTTCAGCAAGCAGTGAAGCTAACTGTTTTGCTGTGACATTTTATTTTATTTATAATTTCTTTTCAAGAAAAATTGACTGTGTGACGACAACAACTGTACTAAGCAAAGGTTCAAGCTACTAGCTGTAGTACTAAAATAATTCTAATCTTCTTTAATCTTAATCTATAATATATTATAAATAATAATATTCTAATTCATAATCTATAGTCTATCTATAATCCCTAATATAAGTAATTCTAATCTATTAATAATATAATATTATATATAATTTAACCTCACTTTAGCTTAGCGGGTTTGAGAGCGTCTGCCTAGAGTTAGACTAGAATACTAATATAGCTTTAGGTTTAGCATAGTAGTAGGATAGGCTCTTAGGCCTGTGTAAATTCAAAGTATTTTTTTATCCCCCTTTTTTATTTTTTTTACATTTTTAAACACTACACTACACACACACAACACAAAATTTGAAATGGATCCTCCTTTTGGGACTAAGGAGGGACAAGCTCCATCTACCACCACCAGCACCACCACCAGTTCTAAGATGCAGCCTTTGCGTCAGTCTAGTCGGCCAAGTAGGCCAAGCTCTCGCTTATCATTTGGGGAAACATTGCTTGAAGGATCATCAAGTAAAGAAAAGGCACCAAAAGCAGGCAGTAGTAGTGCGGCTAGGCCTACAAGCTCTATGTTTTTTTACGGAAAGCCTAAAGCACCAGAAGCACGTTCAAAGTTAAAAGGTAGCACAAGTAGTACTAGCCCAGTGACTAAAAAGAAGTGCCTTTTGCCCCAAGCAGCATCTTCCCCATCCACAAGCAGCATGCACGGTACCAAGCAGAGCCAAATTAGCAGCAAGACTCAGAGGGGTCCCAAACCAAAGCGATCTCATTCCTTTGTAGGGAAAACCACCACCCCCACCTCTACCGCCTCTACCACCACTAGTGCTGCGCCTACTGTTCCCACCGGTACCGCCACGCCATGTCCTCCGAGTACCTCTAGCAAGCCACCAAGTCCTTACAATATTTTTGTAAAGCCAGTTAGAGAGAGGGCTACACATAGTGGAACTCCACCTAGCGAGGTAGCAGAGGAGCCTGAGAGTCCAAGTGCAGAGTCTGTTCTTCCTGCTCGCACTACTACTAGTCACAAGTCTCACGATGATATCAGTCTTAGCTCCAGCCTAGCAGGAATTCCATTCGATCTGGCTAATGAAGAACTAGACTATGAGCCAGAGGAAGTAGAGGAGATGAGTGGTCAGGAATCAGATTCCACAGGGAGCAGTGTCCAAATGACTAGTGCACAATTTTCCCCTGAGCCTCCACCTTCTCTGCTACGATCATCACCATCACCACCACCAGCAGCAGCAAAACCTAGCAAATCAAAAGTTAAAGCAATTAGCAGTCCCACTATGGCCAGTACTGTTACCACCAGTCCCACCACCACTAGTTCTGCCTCTGTTCAGAAGGGCGCCCTGAAGAAGGGCTCTATGGAAAGTGCAAATATTGTGGGAAGCTAATAAGCAGAGGGAAAGTGTCTGGCCATTTTACCAGTGCTAGCATGAAGCATCACCTCAGCACTCAACACAACGCTGTGCTATTGGGGAAAGATGCAGAAGTAAAACTTAGTGCAGGCAGCATAGCTGGTGGCAGTGGAAAAACCCCAACAGCTGCTTCTTCTGAGCCAATAGCAGCAGCAGCTAGTGCTGGCAGCCAGAGACCAAGGCAGGTTGGAGCACTGCATGTCCAGCCCACCCTGGAACAATCCAAAAGGTCAATGCCCAAACAGCAGGCCAATAAAGTAACGCAACTGATTGGTCAGTTCATTGCTGTTGGAGGGGTATCCTTCTCTATGATCGAAGGGGAGCCTTTCAAACAATTGATGGCGGCTGTGGCTCCACAATATACAGTTTCGTCACGTTCCACTTTCAGCAGGAACATTGTCCCCTCATTGTATCGGTCCTGTGTGGCAGCAGTGAAAGAGGAGCTTTCCAAGGCTGCTGGTCAGTGTGTTCATTTCACTACAGATTTGTGGAGTGCACCTAGCGGCCAGCATGCCTTTCTTTCTTTGACAGCACACTGGTGGCAGTCCGGTGTGTCTACGGAAGCTGCTGCAGCAGGCTACCGATCATTCCTTCTCCATGCAGAAGTGATGGATGAAAAGCACACTTCCCAAAATATTCTGCATGCAATGAGGAAAATGTTTAGCCTTTGGGTGGGAGCAGAGGCGGGCACCAATGTTGAAGTTGGTTTTGTGGTAACTGACGGAGGTGCCAATATGGTGAAAGCGCTGCGAGATGGTCATATTGTTGGTGTGCGCTGTGCAGCCCACATCATCCATCTTGTAGTGAAGGCAGCAATGTCAGAAGGAACTAATGCGGTAGCAGTAGTTCTTTACCGCTGCAGAAAGATCGCTGGGCACTTTCACCATAGTGTTAAGGCTAGCCATCTTTTGAGGGAAGAGCAAGAGAGGTCAGGTCTTCCCGTTGTGACAGTGTAAACCCCAGGTAGATGCTTAGTGTGGCATTTGGGTACAAGTGCTATCCAGATCGTAAATATGGGTCCCTGGGGTGGAGCAATTGGAGAGCAGGGTAGGCCAATGCTCCATTTCCCCATTTTGTGGAAACTCCATGCCAGGTTTTCCAGGAGGCAAGAAGTCCACAGGATCTGGCCTGGGATTCCTATGGGGCTGGCGTCAGGCCCAGGTGCTGGGCATTAAAAACCCCTGGAGCCTGATACTCAGAGACTGCTGGGGAAGAGGAAGTTTCCCTGCGTTCCCAGGGCAAGGAGAGGTCCTGAACAAGACCATCCCTGAGCCAAGTGAGGCAATACCTGCCTGGACATTTTGTGAGGCTGGGGGAGGTTTTCTAGAGCCTGGCGTAGCTGGGTCTGGCTGGGAGGTTGAGGTAGTGGGTGATTAGGCTGGTCAGTCTGGACCAGCATAGTTTAGTTAGAGAGGGCTCCAATTGGGAGCTAGGTTTGGTTTTTATGATTTGGTTTTGGGGTGTGAGCAGTTAAAAATAAAGCGCTGTTTTTGCTACAAACTGGTGTTCCTGACTCTAATTGCCCTAGAGGACTGTACTTAAGACCCCTAACTGTGATGTTTATGGCCCTCGTGCTACAAGGTTTGTCACACTGTACACTGCCTACGTCAGGATGTCAGTACACGGTGGAACTCCACGTTAGACATGCTGGAGAGGATTTTGGAGCAGCGGAGGGCAATCCATAATCTTGCCTCAGAGCACAATATTGGGATTACATCTCCATTTAATAGGGAGGATTGGACAGTGATCGCCCAGCTAGTGGAAGTCCTTAAACCATTCAGGGACGCCACAGAAAATTTAAGCTCAAACACTGCCAGTCTGGTCCAGGTAATCCCAGTGTTCTCCCATCTAGGCAGCAAGATGGATGTGTTCCTTGAAAACCGTGAGGCTGTTCAAGGTGGCACTCTACATCCTGACGTAGCCAATTTACGCTAGGGCCTAGTGTCTGAGTTCTGTAAGTCTGCTCCCAAACGCCAAGGACTGACAGTCTTTGGATGCTTTGCCCTTGGGTGAAACAGGTGAGTGGGTCGTCAATTGCCCACTCATTCGCCTTTCCCAATTCTGCTGCTGGTGGTGGTGCCAGCGTCTCTTCTCTGCCAGTTCGCTTCCTGGCTAGTGTCATGCCTCAAATGTCCAAAATGTTCAAGGTAGTTTCTCCCCCTGGTTGCACGTGTTTGCGGTGTGGCAATGCCTGCTACCTCCGCCAGTGTAGCCAATTTACGCTAGGGCCTAGTGTCTGAGTTCTGTAAGTCCGCTCCCAAACATCATTCGCCTTTCCCAATGCTGCTGCTGGTGGTGGTGGTGCCAGCGTCTCTTCAATGCCAGTTCGCTTCCTGGCTAGTGTCATGCCTCAAATGTCCCTAATTGTAAGGGCAGTTTCTCCCACCTGGCTGCCTCTGTCTGCGGTGTGGCAACGCCTGCTACCTCCGCCATTGTAGCCAGCTTACGCTAGGGCCTTGTGTCTAAGCTCTGGAAGTCCGCTGCCAAACGTCTAAGACTGACAGTGTTTGGATGCTTTGCTCTGGGGTAAAACAGATGAGTGGGTCGCCAATTGCCCACTCATTCGCCTTTTCCATTTCCTTTTCCATTTCATTATTTTCCTTCTGATACACAACCAACCAAACATAACACACACAATAACACAAATAACACACACAACACATATAACACAGTGACATAACACATAACACACGTACAATGCACAAATCACAAGGACCTTTCCTCTTGTTATTTGTCCTGGCCTTCACTTCTACGCTCACTAATAGCATTACATTAACGCTATAAGTCACACTTCACCCTATAACATTTTTCCATCCACATACCTGCCAACAGACCCAACTTTTTCAGGGACAGTCCTGCTTTTTTCCAGTCCTGTCCCATTGCAGTTCTGCAATTCACTTGTTGATGCCAGACCAGCCCCCTGCCGAAACGACCAATAGAGTTGCACGCACATACCTTCACGGCAGCTGCTGCTGCTCTGATGTGTTGTTAACCCCGTATTAACCCCTGCTAGGCAACCGGAGGGAAACGAAGATTAAATGAGCACAAAGAATGTCCACAAATATTCGCCTGAAGAGAAGACAGGAACGGGCCAATATTCACAGAATACGAAGATTTTTTTTCCCCGAAGACGAGCACGAAGACGAACACGAAGATCCCCCTGGTGCCCAAGTCTACTTTCTACCCTCGCTCCCTTCCCTTTCCCTCCTACCCTCTACCTCAATATCTACCCCCTCTCCTTCCCTTATCACTTTCTACCCTCTCCCCATCCCTTATCACTTTCGAACCACTCTCCATCTCCTTTCCCTACTCACCATCTGTCCTCTCCCCCTTTGTAGTTCTCTCACCTTTAGGTCCAGTGACGGGAGCACGAGGCTTCTATCTTCTTGCTCTGCTGCGGTGCTCGCTGCTTCACTACTGAGCGCCGGAATATGACAGAGGTAGAGGCCTCGTGGAGGAGATTGAGGGGTGCCGAGCAGTTGCTAGACGCCCCTCTCTCTCCTCCACATCAAAAAAAAAAGACGGGATTGCGACTTTATTCCAAATTTGGCGAGGGGGGGGTCAGTGACACCACTGTTCTTATCTGCCATCACATTGTATGTTTCTGTTTTACGTATAACCTTTGTGAACCTCTACAACGCAGACGCCAAGTGTTACAGAGACGCAGGCGATCCCACGCTTTTTTCCCCGCCGGAGAGGGCGTTCCTGCACCGCTTTCCTCGTGCACCTGGTGAATTTCTGTTTTGCAGGTAAATTCTTGGTGAGTACTCTCGCTCTATTGTTCTCCTCTGGTGTCCCCCCCCCAAGTGCGTATGCTGACCGCCCCCCCAAGTGCGTTTGGCGGGAGTTCAGGACATTCTAGAATGTTCAGGCAACCCGCAGCGCTCTAGCAGGTTTATAGGCGGCCATTTGCCTATAAAAATAATCATTAAGACGCCACAATTGTCTTTACTTTTGTAGCCACTGTTCCAGACTTCTAGCCACAGAACAGAAGCCCTAGCCAGCCAGTGCCACCAGCATCAAAAGGAAATGTGTTTTCATGGGTGAGATATCGCTACTCTAGTCTCTATATAATTGTACTACTATTGGATAATTCCTATATTTTTCTGCAGTGCTGAATCTTACTGTTTGTGCTTCCTGTATAAAAATAAATAAATACATACATAAAAATAAAAAATATAAATCCCATTAGTAAGCATTACTTTTAATGTTTGGAAACATTGCTTATGTATATATAAGCATATCACATTATTGGGTAAACTGCTGCACTATCATTTGCTTTCGCCTCCATTGGACAGTTTGCAGATTTTCCATCATCATTTTTTAAAATGTTTAAGAAACATTAATATATAAAACATACTGTCCTCCAGATTCCTGCAGACTGCCGTGTGATGGGAAATGAAATAGCCCTCAATTGCCTGACCAAGACACCAACCTGAATATTAAGCAACACTGTCCAGTGCATCTTGTGGCTGCCTGATCTACTGCAACTCTGGACGGTAAGTAGTACAGTCACCCAAGACCCTGTACACTTTTTCCCCCTTTTTTCTTTATTTTCCTCCTACAGAAATCATTATTTTCTTTTTTTAATATATAAAAATACTGTCCTCCAGATTCCTGCAGACTGCCGTGTGAATGGAAATGAAATAGCCCTCAATTGCCAGACCAAGAGACCAACCTGAATATTAAGCAACACTGTCCAGTGCATCATGAGGCTGGCTGCTTGATCTACTGCAACTCTGCACGGTAAGTAGTAAAGTCATCCAAGACCGTGTACACTTTTTTCCCCCTTTTTTCTTTATTTTCCTCCTACAAAAATCATTATTTTCTTTTTTTAATATATAAAAATACTGTCCTCCAGATTCCTGCAGACTGCCGTGTGATGGGAAATGAAATAGCCCTCAATTGCCTGACCAAGAGACAAACCTGAATATTCAAGTCACCCTGTCTAGTGCATCATGTGGCTGGCTGCCTGCCTGATCTACTGCATCTTGGATAACTACAGGTTTTTCAGTATCTCCCAAATTGTCATAGGTTGGGTATACCCTTGCATTGTTGGGTGGACGCTCCACTTGTGTTGCCCTAATTCATTCACTATTTCACAGTTTACTTTGTCTAGTTCAAAATCTTCATATAGTTTAAGAGTTTTTTGATACATTAAAGTCATGTCAAAGCGCAAAAGAACAGCACGTTCTTTTAAAGTAGAATGGCTAAATGAAATTGTGGAAACAGCTACTCCAAAAGCCCATGAGGCTATAAACATACAGCTGCGAGAAATTTTTTTGTATGATTTTGAAAATGGACTTCGATGTTTGTATTGTCGTGATGCAAAAGTTTCTGGAGATTTTGCTACTGGTAAGAAATGGGATGATAGTTGGAAGCTTGACTTTTTGAAACGTCATTTAGCAAGAAAATCACATATGGAGGGTGTAGTGAAGCTTCGACAACAAAACTCGTCACTACCCGCTACAGGAGTGCTACGCATGCTACGTGAAAGTGCGGAAGACAAAGAGCGAAAACGAACAAGGTTCTTATAGACAACGTGTTGTCTAAAATGAATAGCTCTTTAAATTCAGTTCAACACATTAATGAACATATGGAAACGTATGTGCAAATGACAGATAGCTGGCGAAGTAAAAACTATGCGTTTGAATTTCTTGAAACTACCAACTATGTTGTTCAGAAAGACATGTTAGAAGAAGTAGCATCAGCAGCTTTTCACACGTTAACGGTTGATGCAACCACTGACATATCTGTCTTATTCTGTACTTCAAATAAATAATAAAACAATGTGTATTTGGTGGAATTGTTCATTTGCATGGGTGCGATGCTCCTTCTATTGTTTTGGCAATCAAGAAGTTTTATAAAGAAAAGAAACTTGACCTTCATAAAATGGTGATGTTTACATCTGATGGCGCCTCAGTAATGTTGGGAAAAGTTAATGGTGTAGCGGCGCGACTTAAAGAGAGCATTCCACACTTAGTTCACCAACACTTTGTTGCTCATCGTGAAGATCTGGGCATTTGTGATGCATGGAAACAAGTACAATTAATAAGAGATGTTGATTCTTTGATAAGAACAATTATACAGTGTTTTCAAGATCAACTGTTAAAAGATGCAAATTTAAGGAAATCGTAGAGGCCACTGAAATTACTGCTGTTGCTTTCAAACCACTCAATAAAGTCAGATGGTTATCTAGACACTTTGCATTGCAGGCAATAATAAAAAATTATGATGGACTTATCAAATACTTTTCAGAAGATAAGTCAAATGACCCGGTCACAAAATACTGTCACAAGAAACTGACAAACATAACATATGAAATAGCTTTACATGTTTTAAGTGATGTCTTTGAAGAACTGGCTGCCTTGTGTAAAATTCTGCAAAAGACCAACCTGACACCAATTGATGACCTTCATTTTGCACGCGGCAAAATAAACAAGATCAGAGAGCAGTATTTGGGATACAATGTTTCGT
This sequence comes from Spea multiplicata, assembly GCA_009364415.1. Lineage (NCBI taxonomy): Eukaryota > Metazoa > Chordata > Amphibia > Anura > Pelobatidae > Spea > Spea multiplicata. The sequence goes on from VKOC01000004.1 coordinate 8,615,973, forward strand.
GGAGTGAAAAAGTTCAATTTATGCTAAGAAGAAGAAAAAGTAGATACACGTCCGCTGACGACTTTTATAAATTGTCTTTGTGTTCATTTGGAAGAAAGGTTTCCTGTAGATGAGGTGCAAGAATGGTCAGTTTTTGAGGCATCCTTAACCCCTTAAGGACAAAGCCCGTACATGTACGGGCTCAAAATGCATTGTTTTCAATGGGTTTTGGGGCCGCCCATTGTCCTTAAGGGGTTAATTGCAAATTGTGACTTCACGTTTGGGAATGCAGAAGTTAATGTCCTATGTCAAAAATACCATTCTTTTCTAGCTGCTGATAATAAGGTTCAACAGTTCACTGATTTCAAGTTTTCCTTACAAGAAAAAATAAAATCCAAACAGATTACAAATTTCACTCAGATGGTGGACTTTTCACTAAAAAATGACCAGTTTTGTGACCTTGCAACATTGATGGACATTGGGGGAACCTTCCTTGCATCTAGTGCAGACTGTGAGAGAGTTTTTAGTTTAAAGAATCTACTTAAAAATAAGCTAAGAAATCGTTTAGGTGAATGCCATTTGGATATTAGTCTAGATAGAGTGTACAAAGAATGGGTCAATGCCAAAGACAGGAGAGTGAAAAAAAAATTCTGTGATTTATACAAGTAGTCATCAGTTTTTCTCTGCATATATCTCAAATGTTTTATATTGTTTTCTGCTATGTGTCACACAGACATAAGTCACTTCATTCATGATGACCACAGACATTTTTTAGTTAGTTATGCATTTTACTTTTTACTTTTACTAATCAACACATAAGCAAATGATTCTGTCAGACTAGCTTCCTAGTCAAAGACTGGGACTTAACTGCTTCACTTTGACTTCCTTTACTTGGACTGTGCCCTTACTGCTTTAAATTGGCTTCCTTTACAGGGACTGTGCCCTTACTGCTTTAAGTTGGCTTCCTTTACAGGGACTGTGTGTCCTTACTGCTTCAATTTGGCTTCCTTTACAGGGACTGTGTCCTTACTGCTTCAATTTTGCTTCCTTTACAGGGACTGGGCCTTCACAGCTGCAGAGAGGCATCCGATACAGGGACTGGGCCTTCACAACTGCAGAGAGGCATCCAATACAGTGACTGGGCCTTCACAGCTGCGGAGAGGCATCCGATACAGGGACTGGGCCTTCACTGGAGCAGACTGGCTTCCTTTACAAAGACTGGCACTTACTCCTCCAGATCAGTCTTTGTAAAAGAAGCCAGTCTGCAGCAGTGAGGGCCCAGTCCCTGTACAGGAAACCACTCTGCTGCAGTGAGGACCCAGTCCCTGTACAGGAAACCACTCTGCTGCAGTGAGGGCCCAGTCCCTGTATAGGAAGCTAATTAAATGATTCTGTCAGACAAGCTTCCTAGTCAAAGACTGGGACTTTACTGCTTTACTTTGACTTCCTTTACATGGACTTTGACCTTCACTGCAGCACAATTGCTTCCTACTAAAATAGTGGGCATTTATTGCTGCAGGCTAACATTCTATTGAGATATTGGAGTTTTTGTGATGCAGTTTGACTTCCTATACAAAGATTTTAATTTTGATTTGACTGTGCAATCCAAGTGGCTTCCAAGTTACAATACAAAGATTGGCTTCATCTGCAAAGATTAAAATTATTAGGAATCCCAACACTGGCTGCATAGATTAAACATATGTTTCACATAATTTAGGGATTCACTTGCAAATGCAATTCTGCATTAACATCTGCAATAACATCTGGCTTCATTGAGTGGTTTGAAAGCAACAGCAGTAGACACTTGTGTAGACCAGGGCTACATTTAAGGAAATTGCAGAGGCCACTGTAGACCATTATTCTTAAAGTTTACTGTTATTATTGCAAAGTAAATGCAACGTTGAGCTTAACAGTTTGTCCTCTTTAACGTTAAGTATATCTTTTGTCAACTATGTTTAATAAAAACATAATGTGCAATAAGTGGTCTGCTTTTAGTTTATTTTCACATTGCATTACATTAAAGTAACAAATACACATTCATGGGTGACTTAATGGAACAACAAATTGAACAAAGTACATATGCATAGTTGGTGTATTTACTTATCAATGATACTTTGGCCATAATGATGGAACAACAAATTGAACAATTTGACATGATGTACAAAGTTTACGTATTTACTTATGCATTTCACCTTTAATATATATATAGCTCCATCCCCTTGCAATGTGAATTTTTTCAGCTCCACCAACTTAGCTTTATATGGACTGTGTGACAGAGCAAAATGGACATTAGGAGAGAGGCTTGTCTGTCAGACAGGATGACATTACAGTAAGTAATACTGTTGTGTAACTTATAGTATATTATCACACTGTAATGTAGTGTTATTAACCATGACGGAGCTATACCAAAAATATAGAACAACAATTTAAATGTAACATTTGCAGAAGCATATTGTGCGCACAATTTTTTGGCTCCGGGAAAATTTTTGCACAAGAGAAATTTTCTGCGCACACCACCTAAGAAAAATTAGAGGGAACATTGATGCTCTGTTAAATTCAACAAGTAGAGCAGGATTCAGTGTTTAAAGGTGCTAAACAGGATGTTCTGAAAATCTAAATCTTCTGCAGTAGATCCTTTTGTGTGATGCCTCCAAAGATGGCTGCCCAACCAGTAGCTTTATCTCTTACTCATAGACAAGCACTGTGGCCTGGTCTGCGTACACTATGTGTTATGTTCTTTGCAGACAAGGGACTCTGGCCCTAAGCTGAAGACTTTATTTTAAACCAAACCAGATTGCATCATCCTGGGGGCTTTGTGTAGCAGCTGATGTTCATGACTCCAGGTCAGCAGGATACAAATTGTATAGCTCCAGATTGTGCTTAGAAAAGGACAAGAAAGAGAGAGCAATAAACTGTTTATTCTGACTAGGCTTGTCTCAGTTGGGGCTCCTCTGCAACATTTTCTACAAGAATGTATCAGACCTCAGACTGTTGGGTCTTGAGTTTCTTAACTCAGGGTTAAATGATAGTTTCTTTCCAGACCCCATTCTAGGTTTTAGGTGTTAAAACTGCTAGTTTAGACATCAATAGGATGGATGCTGTTTTTTATGGTCCTTGAATTACAGGAAATGTCACTTCTGGACCCATTCCATAGCAATACGTTTTTTGTTGCACTAAAGGCATCAGGGAAACAGAGGTTGATTATGGACCTCAGCAATGATCTTCGAGAAGCAATGGTCGCTACCTATGAATCTGGGAATAGTTATCAGGCCATTTCAAAAGTGGAAAAAATGCAAGACAGTTGCCAATCTTCTCAGGAGTGGATGTCCAAGCAAAGTCAATCCATGAATTGATCAGACTGTGTAATGCTCAAATAAATTGCAAACAAAATTCAGAAAACAATTGCATAAGTTACATCTCAGACTTTACAGGCCTCAGCATGTTAAATGAACTACATGACTTCTGAAACAATGTTGTTTGGACTGACGAGACCAAAGTGGAGATATTTGGTCATAATGCACAGTGCTTGAGGAAAACCAAACACATCATATCAGCACAAACATCTCATACCAACTGTCAAGCACGATGGGCTTGTTTTGGAGCCACAGGACCTGGGAACTTTTGTCTACGTTTTACCACCTCTATCTTCTCTTCGTCATCTCTTCGGAAATAACACGAAAAAACACACTCTTTGTGTTCGTTTTCATGTTCGCCCGAAGACGAATGCACAAGTCTAGAATTTACTGCTCCTAGTATATGTCACTGTGACACAACACACCAATATGTGTTCAGCAACATCTCTTTAGTACAGTGATACCCCCATCCATGAGTTTGTTGGCTTGATATGTGGTCATCTTGCACCTATGTGTTTTTATACCCCATTAAATAGCCTGGGGTGTCAAACTAGACACCCCAGGGTATTTCAAATGCTGGTATTTTACCACTAACAAAATATTTTTTGTGTTTTTTTCACACACATTGTACTTCAGATATGAAGTTGCCCGCTGCAGGAATATGTCACTGTCAAACAACACCCATTTATTTGTTCAGCAACATCTTTTGAGTATAATGATACCTCATGCATGGTTTTCTTTGGTTACTTGAGAGATAAAAGCCCACCTTTGCGAGGTATGCATTCTTTTGGAAAGTGGGCAGTACCTGTATTCAACCTGTAGGGGGGAGCACAGACTTCCCAGGAGGATCTGGAGAGACCCTTTGGTAAAGACCCTCTGGTTTATTTTTTTAAAGGACGCGGTCATCTTGCTCTCCAAGTGTGTCCTGGGGTGGGTTTTTTTTAGTGTCGCTGAATGCCTTGCTATCGAGGCATTTCAGCAACACCTTTTAAGCTTAGAAGGCGATCATGGATCTGGTTTGTGTGTTTTCATGTTTTTTGCCCTATTATTGTGATCTTGTCTATTCTTAAATTACTGACTGTTGTTGATTTGTGAAGAATTCAGTAGGTGAAGAAGGCAGAGAAATCCAGTACAGGACATTATATTTTTTAATACTGGTCCTTCCGATCTGAGGCACCGACCTTGGCTTTTATGAGGTTAATGTTGAGACTAAATATCTTCAAAATACTAATACTGATTGCTAACCAAAAAACATAATCTATACCTAGTTTTAATTAGGTGTGCTTTAAAATGTATATATGTATGGCCTCCTCCTTGAGGCCTTTCATACGCTTCCACCTTCCTTCATGGGGAGTTGGGAATTGGAGCTTCAGGCCACCTTTTCGGATGACCATTGGGAGAAAATATGCCTCCTCACGCATGGTTGTTCCCGGAGTAATGGGGACCGGGAAATGTCCTACAAATTATTGGCCCGATGGTATAGGCCCCCGAGCATCACTTCCGCTTACCGCCCTGATGTCCCCAACAGGTGTTGGAGATGCGATGCCACCCCGGGCTCCCTCCTTCATTTGTGGTGGTACTGTCCCCGCATTGTCCCGTATTGGACCTCTGTTCATGTACAGATACAGCGCTTAACGGACAAGTCCATCCCGTTCACCCCGGAATTCTTTCTCCTTCTCCATATGCCTTACTCTGAGCGTTGGTTCCGGAAGTCTGTGTTGCGTCATCTCCTGACTGCGGCGAAGGCTCTGGTCCCCCTACACTGGGGTAGCCCTGATCCACCTTCTTTTCAGGAGTGGGTACTCCGCGTGGAGCGGATACGGATTTTTGAGGAATTACATCTCTTGGCAACTGGGGCGACTGAGCGCTACAGGTCCACCTGGTTCTATTGGTTGGAGTTTGTGTCTGGTCCTCTTATCCGCCCCCTCTTGGCTTAGACTTTCCCCCTCCCCCTTGCGCGCTTCTCTTCCTTCTCCTTTTTTTTATTTATTTATTTATTTATTTTTATTTTTTTCCTCCTCCTTCTTTTCTCTCCCTCCCCCTGTTCCCCGTGATCTTTCCTACCCCTGTTCTCCTCCTCGTTCTTTGTCCTTGCCTCTATGTGTCTGGTGCTCCATATGTGCCAGGTCTCCACTTGAGCCTGTGTTCTGGGGCGCGTTTCAATTGCCGCGTTTTCTCTATTACCTTCGCCCCTCTGCGTCCTCTCTGGCCGCTTCCTCAGTGTGCTGGGTCACTATTGTTGGTTTGGAATGCACGCCATGCCGTGTGCCTAAGACATCGATTGCTCGCCATTCCTACTGCTGCTATTTATTATATGCATTGTATGGGGATACCACATGGATGTTGTGTATTTTTGACTTGTACCTTCTCCCTTCCCTTTTTTCCTTCTGTTCCCCCTCTTTGAACTACCAAAAATGAATAAAAAATTGTGATTTACCCTAAAATGTATATAATTCCAGGGTTTATGTATAATAATATATATTGCTTTAAAGTAAGAATGCTTTCAAAAATATACATGCTAATAGATCATTTAACAAAGTGAGTGAAAAGAAGAAAAATCTGAATCACATCAATATTTGGTAAATTTACCTGTAGCGACCAGTGTCAGGCAGCTGCTGCTAAGGCAAATAAAATCATGGGGTGCATCAAAAGGGGCATAGATGCCCACGACAAGGAAATAATTCTACCACTGTACAAGTCACTAGTCAGACCACACATGGAATACTGTGTACAGTACTGGCAAGATATAGTGGAGCTGGAGAGGGTTCAAAGACAGGCAACCAGAGTAATAAGGGGAATGGAAAGACTACAGCACCCAGAAAGATTATCAGAATTAGGGTTATTTAGTTTGGAAAAAAGACGGCTTAGGGGGGACTTAATAACTATGTATAAATATATAAGGGGAAAAACAAAAAACTTAATAGATCATGTGATCCTAGCGATGTTAGTAGTTATAGCTAGAAACTGGAGGCAAAAAAAGATAATTTCCTGGACATATGTTAAAAAACGGATTCTTAATCAAAAGAATATGGAATATGGTTACTACAGAGCTAATGGGCTTATGCATAAATATTGGGAAATATGGGGAAGACTTACCCTATAAATATTTACAAATCAGAGGAGAAGAAGACTAACCCACTTTGGAAATCTATAGATGAAAAGACCTTACAGACACCATTGGCTATTTTTATGTCCATAATGTTGTCCATATCTGTCACATGCATGCATAAATAAATTGTAGCTTGATGGAATTAAGAAGATCATATAGACCTCTATATATAATAGAGACCTATAGATGACCAGAATTAACCAATATCATATGCTGCTAATGTATTGTAAGTTATTGTCTTATATATGTTTTTTGTAGATTTTTGTATCTAAATAAAAAAAAAACAAAAAAAACCTACACCCATAAATATATAAGAGAGCAGTACAGAGATTCCCAGGACCTATTTATACCCAGGACTGTATCTATAACAAGGGGACATCCTCTACGGCTGGAGGAAAGAAGGTTTCTACACCAGCACAGACGGGGGTTCTTTACAGTAAGAGCGGTGAGATTATGGAACTCTCTGCCAGAGGAAGTGGTAATGGTAAACTCAATAAAAGAGTTTAAAAGGAGCCTGGACGTGTTTCTGGAAAGCAATAATATTACAAGTTATGGATATTAGATTAATAGGGACAGAACGTTGATCCAGGGATTTATTCTGATTGCCATATTTGCAGGAATTTTCCCTCTGGTATGGATGGGGCAATTGGCATCTGCTTCATAAGGGTTTTTTGCCTTCCTCTGGATCAACACATTGGGGACACAATATGTATATAGGTTGAACTTGATGGACTTTGGTCTTTTTTCAACCTTATAAACTATGTTACTATGTTACTAATTCTTCTAGGTACACTTGCACCACAGTTATTCTGTTTAGATTTAAGCAGCTGCAGTTACTTCTCTCTCTTCATGTAATCCTAGACAGACTCATTCATGTTGTGATCAGGGCTCTGTCGGCGACCATCATTTTCAGATCATTCTTAATAACTTTGTGTTAGGAAAAGTACCCACCTAGGTCCCACCTCAGCAGACTTCTTTCTCCTTGAGGCACCAGGGGAATCCTGAGCTGATGACTGCTACTAGTCCTCTGCTGACACCTAGTTTATGTGCACTGCAGGAAGGTGCACATATGGAGCTAAGACTTTTAAAGGCACCTCTACCAATTAACCAGCCTACTTGGTGCCTTTCCCAGTTCCTCAGTTGTTTTGCCTAGTCTGATCTGCAGCTCAGCTTCCTATTACTTGCTCCCTATACTATGTTCCTGTTCTGTGTTCCCTGTGCCTTCTTCTGACCCCTGGTTATTATATGTGTAAATATAATTAGTAAAATCCAAATAAATAACATCCTTTTAATAAGCATTCAAATAAATTTCCTGCAAACGATGTCAAGTACAGGTATCTGTAAACAGTGATGACACAAAAAGAGTCATCTTTCAATACAGAACAGTCATTCTTTACTTTTTTATTATAATTATACTAACGCAAGATAGAAATCACAGAGACCGCCAGGTGAATGGGGAGCACACAAATGATTCATTATGATGTCCATACACTACCCCATGCCAAGGATCTGGTTATTAAAAGGACAATACAAGTTCCCTCAAAACCTTCATAGCTGGAATGTACACCACTTTTGTTTATAAAGTCAAGAGACCTCCTTTTCACTAGACCTTAATTATTATGGCTAGAACATTTCTAGCAGCCAAGTAGGCTTGACCTTAAAATTGTTGCTTACACAGTTTGTCATTTTTTCTGTGTTTTTCATACACAGTTTTCCAGCTTTTTGTTTACTATTGCACTATTTAGAAAGCACACTAAAAAGACAATATAATCATGCTGGTATGATGAATTCAGATGGCTTAAATGTTGATGAGCACATGTCATTTTCACATGCTATTGAAAGCACAGAAAAGTAGTCTATGCTGCCAACCACACTACATAGGTCTGATATCTCATAAATAAAAATATATATATTATAAAAAGCGTGGCTAGTTTTAGTTTTTTCGATGATCCTTATAGTACTTTTTGTTTTATATGACAAATATGACATATTGGCAAAAACACAAATTGCACAGTACTTTACACAAGTCACACACATGTTGAAATAACAGTACGAAGCATCAGACATACAATATGGGTTATAGATATACTATAAACTATACTGTGAGTTGGCGTGCAAAGAACGCATACACAATCATCTTGACACTGTGCTAAATCTACCATTACAACCAACACTTTCACTTTATTATTTTCGCATTTTTATTTCTCGCATGTCCCAATTTATTCCTCTGAACATAAATTTTTAAATTATACCCTCTAACCCCCCCTCACTATCCCTACCTTCTATAATTTGTACTTTTCACCTTTCTTTCTATTTCCTCAGCTAATCCTATCTTCCACAAAGTTGTGTATTTCTTCTGACACTTTTGTTTCTGTTCCATTTACAAACTTGCCCTTTTCTGTTCTTTTTAACCTAGTTCATTAAATAAAGTTTTGCCTTTTCTCACACCTGTCTTTTGTGGGTTTTTTTTCAATTTAATACATTATTTTGTCTTTTTTCTCTCCTGTATATATTGTTCCAATCTTTGTTCCCATCACTTGATGTCCCAAAGCAACTTGGATCTGTTTTGCCCAAAGGTGATAATGGAAGCCCTGGATATGAGTTGTTTTCTGGTAAATTGTGCTGTTTGATTGCATTGTCTTTATTGTATATATTATTGAAAGTCCAGGTAACTGTGAAAGTCATAATCCTTCTGTAACTGCAGAGGAGATTAATTTAAAACAGCAATGGCATTTCACACATTGTGATAACAGGTATCCGTTTTATTATATCATTTGGTGCCTCCAAGTGTAATATTAAAAATGATAAAATGTCAGATTTAATAGTTGCCCAAGAAGTGAAAATATAACTGTGCTCTACATCATTGAGGTTATAATTGATTTCTCAAGGTTGTGACTATTGCCTTTATTACTACCCATGGTAAGGCATTATTATAAGGAATTATTATTATTGCCCTAAAAAGGAAACAGGAAAGAGAAATTATTTATGGCGGTTAGATGACCACCATCAATTACTAAATTGGCTATTGCTTAAAACATACAATTCGCTAATAATTTCATGAATATTTTTGGAGGGGAAACTCCTGAGTGCCTCAGAAGCCTTTGATGTGGCAATAGGCCTCCAGTGAGGCCAGGAGTATGTACAAAAGCCATAGGCTCAGGAAAAGAAGGGCAGTAAAGACCTTCGGAATCCAAGGCCCCCCGAGCTCACCCCCTATTGCTTGGCGTCGACGGTAGAGTAGAGTGGAGAGGCAGATTATGGAAAGACCAGTAAAGAGGGTTACTGAGAAGGCAAGACTCCCAGGATCCACAAGAAAGGTTTGGCCTTTTCCAGCCCAGTATATAGCAGCAATACTCCATGCAATTCCCAGACCTAAGAAAACATTCACGGCATTGCTGCCTGTCACATTTCCAATGGAGGCATCTGCAAATGGGTCTTGCACTGCTGCCACCTTGCTTGCAAAAGTGTCTGAGGAGACAAGAAGAAAGGTGAAAAGTCACATAAAGTCTACTGCTGTCATAATTCTTTCACCTATTCTATACTGGTTACACTCTAAACCATGAGTAGGACTCATGTGATACTCCACTTGTTGGATTAGCACTCGTGCTGACCTGGATGCTGTCAGCCCTAAATCTAATATTATTTCACTCCATACCAGGACTAGGATCTTATACTTTCCAGATAGGAAACTATTTATGATAGAACCAGTTAAAAAAGGTTTTAAAATTGTAGGTCCAAGTAGGCAGGAGAAAGCTTACTCTAGAGCATTGGATTGGTTCTGAAAGAATTGCAGTGAGCCTTCTCCTCCCTGAATTGCATCCAGTTTCATCATATTGGCTCCCAATAAACTGTTCTCACTTGTAGTAACACCAAATGTTTACGCCTCATATGATCTCTGGAGCAGCCATGAACTAAATTCCCAAGTATGCATATATCAGTTCAGATATACACTGAGAGATTGTTAGCCTGCCAAGTTGAAAATTTCTAGTACAGTATACTTTAGTGGCCATTGAATTCAAGATACAGGGTTTGTAAGTGGATCTGAACTGCTCTAAGCTCGATCTGAGTTTAGTACTTTCCAGTTTAGTGAATTCATCCTTCAACACCGGTTTTGTCGAAGTTGCCATAATAGTAAGTTATCTTCCAACCACACATCTACATTCCACCACCAATTCCTCTCACTCATTGAAATCTATACAATTATTGTCTAATCAGAAATTGTTTCACAATTTGTAGGCACATTTGTAGCAAACCTCTAATTATATGTTGTAAACGGACAAATGTGTGTACACTGGGCCTCTATCCAAACTAGCTGCAACTCCCTTCTGGTGTTTCAACCAGCAAACAAAAAGCACATACAACAAACACTGTGGACACAAGTGGATTGTGTGCTTAATACAACTTATGTGTAAATAAATATAGAATATGGCACCGTATATATTTTACCTAATATGCCATATATAGATATGACAGAAAAAGAAACAAAATATAGTGCAATATGTTTAAATAAACTATATGGTAACGGCCAAGGGCCACTCTCTCCCTATAGAGCTAATGGAATCTGGTTGAAGATAAGACCCTTATGGTAACTGTGTTTCTTCATTACAAGATCAAGTTTTCAGGGTCCTCACTCAATAAAGGCACAGATACATATAGGTAATTATTAAAAAAAAATATATGAAATATATAGCTTACATTTAAGTATGGCTACCCTGTCTATAGAAAGTGAGTGGCCATTACCCACATTCACTAGTATATCTTGTTTATTTATTTAACATATTGCACTATATTTTGTTTATCTTCCTTTTATATCTATATTTGGAATATTATGTACAATGTTTAAGGTGTAATTTTCTCTATTTCATTACACATATGTGTTTATCATAATTATATATGTTGTTATTATTGTACCTTCATTTATGACAGGTTGAGAAACTCTGAAGGACAACACTAATAAGTAGCACCAGAATATTTTTTATCATTATATCTCAAACTTCCCCACTACTTATGAATAGGTTTCTCCAGTACATTCCATACCTGGCACTGATGTTCCCAAAGCAACAAAGACCACAGCAGTGACAGAATCCTTGAGCCCAACAGTGCAGCCAAAGTGAGCAGCCAGGTCCCCAGTGACAGCAGTGAGGATCCCAATGATGCAGATAGAAACCAGAAAACAGGCCCAGCCCCCCCAATATTCAGTGGGTGGCACAAATGCGAAGAGGACCTTCCAGAAGACAGTCAGGAAATGCATGATGTAGTCACAGCAACTAGGCAGCCCTTCCTCACTGCTTTCCTCATCATCATCATCTCCTGCCCGGGAGGATGTGAAGAGAGGGAGCAGGCACAAAAAGATACAGTGGGGAATGGAAGGGAAAAAGAAAGGAGGAGATGAGTGGAGATTGGCAGGCAAATGGTACAGATGGATGAAGGAGGTAGGAAAAAGATGGATTTTAATAAAACAAGGCGATGAAAATTATGAACCAAATAAAAGTAAAGCAGAAGAAAGTAGAAAGAATTGGGATGGGAAATGAACAGATAAAGGGTAGAGAATAGAATGATTGATAGTTAATAGGGTGAAAAGAAAAAGCCAATAGTAGAGGAAATAGGATCACAGGAGCAGAATACAGCAAAGACAAAAGTTCAGCAAAATACAAAGGAGAAATAGGGGTATGGTTGAAAAGGAAAAATAGGAACAGATAAGAGGGCATGAAAGGCATACAAAAATATGCAAACAAAAATGAAAGGAAGACAAGATTGCATAATGGATGTTGCAACAGATGAAAGAACATATACAAAGAGGGAAGGAAGGCAGTGTTAGTCATGAGACAAGGTGCTTCATATGTGCATATATGTGAATTACAAGCAAGGAAGTGATTGGTCATACAGGGAGTCACTATGTAAATTATAATTAAATGTGTAATAGCTATTTGAGTTCAGGTGCGAGGTTAGGGTGGCTGGCATTAGCCAGTAAGTGAACATGCTGACATAGTGTAAATATGTGACACTTACCTGCACTAACAGTCACTGCACTTACAAACTGTTCTCTCCAGCTGCTGCTTCCAACAACAAGGGCCAAGTTAGCTTTCTTAATCAGCTTGTCCACTGTGCTCTATTTGAAAACCAAAACATTTATTATGATTTACATATTAATTTATATAGCTGAGAGTGTTGTACAATAAGTAAATAGGACAAAACAAGTAGTAAATAACATAACAATTTCCACAGAAAGGTAAGGGGCTTTGCATGGACAAGCTTACATTTGGCAAGTGTATGCATTCAAGATTACTTAACTTCAGTTAAGTAGATCTTCTCGAATTATTAATGGTTGACATACAAATGCCATGTTTTCCCACATAAATCACAAACACTATTCCATTTTCATCTGCTTCCACCACCAATCTCCCTTTCCATTCCTTTCTCTCTTCCTCATCTTTAGCTTTTAGGTTTCATGGTACCCCTCTTTTACCTGCTCACCTTGAACTCATAGGATTCTTCTATTATGACTTCCATCTTCCAGTGCTCCCCTAAACTGGGGCTCCCAGCTATTTCTTCACTTCCTTTGTTCGGCACCACCCATTTCTTACTAGTATCTCCTATGGAACAAAATGAAGGATGGTCAGAATAAATTGTCAATGGCAATAGAATAAGTGCTCCTTTTAAATACCCTCAAAGATCCTGATTTATGCTAAGCAGACTTGGTGTTTGACCAAAATATTTTCAAAAAAAGTATAGTTGAAATGATACCATTTATTGGCTAACTGAGAGTTTAATTGCGAGCTTTCAAGACCAAGTTGTTAGGTCCCTTCCTCAGGCATTAAATGGTATAATTTCAACTATACTTTTCTCCTGTTTTCTCAAAAGCTAACAGGGTACAAAACCTTTTATCATCAAAATATTTATGCTATCCCATAATCTGTATTGCACATTTAAGCAATTAGCATCATATTTTCTCCTGCCTATGTAATAAGGTTCAAAGGAAACAGGTCAATTTAGTTAAGCAATTTTAAATACCCATGTATGTTAAACGAAGACAATCAAAATAAAACCTGTTTATTCTCTTTCCATTGCCAACCCAAAACATTGGACCCACTTTTACCACCAGATAAACCAATCTCTCTTTTATTAACCTCCCCCTATCAAACCCTTCTTTTTAGTCTACTGGACAGTTCCAGAAAATCTCTACCGAAAGCTTGTGTGACTAGCATAATTTAGGGAACTGCCAATGCCATTTTGTACCATTAAACTTGAATTCAGTTGAATTCAGATCTTCCTCTCCGTCTCTTACCTCCTCTCTGAATTTCTGGTTCTCCAAGTTCAATGAAGAAATTCTTGTTTTTTTCATATTCTTCATCATCAATAATCTGTATCTCAATAAATCTCCTACAGGGACAAAAGACAATTAAACACGACTATGTAACCCTAAATTAAATTTGTTAATTTAATTTAATTTTAGCTATTTTACATACATGTACAAAAATCATTAGTGTCATTGTATTTAAAAACATATGTTTGCATTGTTACCCTTATGAATTAATTGTCAGCAAAAATTAAATATCTGAAATGCTTCCAGTGAGGTTTTATATTCTGTATGCACAAATAAGGAGTGAAGATGCTAGAAAGTGTATTTATGATAAAATTAGTCATTGACCAATGTTCATAGAGTGAGATAAAGTTGCATAAATGTTTAACACCTCACAAGTCCTGTTCTGTTGTTGATATGGAATGTATATTTCAAAATATGTCTGCAAAGTCTTGAAAGCTATGTTACTCTACTTATGAAAGTACGCTGCTGAATAGTATTAAAACATCACCAATATGGCAAAATACATTATAATGCAAAAAGTAATGCACATTTGATTACTAATCAGAAAGGGTAGCTACACATCTGTGACTGAAAAAAATAAATTAAGAAATTAACTAACTTCTGAGGACAGGACCACCAAACATGGAGCAGTGTATCAGCAAAGGAATTTCTCCAAGGCTTGGTAAGACCATTCCGCTGCACTGTGGAATTCCCATCTGGCTACAGAAGGAACCCCAAAATTTAGAGATAAACAGGTAATAAAATGGTTGACAACTACGAGGATAACAGTATGACCTTTGGAGGCAGGAAGATCTACAATAAAACCCATAGACAGATGTGTCAAGGGGCGTTCAACTGTGGATATAGGCTGAAAGGTGTCTGGGAGTTTTACTCTATGGACATACATGACATGCTGCAAACAAAAAGACAGACCATAGCATCTGATTTTTGCCAGTGTGACCAGCAGCTTTTGTATCATGATGGATTTCCAGTAATTTGACCCAGGGGTTCTCTGGTACAAAACATTTACCATTAGGCTTCTTGGGAGGAGCGGTGGGTTGTGCAGCCAAGATCTCTACACCCAGAGGATAAGTATTGTATGTATAGTGGCCAGGATATGTTCCAGCGGAATGACAAGGGTGGGAATGCACTCTTCTAGACAATGTTGAGAATTGGCGTATTCTTAGTACCAGGAAGATACAAGTGAAACAAGATAGGAAAATGACCCACCTGACCTGGTGGGAGATAAGCCCTAAGCTTCAGAGATATAGGTTAAGTTCTTGTAGTGAGAATTAGAATTAGACTTGTGCATTTGTCTTCGGGCGAACATGGAAACAAACACAAAGAGTGTGTTTTTGTGTTCGTTCCGAAGAAACAGAGAATACAATATAGGGCAGTAAAACGTACACGTAGACGAAGGCACGTTTCCTTTCCAAAACCATTGGCAGAAATCACGTACCCCAGAAATGTCACTTGGCACTTTTCTAGTTTGCAAAATAGACCATTTTCATCTTCTAAGTACCCTAGTGACATCTGCATGGTGAGTCTCCAATGGGGCAGAATAAATAAGAATGTCATCAAGGTAGCCGCCCACGCATTGTTAAAACATATTTCGTAAATCATCCTTAATGAATTCCTGAAAAATAGCAGGAGCACTGCACAAAACAAAATGCATTACGAGAAAAAGCCAGCACCTGCCTAAGAGGTAGATTTGAGGATGAACCCCCAGGAAACAGCATCCATAATCTGGGATTATGCTTCTGTAACCAAGAATAACCGAGGACAACAGGGTAGATGTGGAGATGAAATTACTTGAAAGTGAAGTGTCACCTGGTAAAGAGCCCCTACAACCACTGATACAGGAATGGTTTCATGAATAATATCGGTGACATCAATAGCTTCAACAACTAGGAAAGAGGAACAAGACCAAAGTGGAATAGAATGTTTGGACACAAACATGAAATCCACAAAACAGGCAGAGGCCAGATTCAACAAGGGCCTGGCTGACCGCAGAGGAGTTAGCCCAGGACAGGACAACCTTAATCATAGGTTTCTCTTTATGAAGAAACAGGGAGGAAGAAAGTCCACCCACGATATGCCCCGACAGGACCTTAGGTGTGAGCGTTTCTCGGCCATGTAGGGCATGATTTCAGCAGATGCCCCTGTGTACCAGTATTAAAGGCCTTCCCCTGGTCAGATCCCTAGCTGCAATTTCCTCCTTAACCAAATTGGAAAGCCCATGAGGGAATGTGGCTACCTGGGCATCATAATTCCAACCGATTTCTGCTGCTAGAGTACTGAACACAATGGCATACTCGGCTACAGTTCTTGTACCCTGCTGGACTTGGCAGCAGAGGTAGGGCGGGCAGGAATTCTCAAAAATCATCTTAAATGAGGCAACAAACTCAGCATAATTTGGTGTAATTCGTTTACCGGTCTCCCAGAGAGAATTAGCTGAAGCTAGAGCTTTATCCAGTGAAATGAGGAAGCCAACCTTGCTTCTATTGTTAGGAAATGCTTGGGGACTAATTTCAAAATACCGCATTTGTTGGAAAAAAAAAAAAAAGCCTGAATATAAGATGACCCTATAGGAAAAAAGGTTTACCAGTAAATGTTAATTCATGTAAACTATGTAAACTATTTATTTTAAATATAAGCTATGATTGAGAAAAATATTTTGTTTTTATTTCCTTTTATTTCCCAACCTGCCCCCAGGCTTGCCACTCTGCCCCAGAAATTCCTTATACCCCCATATGCCACTGTGCCCCATGATATGCCTTTTAACCCTCTAAATACCACTGTGCCCCATGATATGCCTTTTGACTCCCTATGTGCCACTCTGCCTCCAGAAATGCATTATACCCCTATATGCCACTCTGGCATTTAGGGGGTTAAAATGCATATTATGGGGCAGAGTGGCATACAGGGAGGTATAAGGCATTTCAGGAGGCAGAGTGGCGTATAGAGGGTTAAAAGGCATTTATGGAGGCACATTGGCATTAAGGGGATTAACAGGCATTTCATAGAGCACTCTGCCTACAGAAACGCCTTATGCCCCCCCATTTAACACTCCCCCCAAAAAAACTTACTGGTGCTTCTGATTCCCCGGTGTGTACTAGTCGGGCCAGCAGGTAGACGTCTAGGTGATTCGGGTAGGCAACTTCCTCTGCAGCCGGAAGGAGGGGCAGTTAGTAGCGGGGGTTGTCTGCGCCCATCGCGCAGACCTTCCACGGCTGTAAGTGAGAATTCCCCGCACCGGAACTCTCCTCACTGACAGCTGGGGAAGGTCTGCGCGATGGATGCAAACAACTCCCGCTGCTAACCGCACCTCCTTCCGGCTGCAGCGGAGGTTGTCTACGTGAATTGCGTAGACGTCGACACACTGCCCCGGCTACACAGCGGGGAGCCAGAACCCCCATAAAGACAAGGGCATAAGACAGGAGGATCCAGGTCCCATGCAGCGCTGCGGGGGATCTGAATCTTAGTCTCATAGTCAGACCCATTTGAGGTCTGATTATAAGACGACCCCGATTATAAGAAGAGTATTTGCTCTGGAAAAAAAAAACTTGTCTTATAATCGAGCAAATATCGTACTAAGGGATAACATTCGGGAATACATTTTGATCAATAACATAATTAGTAAAGGTCAACATGGTTTCAGGAATGACAGATCACGTCAGATGAAATTAATTGAATTCTATGAAGTTAGCAAAATATAGACTAGGGTTTTCAGTAGATGAGATTTATTTGTATTTTGCTAAATCATTCAATACACTTCTTCATAAAATGTTACTGTACAAAGTAAAAGAAAGAGGCTTAGGAAATATTTTATGCACTTGGATTGAAAACTGGCTGAAAGATAGAGATCAGAGCATTGTTGTTAATTCTTCAAACGGACAAAAATGGTGAGCAACGTTTGTCAGAGTTCTGTTCCGGGTTCACTGCTATTTAATGTCTTTATTGATGATCTTGCGGTATCGAGAGCCATGCGTCTGTGTTTGCAGATGACGCAAAATTAGTTAAGGTAATACAGTCTGAACTAGCCTTTACTTCCCTGCAAGGAGGTTTGGTCAAATAGGAGGACTGGGCATACAAGTGGCAGGTGAGAACAAGAAATACATGTAAATTATACCTTAAATTGTGTAGCATTAGGGAAATCATTAAATTGAAAAAATTGGAATAATTGCAGACAATAAACTTGACAATGTCATTTGTAAATGTATTGTCTCATTGGGGCAAAAATAGTTTTGCCTCTGTAGAAGTCAATGGTAAAATCCCACTTTAAATATGCAGTCATTTTCTTTTAGCAAAGAAGAATATGTAGGGATGTAATTGGTCATAAGGGATGGATTAGTTATACATGCCCTCTTAGACATAGACATACTGAATTTGGTAATAGCATTTTCTTTGATTGTTGTAAACCCAGAAACATACTTCATTGTAACAGCCCAATAACACCTCCATGGAACCTTTTAGCATGCCACATGCCTGTGATTTATTGGCCACTGGCCGATTTTTAAACCCAGTCTGCCGTGGTATAGCTCGATGAACAAATGATTTGCAATCTGTTTAATCTGAGGCATCAAACTAATTTGAAAATGTTTTATTATTAATGTAGAAGTTAATTTAGACATGAGGCTTCAAAGTGATTGTTGCAAATCATTGGAACCAACACAAACAAAAAAAAAATTTATACACATTTAAAAAATAATCTGCTACAATGAGGTAAACCAGTACAGCTGGGTAACAAGTATGATTTTCTGATCGAAAACAAGAAAATTAATCAAATGCCCCTAGTTTAACCTGATAAAGTAAAAATAAAAGAAGGGGAGCTGGGGTATGCCAGCCCTATTAAAGTGTTTATATTATGATAGAGAAAGCCCATGTAGTCCTGTTTTTCTTGATTTTCAAGCTCGATCAAGCACTTTTAAGGTTGTAGAGGAATCTAATACTTCACAAACCTCTTCATACTTAACTGTGTTTGCAAAGATATTCAGAAATAGCAAATCACTTCCCCGATCTTAATCTGTAGGATTTCTATTATACAGGGTTGCTAAATAATCATGGAAACTATCTCTTCAAAAGGAGTCTGGCCAAGAATTCACTTGATTTGTTTTTTGTTTTTTCTTATAAGTAGCTATGTTAATTGCACATTTATGTGCCTCCCAAATAACAGGTGATATTAGACTTCGGATTTGTACAAACTTGTTTGTTTTAACAATAATTGCCTGTTTTGTAAAAATATCTGATAATGAGGAGGAACCCTAACAAACAAAAAAAAAATGGCAAAATCGCTGAAATGTTACCTTTCATTCATTTGTTTGCCTGCTATAGATGAGTAATCTCTCCCTCATAGACATTTTCTGGGAAGGTTGCCAGTAATTACAAAATGTTACTTTTTCTAGGGTCAGCTATGACTAGCTGAGAGAGGAGAAAAAAGCTGGAGAAGGTAAGTGAGCAGGTGGGGGTAGATACAGGAGCACTGAGAGGACTAGGCAATGAAGTTTGTCTGAACCCAAAAATGAGCCAAAAACAAAACAAAATGTCTGAAATGATTTTGGGCCTAGTGCACAAGTCTAGGTGATGTTTCTTTTTGAAAAAATATTTGAAAAATATGTTTGGATGCTAGGTTTAATTTATCCTCCATAACCAAGACCTTTGAAGCTGATAGGATAATTGGATAGGTACAGTTACTGGTGCATGATCTGGCTGAGTGGTGGTCCCAATCTCTGAATGTCTAAACTCCATGTGGGAAAGGAAGGTGTAATTCCAACTGGATTAGGATTCATGTGGTTTAGAATAGAATGTATAGTCCTTAAAATATGGGTTACAAGTCCCCAAGAGAAAATCAGTTGTCTGTCATGAATGTTATGTCTGATGTGTCAAAAGAGAATGCTGGTAGAAGATATTGCAGAAGAGCAGAATCAAGACTGTGATATAGTGCAAGATTTAAATTACCCTAAACAGTTCCTATCATCAAGTGTATTGTTTAAAAATCTTTGTTGACAGGTATTAGGAGCATAGACATTAGCGATTGTATAGTCTTTGCCCAAAAGATGTCCTGATATTAAAATGTATTTACCAAGGATGTCTTTTTTATCTTCTTATATGATATACAAGAATAAAACATCTAGAAATTTTGCAGTGCATAAAACACATTAGACATGACATTCTGTACCAAGAATAAAAAAATCAGACCGCTACCAAGGAGGTCTGATTTTTGTGCAATGACTACAAATGGAAAAGAGAGAAAATGGATGGCCTATACCATTTAGGGACTTATGGACAAGGAAAATCCTGACCAGAGAGGAGACTATGAACTTCCATATTTACTATCAATGATGGTCTACCTAGTTACGTTACACTATCCCTAGGCTGAATCTACTTAAAGTTAAAAGCACTAATTAAGGGGATTGTGGCCACACCTCTACAAAAAGGCAAGCAAAACATCAAGAAAATCCCCAAATTGAAAGTGAATTTATAGCTTTTAAAGGGCTATGCCCTACCCAAATGTCCCTGTCAAAGAACAGCAAAGGAAAGTCTGCTGTACTCCAAACTACAAAACAATACTACAACAGAATATACTGAAGCACTTAGAACCTTATGTATATCTCTAATTGGTTTCAGACACTGTAGTGAACAGCAACTTAAATTCACAATAACAAAAACTGTGACAGAGAGAGTGTTGCAATCAGTATCTCTAGTAAACTAAATAGATAGACTAAAATGCATTTGCAGTATGATGTGAAGTAGGTCATTCATCTGGCTGCACCTGTAGAAAAAAGCTTAAAGTCATTCCTCAGTCATTCCAGGATTGTTTTTTTCCCCACTATCATCTAGGTCCCATCATCCCACTACTGCATCAGATTCCACTAAATATAATCATCTCTGTGACATATACTGTCAAGGAGAGATATACTTACTGGCCATTCAGTAAATCTCTGTGTGGCGTAGTATGAGCTTTACTCATGAGTCCACGGGCTGTAGAATTACATGCCTTGCAAAGAAATTCCAAATCCACTGTAAATGTTCATTGATTCCTAGCCAGCTATGAGAGAATTGGGAGGATAGATGACTTTTCCTTTTCACTGCCTTCACATATTTTAATGTTTGGATGCATTTGCAATCAGTATAATGTGAAGTGGGTCTCTCATCCAGCTGTATCTGTACAGAAAGACTCAGAGGCGTCTCACAAACAATCTGGGAATACAGGAGAGAATCACTTGGTAACTATCAAACCCAGAAAGGGAGCCACGAGTCTCTGTTGTTGTGTTTTCTATGGTTCTTGCAGAATAATTAATGCTGACACTCACTTCAGATGAACAGCTGATTCTTTAATCAGTAACAACATCACTCCTAGAGTCCTTGCTCCTAACATCAACATTTGCTCACATAAAACCCCTCCTACTCAGGGAATCCCCTGCCTATTAAAGTAACACGGTCCTTTAATATGCACATATCACTACATCTGTTATGTGAGATTTACGAAAGTTCATGGGCTGTAGAGGTATATGTCTTCTAGGAACCTGCAAATCCAACCCAAAGGTGCACTGACACATATCAAGCTGAATGCTAACTCTTGGTATAATTTAAAAAAATAGCCATTCTTTCTTCTCCAACACCTTTTCTCTCTATAGCAGGCATCTGTAGACTGGGCTTACCAGCTATGGAGTTAATTTACTTATATTATCCTGGTAAACAATGTTCAAACCTTGGTTGCAACACTGAGGTATTGTGACCCTACTTGACCCTAGCAGTTTAGGATTACAGTGCTTGGTGAACCCGCAAAAGGTCTTTTGACTATTGACTCACTGCTGTATTCATGGGTCATCACTCTTTGCTTCTGGACCTTTCACTTTGACACTGTAGACAAATTGCTTATTTAAACCTTCTAAAATCTTGGTCTCCATAAGTTTTCTTCCTGGTTCTCTACCCCTCTAGGGCTTCCTTTCACAGAAATTCATCCTGTTTGCTTCCTCCTCAGCTGACATACACTATGACTCAGTTCCAGGACCCCTTCATTTTACACTCCCTCCCTTGGCAAATCAATTTCATCCTTTGGGTGACAGTACCATACCTATGAGAATGTGACACTCAATCCCTTTATCTATTCTATTACTCTATATTCTATCACTTCTATAAATATATATTACATATGTTATGTGGTACAACCATCATTCCCACACCATACACCAGTGACTCCAACCTCTCATACACCCAACTGACACCTATATCTTAAAACATTCTTTGTATTTACCTGCTTCTAACACAAAATGCAAGACGTATTAAAACCATATCCTGTGGAATGATCTGACCAACTTATCAGGCTGTTCCTTAGTCTCCAGTAAGTCACCAGGACCCCATGCCACGAAGAAGCAGACAAATAAAGAAGATACTAGGAGCAGTGGACGAAGAAGACAAAAGAAATTCATAAGCACGGGAAGATGCAAGAAATGAACTGGAGCTATGTAACAAACAGACAGGGAAACGGAAGTGGTTGGCGGTCTACTTTCTGCAGTCATAAAAGGCTATGAGAGAAAGTGAATGAGAGTGTAAGAGTGAGTGGGAGTGAGTGTGAAAGTGCACAAGAGAGGGAATGAGAATGAGTGGCAAATTTCGGGTCTGAATGTAAAATGCCCTCCAAGTTTCCTCTGAACTAAAAGAACAAGAAAAGAAATTCATTGTCCACAAACGAATGGACCAAAAACGAAAAAGTTGTCTGAATCGTTTTTGCCTGTTTTTACAAGTCTAATCTTATTTAACCCCTTTGTGACAATGGTTGCATTTATTTATGTTACCCTTTGAGACAATGACTTGTTTCTCGTGGTTAGCTGTAATTTATTTCTTTCCCGGGCAGACCACCAGCAGCAGAGCCCCGTACAAAACGGGAATTAACCCATAAATGCCTGCGGCATTGAAGGGGTTAACGCTGCACTGTCGCTCTCATGGAGCGATCAGGCAGCAGGGGGGTGTTGTGTCAGGTCCCCACACTTGTGTGGGGACCCAATCAACACACAACCCCCTTCCCTGAAGCTGCCTGTGGCAGCTGAAAACACGATTGCTGGTTTTCCCGCAAACGTGTTTTCAGCCTACAGAATCACTCCGTGGGAGTGATCTCAGGCTCAGGGGCGGGGTCGGAGTGGCTGTGCTGTCTGCCCAGACTTCTGGGCAGACAGCAGCAGCAGCGCCTCCTTTTGGTGACTCAGCCCCTTACATCCACAATGTAAGAGGCTGACAAACACCTAGGCGCCAGGACAAAATTCTCTATCGCCATGGCGACCTGGCGCCTGGGATTTGTCGAGCCCTGTACTAGTGTGTAATATCAAATCATTAGTTAATTTATCCCACATAAAAATTAACCAGTCCACTACTACCCTAAAGCTTAAGTTGATAACTCATTTTAATATTAATTATATTAATATAAGAAATCCCTAAAAAATAATTACTTAGTTAATTTAGCTAATACATTTTAATTTTAAAGTTAAGCTAATCTTACTAGTACTGGTGCTGCAGTGCTTTAGTTTATGCTTTGTGTTAGCAACAGCAAGAGACAAAGTAAATTTTTCTTCTTAATTGATACTCACCTACCGCTTCAGCAGCAGCCGCTACGGAGGGGAGGGAGACCCCCCTCCACCACATAGCTGCCGCCGCCACGGAGGAGAAGACCCACCTCCACCTCACAACCGCCTCAGCAGAAGCTGCCATGGAGGAGAGGGAGACCCCCCTCCACCGCACAGCCGCCTCAGCAGCAGCCGCCACGAAGGGCAGGGAGACCCCCCTCCACCGCACAGCTGTCTCAGCAGGAGCCACCACTGAGGAAAGGGAGAACCCCCTCTACCGCACAGCCGCCTCAGCAGCAGTCGCCGCCACGGAGGAGAGGGAGAACCCCCTCCACCGCACGGCCACTCCAGCAACAGCTGCTGCGCAGGAGAGGGAAACCTCCTTCTGGGCGGGAATCCGCTTCAGAGCTTGCTTGCTGATCCCTATATAAACCCTTCAGGCCTATGATACCTTGCCCCCCAGGCTGCCCTGAATCTAAATTAAACGGCTGCCCGGCAGCCAATTTAAGATTCGGCCGCGCCAGGACTGTCTTTAAGGCGGGGAAAAAAGTGGGCCTCAAGAGTGTTGGGGCATAATGCACAAAGGGGGCACAAATCCACATGGGGCAATACACAAGGGTGTCGGGGAATACATTAAAACCAAGGGGGCTGGCTGGGGCATCAATACACAAGGGGGGAAAACAAACAAACAGCATACCAGTGTGGAAAGCATTTTTGATGCTTTGTTTAGATCAACCTGTACTGATGTGGGTGTCAGTATGGCAGAGCCTGTCCTGGTGTGTGTGTTTGGGTGTCAGTGTGGCAGAGCCTGTCCTGGTGTGTGTTTGTTTGGGTGTCGGTGTGGCAGAGCCTGTCCTGGTGTGTCTGTTTGGGTGTTGCAGAGCCTGTACTGTGTCAGGGCTCACGCTGGGCTGTTTGGGGACAAAGTTGGCTCACTCTGGGCTGGCTTTGGGGTGATTCGTGCCTGTAATTTAGGGGGGTTTATCTATACCTTGAATTCTGAGTTGTTATGTTATTCTGTTGATCTATATCTGCTATGCTATGTTTCCATACATGATTTATGTATACCTGCAAATACAGGGTTTGTATGTCTTATTCAGTTGATCTACACATGCAAGTGCTGTTTACATGAGTTGTTTATTTGATTTATACCTGAATTACAGTGAGTAAGTAAGAGAGAGGTACGGCTTAGTGAATGAAGGACAAAGGGACTCTGGGGATGATTATTGGGGAGAGGACCTCTCAATGTGTCTCAATGTGTTTAGGGTCAGATGGAGGGAAGACTGCACTGACTCTCACAGTCTTCCCCTAATCCGCAGTCAGTGTGGCAAATATTTTTTGGTGCGGAGGGAGAGATTGCATGCTAGGGAGCATGGAATGGGGCCCAAGGAAATGCCTAGGGTCCAATTTTACAATATTTAAAAAACGTTTTTGTTGCAAAGTGTTTCAAGTGATATATTATTGTACTTATTTGCAAAAAAAGACGGGGAGAAAGTGAGGTAGGGGAGAGTGAGGAAGGAGGTATCTGATGTGGAAAAATGCTACCCCACCTAGATTTTTAGGGGTTCCTACGCCCATGCTGGTGTGTTTGTATTTAGTCATCTGTTTCCTGGCACTTTACTTTCTGTAGAAATAAATTTAACTAAATTTAATTTTTACTTATCCCGAGAGAAAACGCACTCTTGAATTTGTAGTCACTTCATTGGACAAAATGTTCTAGGCCCTGAAAATCACTGAGAGGAAAAGTAAAGGTTTCAGGTTATTTACTCTATTTAAATCTGCATATTTTATTAAAAAGGATTAGTGGCACTAAATTGTGGCTTCAGGCCTCCCATGTATGATGACTTTTTTTTTCGTGTACTGAAGTATTCCCAATCCCATTACATTAATATGTGTTAGAAAATCAGGAAAAGATGGGAAAGGATGGTGGGCTGATTCGGTGGTGCAACGGGCCACTTGACTAGACTTGCCCCCCAGGCCGTGTGTTTTTTGTTCAGCAAGCAGTGAAGCTAACTGTTTTGCTGCTAAATTTTATTTATTTATGTGTGACGACAACTGTAGTAAGCAAAGCTTCAAGGTAGCTGTAGTACTAGTAAAAAAGAAAATATTTTAGCAAATTTTTGTAGATTTAGCAGAAGTAGTACAACTGTCTGTCTGCTTCTGTATCTGATTTAAAGTAAAAATTATAATTATAATTTATAATCTATTAATGATATATAAATTAATAATATTAATAAAAATAATATAATATACTGATATAACCTCACTTTATATTAGTGGGCTTGAGAGCATCTGCCCTTGCCTAGAGGTAGACTTAGAATAGGAAGGGAATATAGCTTTAGCATAGTAGTAGGCTCTTAGGCCCATGTAAACTTAAAATAAAACTTCATTGGTTGAAGCCAGGCAAGCCTCCTGCCGGGGACCAATAGAGTCGCACACGCGGCCCTTTAAATCATGGCACCAAAGCTGCTGCAATGTGTTTCGCGGCATTGAAGGGGTTAACGCTGCACTGTCACTCTCATGGAGCAATCAGGCAGCAGGGGGGTGTTGTGTCAGGTCCCCACACTTGTGTGGTGACCCAATCAACACATCACCCTCTTCCTTGAAGCTGCCTGTGGCAGCTGAAAACGCGATTGCTGGTTTTCCTGCAACCGTGTTTTCAGCCTACAGGATCACTCCGTGAGAGTGATCTCAGGCGAGGGCAGGCTCGGAGTGGCTGTGCTGGTCTGAACAGCAGCAGGAGCGCCCCCGAAGCGGGGGCAATTTTTTGTGGATGTAACAGGCTGACAAACACCTAGGCCTGGGATTTGTCGAGCCCTGATTTAGTGTGCAAGTCCTCATTTAAAAAAAAAATTATCTTACTTCACACTGTTGCTAAAGGTCTTGCACAATGATGTTGAGGATGCAAATTAGATGGTGCTTACTCATAAGCGGAATGCGTTAAGCTTTGTACTTTTCTCCCCCATCTACTATGTTTGTATGCTGGCAATTTATTGCACATTAATGCACTTTATATTTATTTTTGGAGTGCAAAGCCTGAGTACTTATTTGTTTAAGTTGAGGGCGATTGGTGGAGGTGCTGTGGGTCTTCAACACCCGTTTCCTAGGTGGATCTGTGGATGTGTGGTTGCCGACAGGAAACACTGGAGGATTGTTTGCCTGTAGCACGTTGAAAGACTATTGTAAATCACCTGTAACCCCAATTTTCTTTTATACTTCCAACAATTTAGAAAATTGGTGGCTGACAATGTTAGAAAAATGCTTATGTTATCGTAAATATTATTTCCTGACAAAGACATAAGAAAGTAGAAAATGTCTAGTCTATGATATAAAAATAGAAAAAAGGCTCCAGGCACTCAAGGGTTCCAGCTTAGGCAGGTTTATTGAAGGACAACACCAACAACGTTTCAACCTCACAATGAGGTCTTTATCGAGTTACTTGATAAAGACCTCATTGTGAGGTCGAAACGTTGTTGGTGTTGTCCTTCAATAAACCTGCCTAAGCTGGAACCCTTGAGTGCCTGGAGCCTTTTTTCCATTTTGATTTACTGGGGAGCTGGCCCTTCCTGGCACAGCTAAGCACCTGAGTTCCTGTGGTGTGTGTGCAGATTCCTCATTCTGGTGACTAGTCTATGATATAAGCACGAGTTCACGCTACCACACCTCTACTCTGTTATTCTATATATATGTGCAAAGGGTCAAGTATAGGCCATTCTTAATTATGCAGCTTAAGAGGCGCAACCTGCTTGAAAAGTATCAGAATGATGCATACTATTAGAAGTAGATAAGAGGTTATATAAATCATGTATTCCAAACATGTAATCAGACAATGCTTCGACTTTTGTTTGTTGTGTGCCTTGTCTCGATTATGCACATAATCTAAATAAAGGAAAACTCTTTCTCAGGAGAATTTGACCATTATTTCAACCAACAGACAACACATTTATTGGATCATATTTATAAAGAACAATTCAGGGACAACGTGTTAAATCAATAAGTAAAAAAATAGGATGTTCCTATTTTTTGTTTATTACTATTCCATTCATTCAGTATTTTACTTCAATGTGTTTGACTTGTAATTTCAAAATGGTATATGCTAAAAAAACACATTTGAGCTTTAAATAATTAATTTAGTGCTGTAATAATTCAAATCTATTTAAATAGTTTCATGAAGATGTTCTTTAATAAAGTCAAGCAAAGAACTATGAACAAATTCCAGAACTTCTGTTCAACCCAATTGGGTTCCTAATAACATTTTATCATGATCCTTTTTGTAAACAACTTTAAAGAAGGTCTGGTAGGAATGAGCCATCCCACCATCATGAAAGGAATTCTCATTAAGAAAATGCTAATTTGATGTGAGAGTCAATTCATATTATAAAACAAACATGAGACAAATATTTGGCAGGGTAAGTGTGCATAACTGTATTTCACGGCAATTAAACATTAAACTACTTGTTCCAGCCTAGAATAGATAACATCTCTGGCCTGTTTGCACCCTACAGTTGTGCACCACCATGCTAGAAACAAAGAATATAACTGTGCATAAAGCCATTTTGCTAATGTAAAAACTGAAGCCTTAATCAGTACTTCAATTTTTTTGAGTCAGGATAGACATATGCCTATCCCATACACGTTTAAAATTCCTTACTGTTTTAGCCTCTACCACTTCTAGTGGGAGGCTGTTCTTTTCATCTACTGTGCTCTATGTAAAGTGATGTTTTTACATTATATCTAAGCCTCTGACCCACTAGTTTTAGACTATGACATTTTGTGTGTTTCTCACATCTCATCTCTCTTCTTTCATCCAAAGACAATTGTTAATCTTTCCTTATAATTTTTATCCTGTAAACAATCTACCACTTTGGTAGCCATCATCTAAACTCTCAAAGTGTCAATATACTTCTCAAGATGGGGTCTCCAGAACCATACACTTACAGGACTTACAGGAACAATATAAATAAAGCAAGAACTGTTGCTGAATTTCATTTGAAACATTACATCAGTGAATAAAAGAGTGGACCCTAAAGAAAGTCTGTCTGCCAGCATGTGTAGCTACACAAAAGATGTGTAGCTACACAAAAGATGTGTAGGGCTGCAACAACTAATCGATAATAATTGATAATGAAAATCGTTGCCAACGAATGTCATTATCGATAGTTGAATCGATTTTATCGATTATAAGATGAGGGTTTTTCTAGAGCAAGTGCTCTGAAAAATACCCCTTGTTTTATAACACTAAGATCCAGACCCCCCGCAGCGCTGCAGGGGACCCGGATCCTTCTCTCTGACAGCCAATGGGGGTGTCTGTGCGATACGCACAGGCAACCTCCGCTACTGTCCTCCACTTCCGCCTGGACTTCTATGATGGAGCACCAGCGTGACATGACCTTGCGGTGCTCCACATAGAAGCCCCGGCGAAAGTATCGACCAGCACAGCGGAGGTGGTGCTGCTACATTGGGCAACATTCGCCCGCCTGACAAGAGAGATGGACTATCCGCCACAGCTCTGCAGGGGACCGGTGGGCGTCTGTGTGATGTTGTGCAGACATCCTCGCCACTGTCGGCACTTCACTGGGGCTTCTATGATTGGAGCACTGAAAAGTGTCACTGACCTTCTGTGCTCAGTCTATCTGGGGGGGCATATCAAGAGCCCCAGTGGATATAGGGGGTTATAAGGCATAATTTGGGGGGCAAGAGTGGCATATAGGGGGATATAAGGCATATCAAGGGGGCAGAGTGGTATCAGGGGGTTTATAGGCATATTTGGGGGGCACAGGTGGCATATTTTGGGGGGCATATCTGGGGGTTGAGGCATATCGGGGGGCAGAGTGACAATAGTAGGTGGGTAGCTGGAAAAAGGCATATCAGGGGGCACTGTGGCATATTTGGGGGGGTGAGTGGCATATCTGGGGTATAAGGCATATCAGAGGGCACTATGGCATATGGGGGTATAAGGCATATCAAGAGGGTATAAGGCATATCTGGGGGTAGAGTGGCATATCAGGGGGTATAAGGCATATAGGGGATATAAGGCATATCTGGGGAGGACGGAGTGACATATCTGGGGTATAAGGCATATCAGGGGCACAGTGGCATATCAGGGTGTAAGAGGCATATAGGGTTGTGACAGAATTACCTGTCATACAGGGCCCCAAAGTAGTCAGAGATGGCTCCAGCCTGGCTGTCAAACAAAGATAGCACAGCCTGGAACTCCATTGTTTAATTAATCCCATCAATAGGATTGCTGCCTGGGGATTAATGGTTGGGTTGCATGCATGTATCTGTTAATTTATGTTAATGCGGTTCTCTGGATATATATTTTACAACAATAAACTGTTCATTCCTGCTGTACTCAATTCAAGGTAGTTGTGTGTTTACTTATTGGGTACACATAGCAGGGTTCCAAGGTGCGCATGCTGGCTGGTGCTGGAAGTGAATCCGGGGACAAGAGGAGGATACATGTGGGTGATCTCTGGGAGTTACTACAGCTCTCTTGGTAAACCCGTTACATCGACAGCGACGGGAATCTCCTTGCAAACGTCCCAGCGGAGTACCAGCGGGCAAGCTAAAGATGGTTCCAGCACTACAGGACGTGTTGGTGCGCAGCAGAGTAGCAAGTTACATAAATGCCTGGATGGAGGCTCTCAGAGTGGACCAGGGTGTCCGTGGAATAGTCCTCCCATCTTCCAAGGAATGGTACGTGCTACAACTAGATTGGCGAATGCAGTACCTGGGAGAACAGCCCCAAGAGGACTTGGTGGCTGAATTGGAGAAGTTGCTTGCACTTGAAATGACTGGATTGTGGATATCGGGCCCTGTATTGGCAGGCCGCGCAGTGCTGTCCAGAGCGGAAAAATGACTACATGCCAGAGGGCGATGACTTTGGCGGCCCGGGTTTGATAATGTAAAGCCTACAAGATTGGAAGCCCATCTAAATATCGGTGCGAGGAGATCCGGGAGTTCAGGGAAGGGATTCTCACAGATGTGCCCTGTTACCTCCCCGACTTGTGGGCTGATTTCAATTATTTGGTTTAACAAGAATGGTTCCTGGAGCAGGCCTACCAAGAACTTTTTGACCGTGCTAAGCAGTGTGCCCCAGTGGATCCTGTGAGTATTGTGCCCCCACCAGAAGCACAAACATCTGAGCAGAGCGCAACTGGCCTCTGCCCGCTCCCTTCCCTCACCCCAGACACTTTGCCCTATTCCCCGCAATATAGCACAGAAACTGACAGAGAGCCCCCTTGCATGTCCCAGCCAGATCCCCCAGCTGAACTGCTGGCTTCAAGGCAGAGTGCTGCTGGCCTCTGCCCACCCCTTCCTCTTGTTCCCAAGCCTGACCGCAGCAACCAAGCAGGGTCCGGTCAGGCAGCCACAGAGTTGGCGGTGCCCCTGGATTTTACAAATGCAGCTGAAGTGCTGCCCTCGGAGCAGAGTGCTGCTGACCTCTGCCTGCTCCCTTCTGTGAATCCAGCTCCTTTGGCTTTACCCCCGCAATGTTGCCCAGAGACAGTTGGATCCTGTATCCCCAGCAGAAGTGTTGGCAATGGGAGAGAGGCAGATCGAGATCTCTCCCCAGCAGATGGAGTATACAGGAGGGGATGTCTGTGGTTTCCCTCCCCTCGCAGCGGATCATGCAAATATTTGTACCATGCAGGTGGATTGGACTACGGTCACCACCTGCAGTCCCCAGAGATGCCGAACAGTCAGCCCAGAACCCCATATGGAAGGGACCCCAGCTGCTCTGTCTTCTCCCCAGCGGCTGAGAGGACTCCAGGGAGAAGGCACATTTGGCCCTTCCTGCCAGAATAACGTAACTGCCGCCAGAGAAGCAGTGTGCAGCTGGGTGAGTACTGCTCTTTTGTTAAATTCTTTTGGGGAGTACCAATTTGTGGCTGGCAGTGGTGGTCCAGATATACAGACTGACGTCAGAGTCAAACCGTGTGGGGTCTTATCAGACATCAGTCTCCCCCAGAAAAAGGAGATATGTGATGGAGTGTGTGATGGAACTGTCCATCCCTGGGGCCCCTGGAGAGGACTGAAAGCAAGCCTGCTACCCACAGATTATGGACCCTGTCTCCCTGCCGTGGCAAGTGGGACTGTTGTCTTCGCCTGGGACCTGAACTCTGCACTCTTGCCAGGCCGCTGCATCCACAACTCTAGGAGCGACGGAGCTGTGCTCCCCAACTGAACTGGTTGCAGACCCGGTTGGGGTCTGGCCCCAGTTCAGTCTTCTTTTTAAAAGGGGAGATATGTGACAGAATTACCTGTCATACAGGGCCCCAAGGTATTCAGAGATGGCTCCAGTCTGGCTGTCAAACCAAGATAGCACAGCCTGGAACTCCATTGTTTAATTAATCCCATCAATAGGATTGCTGCCTGGGGATTAAAGGTTGGGTTGTATGCATGTATCTGTTAATTTATGTTAAAGCGGTTTTCTGGATATATGAGTCTATGTTTTACAACAATAAACTGTTCATTCCTGCTGTACTCAATTCAAGGTAGTTGTGTGTCTACTTATTGGGTACACATAGCAGGGTTCCAAGGTGCGCATGCTGGCTGGTGATGGAAGTGATTCCGGGGACAAGAGGAGGATACATGTTGGGTGATCTCTGGGAGTTACTACAGCTCTCTTGGTGAACCCGTTACAAGGGTATATAAGGCATGTGTGGGGAGGGTGGAGTGGCATATCGGGGTGTATAAGGCATATTTGAGGAGCGCAGAGTGGCATATCTGGGGGTATAAGGCATATTTGGGAGGCAGTGTGGAAAGCCTGGGTTCAAATGTGCATAACTGGGGGGGGGGAAATAAAAACAAGAAATGCATTTTTTCAGTTTTTTATTCTGCTGTTTGTGAATTTTGCACTTTTTCAGATCTCACTAAAACATATAATTAAAGCTCCTTGTGTATCTGGCTCCCTCATGGTACTGAATTCCCTATTCAACAATTCATTAAACCCAGTAAATTTGTCCTATTACGAGTCCAGTTGGCCATTCATAATGCATAGCTAATGTGGTAAAGTGTGCACACAGTGATCCAGCTACAGATCATATTCATTTTAAGGGTCAACATGTAGGTGTTCACATAATTGTTAGGAAGTAATACAGATTACATTACTATATATAAATGTTAAAGAAAGTACTCACATAGTCTCGTCGTTCTGAAACTCCACCTTTCCTGTAACTTCTAGGTAGTCCTCTCCTGCCTTCGCAGTTCCCTCGCTGGTCCTGTAGGGTATGACTACTTTGCCTCGTGCCCCTGATCCCCTCACAACTTTTGCCCTCATTGTGCCAATGCTCTCACTCACCCTCATACTTCCAGTCTCAAAGCTGAAGATACCAGCATGATCATCATCAAATATAGTCACAGTAGCTCTCTTCCCAGTTCCCAACCTTACCCTGCCCTGTCCTTCTCTAACCCCCCTTGCTCTCCGAGGGTTGCTCAGCTGTACATAGAAATGCTCATCCTCCTCAAATACATCATCATCAATTATACCTAAGCGTAATTCCTTTTTCACTTCACCAGCCTGAAATATCAATGTACCCTCTGCTGATTCATAATCTGAGCCTGCATTGGCTGTGCCATCCTCTGTTCTATAATCAACCTGCACAGCACCACCATCCTCTGCTCTTTTACACACCACCCACAAACTAACCGTTCCACAGTTTTCAAAGCATTGGTAATGAGTGTGCTCAAACTCTATTTCTGTCCAGTGTTCCTGATCCTCTGCAAGCCCTGCCCCAGAACCACACCTTGCACTTTTCCCACTAAGAGCCCTCCTTGCTTGGTCTGCTGCATGCTTCTTTAACACATTGCCTGCACCAATCATCATCCTGGTGGCCTGAATCCTATAAAAAGCCCGGCTCTTCTGTTGTTGAACAAGCACTTGGTAATTGGCTAGCTCCATTAACTGCTCCATGTCCTTGCCGGGATATCGTTGACGCATGTCCTTAAATACCCTGGCCATATCTCTCCGTTCTTCTTCTTCCACATCACTTTCCAAATCTGTTCCTCCTCCAGCCATTCTAAAATCTCCTGCCTCCTGTCCTACTGTGTCCTCTGCACCCACCAGCACCCCCCGGCTTTTACCAGCCCTATACTTTGCTTTCCCTCGTCCTGCATAGCGATAAAAAAGGAGACGTCGATCTGCCAGCCAAGCTTGTAAGACGCACAACGGAAAGAAAAGGAATGTCAACAGGGCCTCCCATACCTCAACTTCTCCTGGTGAAGACCAGGACAAGATTACGAAAAGCCACACATAGGCAAAGACACTCCAAAATGCAGTAACAGCAAACACACGTGGGTGACGGATACGTCTGCTCTCCCCATCTGGGACCACTGCTACACAAAGGCCAATAATTACAAACATGTTAAAGGCAGCTGATCCCACAATTGTGCTTGGGCCCATGTCACCTGCCTCAAATCTTCTCCCAACAATTTCAATTATAGAAAGCAGGATCTCGGGTGCAGAAGAACCTAAGGCCATCAGTGTGAGATTGGAAACAGTCTCATTCCATAAACGTACACTTGTCACTGTCACCTCTCCATTGGGCTTTCGGAAAGTGATTCTGCGTTCCTGAGAAGTGATGACCTCAATGGATGCCATGAAACGATCAGCTATTATGGACATTCCCAAAAACATGTAGACCAGGGCAACAAAGTATACTATGGCACGAGCTGCCCGGTCACCAGTGGAAGGTGGATGAGGTAGCCAAGCAGGTAGGAGAACTCCATCTACACAGTTTCCAGTTTGGGTATTGCCACAGGAAGAAACATTTGATGAAGGAGTGGAAGCTAGGTGGAGAGAGGGTAGGAGCAGTAAGAAAAATAATAATAGTGGCATGGTAGAGAGAGGGGAGGGATCACCTGGAAAAGAGAAAATTAAAAATCAGAGAAATTTGTTAGTGATTACTAGTAGCTTTGATACATAGAGTAAGCTACTACTTTCTACACATTGAAAGTGTGTCTAATCAAATAAAAAACATCCACATGTCCAAACTGATTGGGATCCAACTATGTAGGTGATGTCCAAAGCTGTTACAGTGTCTGCAATCCTGACTCACACATAACATCTGCCTTTTCTTCATTGAGAGATTGTTTCATTTCTGAGTGAAAATAACTGAATATTTTTTGTCTGTGAGATCATATTGTTGGGTGACCTACAAATGTTTATTTCAAAAAATTATTTAATGTCTATCTGACACTGCCAAAAGTTGATAGTCTTCATGTGCAGTAGTGTCACAACAACAAGTACCGGATCACGTGGGAGTCTTTGTGGAGGGATACTTGTAGGATCCTAATGCTATATGGCACAGATAGATTTGTGAGTCTCTGATTGGGTGGTATTTGCCTACAAAACCCAGAAACAGTTTAAGATGAGCTAGAGGTCTAGATTGTTTATACACAGAAGTGGAAGGCAGAATGAGCTTGGAAGATGGCAGGTGCTTGAAACAGAAATTTTCAGAAACAGAAAGAACAGAGACTCGTAGATGGCAGGAAGACAGACGTAGCTGGAACCACACAGCAAAGGTTTATGCCAGACAAATCAGGGTCATGATAGCAAATCAAGTCAAAACACAATATTGCCATGACATGATAACCGAGAATGTAGGCAGAAGCATAAACATAGGATTATCCAGGGTCAATAGCCAGATGATCTCAGATCCAAACAAAGTATGGAGGGAGCTAGTAAACCAAAATTCAAGTCAGATCAGATACTTAAGACAGGCAGAGACAATGTAGGCAAGAAAAGGGGCAAGAAAAATACAAAAGCCTGGGTTCAACAACAAGGATCAGAATCCAGATTAACTGATTTAACGCAACTAGGAACCAACACGGAAGTCCGAGTACAGGGATGGCCAAACCTCGTGAGCTGCATGCAGCTCTTTTACATATAATGTGTGGCTTGCATAAAATATGTTGGCTGCCTACTTCTCTTTATAAAAAAAAAAATTTTTAAACTTTTAATGTTATGGGGGGGGGTAAAATTGGCTGAGCACATGTGATATTGAATCAAATTGCAAGGACACTGGAGTGACGTTTAACTTGACTGACCACTTGACTTAGTGAATAGAGTCAACTGTGCCAAACTAACAGACCACGTTTACTAGGCCTTTTTTAATAATCCGTTTCTCTCTATAGATATTTATTCCAAATGTAATAGTTTCACTACATTTTATTAATACAGTGCCAGTATATTTTGTAATGTTACTACGATAGGGGTTTCTATTCTGATTTCATCTCAATCCTTCCTTTTCTCTGGCTCTCATTTCTCTTCATCAGATTCTCTAGGGCTTTTTCTTTCTGTTTGAATGTCCACTTCTCTACCATTTTCTAGCTAAACCTTTTCATGTTTTTTCTCAGTCCTTCTTACCTTCTGAAGTCACTTGTCACATTAATTTTCCTATCACATTCTCTTTTCCCAGTACCTGCATATTCTTTTCTTCCGCACATGCTGTCTGAGTAATTGAAATAATGCTGATATTTATTGATTCTCTTTTCCTTCAACCCACCCCTAGCCTAAACACACACATACTGCAGTCCTCCTCCCCACACCTTACCTTTTAATCTTCGTTCTAGCCCAGATCTGCAAGGTATTGTCACCTTGTGGGTCCTCTTTTGTGCATCCTCCCTTCAGCTATACTATATGCTTGCATGGATGAACACATGGATGTTCGAAGACATGTGGGTACAAGCATGAGAAAGTATAGGAACGTGTGTCACAGTCATTCTGTTGCTGTATACTGCAGCCATCATTATGTATACTGCACTGAGATAAGGAGGAGGGTGGTGGGGGGAGTGGTTGAATGTGTGAGTGAGAGAGATTATTGGAAGGGGCACATGGACAATACAGCGGTGAGTGTAGTTGTAATCGAGAAGTATGTGTGATATGTGTAACATACTAAAATATACATGGTGTTGTAACATATACTAAAATATATGGTGTTGCATTGAGACACTGTAGGATTCTGTACAGTGTATGTTTCCACACACATTTCTTTCTGCACACATTATAAATAATAATAAAACCAGTTACTGTTACATGAGTGCAGTATAAATATTGTAGTTTACATGAATGTTTGTGTGTATGATATCTTAAGGGGCGATATATTTACTATAAATATATGCAGTGTATTTTCACATGAACAAATTATATTTTAAATTCAGCTCTTACACTGAGACACTGAAACAAGCATGGAAGGATTTATATATCAGACACTAATACCTTTCTGCCAGAGAATCATTTTATCATCCTCACCCACAATAGCCTCATTGACTCATAACGTCACTTAACATGTAACTTACTGCATCATTTAACCCCTTCCTTACCAAGGCTTTTTAGAGCCATAAATACTGCACAATTTTTGACATATGTTGGTGTAATCAAGATTTTCCTTCCTAGTCCTTCCCTGCTTTCCATTCCATGAATACATACATGCATATTTCTGTTTCTGTTGACTAATCCTCGATTCACGAGGAGAATGTACATTATTACAAATAATTGTATTATGAACAATAACAAAAATAAACGTACAAAAGCTAATGAAAAGCAACAACATGAAGGACCTATACAATGAAATGTACCAGTTGCCTCATGAAATGGTTTATGGATCAAATGCAAACATTACTCATGTCTACACAAAAATAAAAGTAAATAAAAAAGACCAGAGACATTTTTGTGTTTTTGCTTTGTCTTTCTTCAACTGTAATTTCTCTCTTTCTCAATTAGTGCACCCACACAAATTATGTATTGTTTTTTCAGCACTTTCTTTTGAAATAATAATTATATATAAACCATCATGTAGTATAAAAAATATCTAAAAATGTGGGTAAATGTGGTAAATTATGAAAAAAGGGAAACATTTAATATATAACTATATATAACCAGTGCAAATGGAAAAAAGTCCAAAAGTGTATTTAGGTATTTGTCCTGTTTTTGGAAACACCTCATATGCGTGGTGTTTTCATTTATTTGGGCACTTACAGGCCGACGCAATAATTTACGTGTGAGAGGGGTGCCAGAATTGATACTACAGCCTGATCTCAATATTCCCGGATCTTTCACCAACCACGCTGCAGACCCGACGTCTTCTAAAACCTCTTACTGCAGCTCTGAGGGAAGCTTCTATCCTGTACCAGTGGGATTCCCCTTCGCGTTAATTGCTTGACAAGATGGCAACACTTGATCCGTCGGGCTTCGGACATACCACAATTTCTTGAGGACCTTCGTTTGCTGCACTTGCAGATCCCTGACTGGGAAGCCACTTTTAAGATCCCTGCTCCGCTCCAAGATCCCAGCAAAGACTGGTCCCCTAGACCACGAAGAACTTAGCGTCAAAAGCTGCAGAACGAGTGAGTTCTCCGGTCCCTCTTCTCTTGTCTGAGATTTTGCCCAGGATTTGCTTCCCTTCGCATCATGGAGACATTTGGCTGACACTCGGATACGGTTTCTCTCAGCGCAAGACAGGGAGACAAAAGACATGCAGCTCCGCAGCCTGGGTAGAGTGTGACAATATGCCTGGCAGCATATGCTCACATATTACACATTTACTACTAGCACTGACAACATTACGACTATTTACATTCATCTGGCCCTTACTGGATTAATGTGTCCTCCCACCTCTGTGGTTTTACTCTCAGTCAGCCACTTATATGTTTGAATACATATTTTCATACGCCCCACACTCCTCGCTCTCTACTAGCGCTCATAATATCATAAATTTTTTTTGTTCTGGTGTGACCTTTGTCAGGTTTTCCCTGCCTGAGGGCTCTTTACCCGGTCCTTCATCTCTTTGTTACGCCACGATTTTTCTCTCCGTGATCGCCGTCAGTTGGTTCTTAGTGCGGCGACCATCTGGGTTCGGCCGAGATTTCGCCGCCATCTTGTTTATATAATCTCGTAACTACGCAGTAACGTTACTGTGCAGTTGGATTCTGATACTGACGCATGTTTTCTCCTCAGTCAGTGTTTTTCATCACGATTATCGGTGTTTCTATACAGGGTGAGCCCCTGTTTATGGTTCTTATCGGTGTTCCGATATTTGTGTCCTTTGTGGCAAGTTTAAATTTCAGAAAGTTTAAATTTTTCTTTTCTCTGATTTTGATTTTATTGATTGCTTGAAACAAGGTGAGCCCCTGTTCATTATTATATTTGGTGACTTATTATTATTATTGTGTCCTGAGAGCCTTTTTTATTAAAAAAAAAAAAAAGAAAGTTCTTTAACTCAAGCCTCCTTTAGTTCATTATGGCAGGAGATCCTATCCTGTCCCATCCTGTCCTGGTTGGAACAGAAGTTTTCCTCTTCCATGGAAACTTTTATGAATAAGATGGCTCAATCCATGAATCAGCCTGGGCCTACTGTAATGGTTTCTGATGCTTCCCAGGTTCAGAAAGACACTTCTGATTATGACTCAGATAAATCTGAGGGGTCCAGGACCTCCAAACGTCCCTGGAAAGGGAGTAGTGTTTCGGCTGGTAAGGGGAAAGGCCCTGCTAAACGCCCTAGGAATGAAGTGGCTACCCCATCAGTTCAGGAGGCTAATTCTGAAAATATTCTCCAATTATTGGATGAATGGCTTGCGGCATCTTCGGATGGTTCGCACCAGGATGAATTTCTGGCTTCGTCCAGAGGATCCGAGGATCCTTTCGGGCTCGATCAACTACATCCAGAGGAGGTTATAGAGGCAGAGGTTCTGCAGGATTCCCCAGGGGACGTCCCAATAACAGTAAGTTCTTTTCTTTTATCCCCTTCTACCCCTCCATCTGTGGCAGGACCAATATCTCTTTTTTTCCATGCTTGGGAAAAAATTACGTTCCACCCTTGGATCCTCCATACGTTCCAGGGTTATCTCGTAGACTTCATTTCCCCTCCTCATCAGTCTCGGTTCCCTCCCCAAGTTTTCTGGACCTCGGCAGCCCAGGAGCTTATAGACAAGGAGTTGATTTCTTTAAGAAACAAAGGGGCGATAGAGAGGGTTCAAGGTCCCCCAGTTTTCGTCAGTTCCATTTTCCTAGTAAAGAAAAAAACATGAGATTTACGTCCGGTTATCAATCTTCGCGCTCTCAATGCATTTGTAACATATCAACATTTCAAGATGGAAGGAATCCATCTTCTAAGAGATCACATGAAGCGCAGGGACTGGTTCACCAGACTGGATCTCAAGGACGCTTATTTAGCGGTCCCCATTCATCC
This sequence comes from Spea multiplicata, assembly GCA_009364415.1. Lineage (NCBI taxonomy): Eukaryota > Metazoa > Chordata > Amphibia > Anura > Pelobatidae > Spea > Spea multiplicata. The sequence goes on from VKOC01000004.1 coordinate 8,655,470, forward strand.
GGACCATCGTTGTTTTCTCCAGTTTACATGGAATCACCATCTGTGGCAATTCAAATGCCTTCCATTCGGCCTAAGTTCCGCCCTTTGGTGCTTTACCAAGCTGCTCAAACCAGTAATGGCTTTCTTCAGACCCAGGGGTGTCAGGTGAATCATTTACCTAGACGACATTCTTCTTTTTTTCTCAAGACAAGGATGTCCTTCTCGCCCAGACTTCTTTTGTAGTGGAAACTTTACAACAACTCGGCTTCGTGATCAATTTTCCAAAATCGGAAATATCACCAACTCAGATTTCGATTTCTAGGTTTCGAAATAGATTCTGTAACAGCTCTCCTTCAACTACCGACCTCCAAAATCGCTGGTATAAAGAAAGATATTCGAGCTCTGTTGCGCATGGAATATTGCCCTCTCAGAAGACTCTCTTGGATGGTGGGTCTTCTCTCTTCATCCATACAGGCGATCTTCCCGGGTCCTCTTTATTATCGCGCTATCCAACGACTCAAGGCAACTCATCTAAGACAAAATCCATCCTACGATCAGTCAGTTCAACTCACAGACGAGGTGAGACAAGAACTACAGTGGTGGCTTCGACACATGCAAGCTTGGAACGGCCGCACCATATTCGGATCACGCCCGGATTTCGTGCTGGAATCCGACGCAAGCATGATCAGATGGGGAGCGGCGTCTCTCACAGAAGCCACCGGGGGTCGTTGGTCATCAGAAGAACGCAATCTATACATAAATTGTCTAGAACTCATTGCAGGCTCGTTTGCGATTCGCAGCCTTGCAAAAGATCGTTCGGATTGTTGTCTCCTTTTACCGCTCTATTAACGTTTTTCGATCGGCTATTTCCAGCGGTCATGTTGGATCTAAGAACGGGCCTATTGGTCAAGACCCGTTAGTTTGCCGTTTGCTTTGGGGTATTCGTTTACGTAGACCTCCAGCTCCACGTTATGATTCCTTTTGGGATGTATCTTTGATCCTTGATTTCATTCGGAATTGGCCAGATAATGATTCTTTGACTCTTCGTCAATTATCAGCTAAGCTTACGTTGTTGCTTTGTTTACTTTCTTTTAGTAGAGCCTCGGATGTTTGTGCTCTTGAAGTCGGAGCCTTTTCCTTTTCCCCGGAGGGTGTGATTTTTTCGGTTCGTAAACTAACTAAAACATTTTCTACTTCCATATCTTATCCTTATCTTTCTGACGACCCTAAGCTTGTGTTGCTAGGTGTCTTAATACATATATCTCTTTCTATTCGTCCCCTTTCGGCTTCTCAGCTGCTCATCTCTTACGCTAAACCCTTTCATCCAGTTTCTCTGGAAAGAGAAGAAAACCCTTCTCCTACTCTGGCCCGTTGGATACGATGGTTACTTACCTTGGCAGGTGTTGATCAACATTTTGGGGCACATTCAGTCCGAGGGGCTGCAGCTTCAGGAGCCTTTTCAGCAGGCGGTTCCCTTTCAGATATTCTCAAGGCCGCTGACTGGTCTAGAGCTTCCACTTTTCGCGCATTTTATTTTCGTCCATTATCTTCAGCAGTTTTATCTTTATTGGATAAGCATTAAAATTGCAAATATGAAGCCTCCTGTCTTGCCCTAAAATTATACAATTATTCTAGTCCTAATTTCGAATAATTGGAATTTTAATAAAGACAGGAGGCGAATATTTCCCTCCCTCCCATCCCTTGTTTTTTCTAAGGGGTATTATTTTATTGGTATTATTTGCATATTATAAGTGTTTTATTATTTAAATATAATGGAGTAGTATTATCTTGAAATTTTTATATGTACACTTTGCTGTTATATATCTCTTTTTTCTTTCAGTGTAACTCCTTGTGGGATCTATTCTTCGGTTCCAGCCTCATTTTTGTTTGATCGATTAAGATTCCCGTCAAGTTTTATTCTTCTTCTGTTCAAGTTTTCCTTCCGCGAGTCAAGTTTTATTCTTCTTCTGGTTCGCGTGCAGCAGAAAGAGGAGGATACAGGGATTACTATTTGTTATATTATGTCAATCCTTTTCTGATTGGATATGATCTGTACTATTTTTATCTTTGCTGCTATGGTGACAGTAAAGGAAGTTATGCAAATATTCGCCTCCTGTCTTTATTAAAATTCCAATTATTCGACATTAGGACTAGAATGATTGTATAATTAGTGGATAGACATTTCCAGACAGCCTACTTCTCCAGTTCTCCTCAGTCTAAAACCAAAGAGGTGGCTATTCTCATTCACAAATCACTACCCTTCCGGCTCATTGATATTTGGAAAGATACTGAGGGTAGAGGTTTACTGATCAAAAGTTATCTTGGTATGCATAAAATTTCGTTCTCTACTGTGTATGCGCCTAACAAAGAACAAGTTCCCTTCTTGGTCAAATTTCTCTCTAAGATGGCAGATTTCCAGAAAGGGCATAACAAATTTTGGAGGAGACCTTAATAAGGACTTGGACCCCAGACTCGATTGCTCTATAGGGACCTCTCATATTCTGTTTATTAAAATTAAGAGGGTTAAACGTATGCTTCTTCTCAATCAATTAATCGATACCTGGCGAGTTTTGCATCCCTCTACGTTAGATTATATATTTTTCTCCTCTACCCATAACCGATACACCCGTATTGATTCCTTGTTTATGTCTCATTACCACCTATCTTATTTACATTCTTCAGAGATCGTCCCTCAGACCCTCAGCGACCATACCCTGCTCCATTTCACCTTAGGTTTGTCGTTGCTCCCCCCTAGGGTGTGGTGTTGGCGCCTTAACGAAAATGTAATTAACACTCCCACGTTTATCCCAGATCTCACATCACACCTGAAACATTTTTTTTTAGGAAAATGTGGTACATGATACCCCTATTTCGACGGTCTGGGAGGCTCATAAAGCCATTATCAGGGGGCATCTTATACAATTTGGTGCACAACTTAAATGGCTTAATCAGGCTGAGCTTCTTTCTCTCACTCGTCAAATACCTGATCTAGAGCTTCGGCACAAAATCTCGCTGTCTGTTGTGACTCTAGAACAGCTTAAGGCGCTTAGGTCTCGTCTTGCTTCCCTTTTAGATTCTCGACTGAGACAGCTAGGAAGCACTTTTATGAACTGGGGAATACACCCGGGAAAAAGGGCAGCCGTCTATATCCGTCTATATCCCTATATAGATATAGATACCTGTTAATTATACTGCTTGACCACTCACTTTACAATTATATATCCAGTTACCATTCTTGTGATTTCTTTTATGGAGCTGTACATCTTATGTGCCTGATGTATATTGTACTTCATGTTGCACCCATTGTACCACTCTGTTGTGTATGATATGTACTGTGCTTTTGTGGTCAACTTTACTCTTCAATAAACAGAAAATTGAGAAATATGAATGATGCGCATCGCTGTTTCTAAACAAGATTTTTTTAAAGTGTAGTATGGTGGAAGTTGTGCCCCAATAGTGGCCAGAAAAAGAAAAACTGCTAAACAAAAGTATATATTTTTTGAAAGATGACATCCCAAAGTATTTTACTTGGGGCATTTTAACACTTTTGATTTAGCCATTTTAGTGCCAGTCTTTCCTAAACATTGCAGGAAAATGTCATTTTTTTTTTCATTTTTAACAAACCCAGTATTTCAGTATTTTTTACCCCTGGGTACATGAAACTATTGAAACAACTTGTGATGTGTATTTAGAAACCCCCTGAGTACAGGAATACCCCATATGCATGGGTAGGGCATGTCTCTTTTGCACTGCAGGTTCAAAATTGGAACATGCACATTACAGTTTTCAAACATGGAATTTTGACAGATCGGTTTGCTGGGTCCAGGTCTCATCTGAGACACAGTAAATGTCTCATATTTAATTTTGTAGTGTTTTCTGTGTGTGGTATTTAACATGGAGAGCAGGAGCCAGCACTACTTGATAGTAGTTATACAAAGCAGTTCTTTATTCAGCTCAGATGCAAAACATAACCTTCAAACTGTCAACTGAACTCAAACTTAAAATGGCCACTGACCATAGAGTTCCCCACAAACAGTGCAGAGTGCCCTTTCTTAAAGCAACAGTATACCACAAATTTTAACCCCCTAAAACTATATATTTTCAAAAACGAGACAGCTCAAGGAACCTAGTTAGGGGCATATTGGCTTGTTCCATTCAGCTTATTCCACAAAACATTTTGCACATCCACTTTGCAGTTTCATGGTTATTCTTTTCAGTGGATATGTGAAAGAACAAAATAGGTCTTGATTTGTGTTCAGTAACACCCCCCCCCTCGAGTACAGCGATTCCCCATATGCATAGATAAGTCATGTTTTTCAGATATTGTGGTGTCAAAACTGGAACGTGTGCATCATTGAACCTTGCGGGGACAAATATTAACCACTGCAATGCCGCGATGGTGTCATACGCAAGCGCAGCATTGAAGGGGTTAACACTGCACGATCACTCTTAATTGAGCAATCAGGCAGCAGGGGAGGGTTGGGGCTGGTCTCCACACTCATATAGAGACCGAAGAACCTTTTCTCCCTGTCCCTGAAGCTGCTTCCGGCAGCTGGGACACAATCGCCGGTTAAGTGGCGATTGCAGGGAGGAGTCTCTTTGATCACTTATGTAGGAGTGATAAAAAGGCTTGTGAGGCCTCTTTTTTTGCTATTGCTAGTCTGCCTGGAGGTGGAGGTCACAAAAGAACCCAGACTAACATGTAAATAACTGCAGGCCCTAATTGCCTCAGTTAAGGTCAGTGTTCATGAACCAGCAATAAGAAAGACTATGCAAAAATGGCATACATGGGAGAGTTGCAAGGCAAAACCACTGCTCACCAAACATAACACTTAGGCTTGTCAAACAACATGTTGATGATCCCCAAGACTTTTGGGATAATATTCTGTGGACTGATGAGTCAAAAGGGGAACTTTTTGGAAGACAGGGGGTCATTACATCTGGTGTAAAGCTAACAAAGTACTCCTGTACAAGAACATCATACCAACAGTTAAACACAGTGGTGGTAGTGTGATCGTCTGGGGGTGCACATTTTTCAATTTGAAATTTTGATATTTGTTCATGTTTTAAAGCCGACCAATTTAACTTACCCCACATCAAAACATATATTTTTTGAATGCCCAGGGTATTTCAAATGGTGGTATTTTATCTATGCAGTTCTTACAAATATTTCTGTACTGTATAAGGTACTGTGTAAGTTATTTCCATACGAGTGGTACCCTTTGTTCATAAAGCAGAATATTAGGTCACAAACAATCTTGGAACTGGTTCCTAGATTTGCTGGCCAACCTGGAGGGTTAAATTAGCTATCCTTTCCCTTGTATACCTGGAGGGGTGGCCGGGGTATAGCCAGTCTCACTCTCACAGAGCTTTTACACTTTCACTACATACTTGGAGGGAACATACTGCTTGAATCACAACCTTCTCTAACACTTAATCTGGCATTTATCCACACAGATATTCCTTCCAGGTGTGTTAGTCTCTGCAAACCTGGCAGTGAGGTAGGTAACAAAGGGGTGGGTTTTATACAGCAAAGGCATATATTAAAAGGAGAGCAAACCACCTAAAAAGCATAAAATCCATTCACATTCCCTGGTTGCTGCTATAATAATAATTACAAAGTTACATAGTTATATAGGCTGAAAAAGACATGCGTCCATCAAGTTCAGCCTTTCCTATATCTGTTAATTTGTTGCTGTTGATCCAAAAGAAAGCAAAACACCCTTACACTGGCACTCACCGCAGAAGTTTTTCCACCTGGAATACTACAACCAAAGGTGAAGCGCCTGGCGGCAGCACCCCAGCATTTAGATGATCCCAACAGCAAGGAGGCCAGGTAAGGTAGGTATAGGTTATAGGAACAGAGTTGGATGAACAAGGTGCAGGGTAAAGCAAAGTCAGGATAGCCGAGTTGGTACACAAACACGGGTAGTGGTACAAGCCGGGGTCCAGATCCAGACAGGGTAGTCATACAAGCCGGGGTCCAGGTCCAGAGAGGGTAGTCAGAAAAGCAACAGCACAAAATCGGCAGGCAAAGAGACATCAGGCAAGCGAAGGGTCAAAATTACAGGAAACAACTAGGAACACTACTGAACGCTTAGACCACAACAGGGTAACTGGCTAGAGCATTGCCGGATTTTTAAATCCGGCACCAGACCCAAATCCTGCCCCAAGATGACATCACCGCTGTAGCTCCAGCCAGCCGTCCAGACCGCGCCTCCAACTACGCGACAATGTAACGCACCCATCAACGCCGCGAGGACCATGGAAGATCCGGGATCGGGTAAGTCTCTGTCTCTGGGGGTCTCTACTGCGGCGGGCAGGCTGCTGCAGCGTGGTAGATCGACCCCCGGAGAAAGCCCTGCATGTCTGATGCTGGCGATCGGGCACCCGGAAAAAACTTACAATTTACACTTTCATCTCTTTATCACAATGGCATTTCTCTATTCACCTTCTTATTTTACTGACATAATAAAAGCTACAAGAACCCAAACACAGTGTTTCTCAAACTAGGTTTTAATACAAAGTTATTAGTAAATCATATGTTAAATATTTTTCATATTTAATAAAAACTATGAGAAAAAAGCCTTGTTTATATTTTCTT
>VKOC01000004.1:8667765-8691762 GCA_009364415.1 Spea multiplicata
TATATATTTATTATATTAATATGTGTCACGTACAAGTAAATAGGAGACAGGTAGGACTCCATAACAGAACAAGTTCAGACAAGCCGAGGTCAGGATTCCGGAGATCAGGATAGCCGATAAACGAAGCCGAGTTCAGGATTCAGGAAAACAATGTAGTCAGGCGAGCCGAGGTCAGGAATCAGAACCATCAGAAAGCAAGGTGTAACAGGTTTGAGGGGTTTAAATGGAGAACCGCGGAGGAAGTCAGAATCTCCCATCAGCCCCTCATGACATCACTTCTGGTGTCCGGGAATCGCAACCATTTTGAGTGTGGCGAAGTCTCCCTTCATAAAGGCCTGCAGTTCGGGAGTTCACCACTAGAGTAGCCGGACGCCATGAGCCAGGAGATCTTCCTCTCCTGCGCGGCACCTCGGAGGACGTCAGCGGAAGTGGCCGTGCGGTGGAGGGGGGTCTCCCTCTCCTTCGTGGTGGCTGCTGTGAAGGTGGCCGTGCGTTGGAGGGGGGTCTCCCTCTCCTCCGCGGCGGCTGTTGCGGCAACGTGGGAACCGAGGACAGGTGAGTAACAATATGTATACATATTCATAGTATTTCCAATTCATTTTACACTCAAACTCTCTTTTTCTAATTTTATCTTATTTATATCCATATCTAAATACTAGAGAAATCTCTTTATATCATTTTAGTAACTCTCCCGTCTTATCCTCTTCTTATGGGTTATCCTTTTTGGCCATCTATCGGCACCAGGAACTCATTTAAATGGAGCTTTGACACGGACACTTCAAGACTGCAGCATTTTTATCGTTTTTATGTTATTTTGAATTCTATTTTCTCCTGATTTTTTATTTTTCTTTCAGCGAAACGCGTTGAGACTTTGGTACTTATTTATCCAACGGACTTTCATCATCATCCAGACCTGACTGGGACTTTTACTTTTACTGCTTGCCTGCATAACATATCGGTTATGCCAACTTGTTTGAAAGTTGTTTGGAATTTCCTTATTAAAGATTTATAAGAAGATACTACACTATTTGTGGTTTTTCACCCATATTACAGAGCCTAAGAAGAATCAGAGTTCTGTTGAATGAGCCTATTTTGAAGTTATTTTGAAGGGCACCTTACACACTTACTTAATCACTTTGTCATACTGATTACACTATTATTGTGTGTTATTTATTTTTCCACATGTTCTTGCGCCCCACTTCTGACATATTTAAGGGCAAACTCTATAAAGGAGCAACACAATTTTTTGTAGTGATTTTTAAGGACTTCCAACTCCTAAAATCCATGATTACGGGGCATGGCCTGGCCGCGGAGCTGAACGGAAGCTTAGGTGAAGAGCTCTGCCTGCGTGTCGGCTTAAAAGCGGCTGTAAAAGCTTTCATTTACAGATTTTTGTGCAGCTACAGGTGTGCTTACTCCTCTAGAAGCCCCTGAGATGGCGTCTAAACATGCCAAACGTGGCTCCAACCGACTACCTCAATATTTTGAGAAGCGGACGCGTGCTTGCCTTCCATCCCAAGATGGCGACGAGGCCTCCCTCGTCTCCTTACAGCCGGACCTTTCAACTGAGGACCTGTCTCTAGGGGAGGATCAACACGCTACTCCTGCACTCCTTCAACACATGCTGGAGAACTTAAAGACCTCTATGACGGACTCTATCAAAGACATGCTCTCTGATTTTAAACAGGATCTGGTCCAACTTGGGTCGAGAACTGACCATCTAGAACGCAAATTTGAGGAATACACTGGGGCCTACAATGAACTGCTAGATCGTCACAATGACCTAGAGGATACCCTCCTCCAACTCCAACTCAAGGTTGCGGATCTTGAAGATAGGTCGCGACGAAACAACCTGCGGCTCCACGGGATCCCTGAAGAGGTCTCGAATAGCTCTCTAGAAGATTTAGAAGACCTCTTCTACTCTCTCGTACCGGAACTTTCGGATACTGATCTCCTCATAGTTCGCATACACTGGCTCCCGAAACCGAAATCGCTTCCAGCATCGGCCACCCGTGATCCTCCGGGTACATTATTTTAAGGTGAAGCTACCCAGCGAAGCTTATCCTGTCCCGGAATGGGGTCCAATCGGTGGCAGATGGTTTTCAACTCCTCCGTTCCTGGAATATCCTGTTTGCGGCTGAGAATGACCCTATGACGGCTACTTCATCCTCTCCACCGCGTCACATTTCCTTGGAATGGGACCTGGTGAAAGCTAAACACCGAAGAATGGACAGTCTCCTGCACCGTGACTACCTATCTCATCATCCTCGACTTTCCAGTCATCTGTGGACTGCTCTGGTGGTTTTCCGGGACATCTCTCTAGGTCCCGTGAGTGAAGCCGTGGGGCTGCATCGTTTTTGTTTTGTTTTGGGGCTTGTTCCCCCTGTCTTCAGCACACAAACGTTTATCTTTATTTTTGTGGGCCTATGCACTGTTTACTGCATTTACTGTTATACCTTATTCAGTGTCTTTCGGTTGATATGGACATAGTCGTTCATCATTGTCTCACACACACTACATTTTTTTTTGTTGTTTCCCTACTTTTTTCTCGTGGGGTCGATGACATATACTTTACGACTCTACTAGACGTTTACTTCTATGGTCCGCATACTGCGGGGTCCACTACACACCTCTACACTACACATTTATTTGTAAGGGCTACACGTTTTTCTTACTTTCACGGACATATGTACAGCCTGTGCTATCTTATACTGACGGTAACGCGCTTTTGTTCGCTTTATCCATACCTCCCCGTGCCCCCTGGGCGCCCTAGAACTCTAGCATTGGTTAGTCTATCTGACCTTTACGGCCTTCATGGCCGGGGTATAACGCACATCTCCTCACTAGACACCACACACTTGCCTTATCTGTATACCATGTTGGTTTTTTCCCTCTCTTGTACCACCTTTACATACACTATTGATGGGATCTCTAGACACTAGCAGTTCCCGATCTATGGGTTTCTATGTCCATTGTTATTCCCTGCCCTATAACTCCTCTTTTTTATTATAGGGGTTCCCCCTCTCCATACACCTTTACGGGCTTCATGGTCCGGGGTATAACGCACATCTCCTCACTACACATCACACACTTGCCTTATCTGTATACCATGTTGTTTTTTTTTTTTTTTTTTTTTTTTTTATACACATATATACCACATTTTTTCCCTACGCGGCTCTCATACGCCTATCTGGCACTCACACATGTCCATGTACCTTATGTCTCTGCCCAGTGGTGTCGCTACAGGGGGCAATTGCCCCACTAGGTTATTCCTTGCCCCCCTGTTCCCCCCCCCCGCTGAATTTGGAACATGTCCCGGATTCAATCTGGGACAGTGCACCTCACTTATTGAGCCGTGCTGGGTGGATTCTTAAAATGCCGAAAACATTCGTGGTCGGCGTCAGCACGGCTCAATTACCTTTGTGGGGCGGTGCCAGCCCCGTTCAGTGAAGTGGGTGGAGAAAGTTGGCAGCGGGAACTCAGCAGAGTGCACTATTAGGGCGAGTGTCTTCAGTCAGGTAAGTTGATAAACTGGGGGCATGGTTGGCAGTGGGAGGCTGGGATAAAGATTGCTATGGGAAACTGGTGAGAAACTCTGTCCCCAGTTTCCCATAGGCATCTTTGTCACTAAATAGCTGCCCATAGTCCCATGTTTAGTGACAAAGATGCCTATGGGAAACTGTGGGCAAAGGCAAACTCTGTCCCCAGTTTCCCATAGGCATCTTTGTCACTAAATAACTCCCCATGGTCCCATGTTTAGTGACAAAGATGCCTATGGGAAACTGGGGGCAAAGTTAAACTCTGTCCCCAGTTCCCCATAGGCATCTTTGTTACTAAATAGCTCCCCATGGTCACAAGTAAATTTCAATTGATCTATACATACAAAGCTTGTAATGCATGTCTAACGCATATATGTGGGGCCATCACATAAATCATACAAATAGTGCTGACTGGAGGAGATCATACAAGGGTGTGGGGACACCACATTAATCTATACTAAAAAGGGTGCTGGCTGAGGCATCAATACACAATGGGCAAAAACAATAAGAGGGGTATCAACAACAATGCAGTGTGGAAATTCCATCCTGGTGTAGATGTCTGTGTCATAGATTGTGTATCTATGAATGTTTGTGTATTTTGGTTATCAGTGTAACAGAGCCTGTCCTGGTGTGTGTGTATGGGTGTTGGTGTGGCAGAACCTGTCCTGGTGTGTGTTTGGGTATTCGTGTGGCAGAGCCTATCCTGGTGTGGGTGTTTGGGTGTCGGTGTGGCAGAGCCTGTCCTGGTGGTGTGTTTGGGTGTTGGGTGGCAAGAGCCTGTCCTGGTGTGTGTTTGATATCGTGTGGCAGAGCGCTGTTCCTGGTGTGTGTGTCTGGGTGTTGGTGTGGCAGAGCCTGTGCCTGGTGTGTGTTGGGGTTGTTCGTGTGGCAGAGCCTGTCCTGGTGTGTGTGTTTTGGGTGTCGGTGGTGGCAGAGCCTGTCCCTGGTATGTGTGTGTTTGGGTGTTGTCCTGGCAAGCCTGTCATGGTTGGTATGTTGTGTTTGGGTGTTCGTGTGGCAGGAGCCTCTCCTGGGTGTGTGTGTCTGGGTGTTGGTGTGTTAGAGCCTGTCCCTGGTGTGTGTTTGGGTGTCATTGTGGCAGAGCCTGTGTGTGTTTTTTCGGGTGTCGGTGTGGCAGGGCCTGTCCTGGTGTGTGTGTGTTTGGTAGTTGGTGTGGCAGAGCCTGTCCTGGTGTGTGTTTGGTCATCTGCTTCCTGGCACTTAATTTACAGTAGGAACTATTTAATTTTTAATTATCCAGAGATAAAACGCCCTGCTGAATGTGTAGTGACTTCAGGGGACAAAACTTTCAAGGCCCAGAAATCATTTAGTGGAAAAGTTAAGGTATTGTGTTATTTATTTCAAGGATTAGTCACACTAAATTGTGGCTTCAGGCGTCCCATGTTGAAGTATTATGTTAGTCCAATAACAAAGTATCATTCCATAGCACATTACTTTTGGGAATATATATATGTGTTTTTTTCAGTGGTATGATTTAATGGTGGAAATTATTAATGCCCCCCAGTTTTGACTGTGGTATCTTATGTGCACCCCCCTATATACAGAGTCGCAACTGTCTCTGCCTAACCGTTTACCTCTCTTATCAGATTAGGTAACGGACACATCTACACTTAACACACAATCCCTTTTGTTCTGTTTATTGCCACCTGTTTTGACTGACTACTGTTATTTTCGTTTTGCCGACACGCAGGCTGCCCCCTGCTGGTTTTGTAGCTCCCCCCTATTGGGGTGAACTGTGGCGACACCTGATCTTACTCGCCTGACAGTTTACACCACCTTGTGGCTCTTTGACACCTCGTCCCTGTTGACGGCTTGTCTGAGCCTTCCTCTTATCCCGCCATTCCCTTCTTTCTCCCCTCTTCTCTCTTTCCTCCTTCCCCCACTTTTTTCTTTCCTATTTTCTAAATGAGTCTTACAGTCCTATCTGTTGATGCCAAAGGCCTCAACACTCCCCACAAATGGCGCATGTTCCTCTGTGAGCTCAAATCTAGGAGGGCTGACATCGTGATGGTACGAGAGACGCACCTTCTGAAATCTAGCGGCCGCCTTCTTAACTTTAAGTTATATCCTACTGAATACCATGCTATGACTGATACTAAGACGGCTGGAGTGGCTTTGCTTATCCACAAGAATGTCCATTTCGAGCTCCACTCCAAGCTCTCGGATCCAAAGGGTCGTTTCCTCCTACTTACAGCTGATCTTAATGGGACACCGTTCACGCTACTTACCCTGTATGCTCCTAACACCAATTGTTTTTTTGGAAAGAACCTTCCTGAAACTTCAAAAGGTCCAAGCAGGCCACATGATTATTGGAGGAGATTTTAACCTCCCTCCTGTACCGAAGCTGGATTCGTCTGCTACCATGTCCTCTAAATGCCTGAAGGCGCTTATGCTGCAAGGGAACAGTTTTCATCACCTTCTTCACCGCTGTGGAGTATTTGACACTTGGAGAGTTCTTTACCCTCTTGGAAAAGACTATACGTTTTACTCCAATCCTCATTCTAGTTATTCTTGAATTGATTTTATCCTGGTCGATAAACTGACCTTACAATCTGTCCACACTGCCTCTATTGGCAATATATCGTGGTCCGACCATGCACCGGTTTAGATATCTATTTCGCATAATAGCCTGGACCTTCCACCGCCACTTTGGAGACTGAATGACAGCTTACTTCAGCAGTCCCATACCTCTGCTGAGACTGAAACTGCCTTGAATCAATATTTCCTATCCAACGCAACGCCGGGCCTGCAGCCTGCAACGCTCTGGTTAGCCCATAAAGCAGTGATCCGTGGTCACTTTATCAAGGTTGCCTCTCAACAAAAAAAGGCTAGAACGCATTCACGTTCTACCCTCACCACCCAGCTTGCAGCTCTCAAACACACCGACAAATCCTCTTGGTCTCCTGCAACTCACGCTGAGTTGCAAGCACTGAAAGACGAAATGCATAAAATTAACCTTTAACACACTGAACTTGCCTTGCGACGGCTTCACCAGACATATTACTCCAAAGGCAATAAGGCCGATACCCTGCTCGCACGGAAGTTGGGAACCCACTCATCCACCTTCGACAGTTCATTATTTACAAACGCCTGATGCCGGAAGGATCTACAATCCTAAACACATCGCTGACCAGTTTGCAGCCTACTACGAATCCCTCTACAACCTACGATCCCGCCCACACATGCTGCAGCTGCAGGACCAACATATCCGCAGTTTCCTGGAATCCCTTCCCATACCTCAACTCTCGGAAGATTGTTGGGATGACCTTACTAAACCCCCCACGGTGGACGAAGTCGCACATCACCACAATACCCAAGCCGGGGAAGACCCCAACTGACTGCGCAAACTATAGACCCATTTCCCTTTTGAATACGGACACAAGATTACACTCTAAGATTCTGGCTGATCGCCTAAACCACCTCTTACCAATTCTGATTTGCAATGATCAAGTGATCATTATGGGTCTCCAGCCATCGGATAACACGCGTGGATTGCGAATATCATTCACCTAGCCTCCTCTCAACGTCAACCGTGCCTCCTCCTCTCCTTGGATGCAGAGAAGGCCTTTGATAGGCTTCACTGGGGCTTTCTTATGGCCACTCTATGCGCGTTCCATCTCCCAGAGGCCTTCATTGTAGCAATTGACCGCCTATATGTTCGTCCTCATGCAAGTGTTCGTGTTGCCGGATTCCTCTCGCGACCTTTTGATATCTCCAATGGCTGCCCCCTTTCTCCATTACTTTTCGCATTGGGAATGGAACCTCTCGCCATAGAGGTGCGGTCGACGACAACTATTAACGGTTTTCCGTGCCACTCTATTAAAACAAAACTTGCCTTGTATGCTGACGACGTCCTATTGACCATTACAGATCCTCAGTCCTCCTTACCGGCGTTGCACTCTCTCCTTTAGGAGTTTGGCACTGTTCCGTATTATAAAATAAGTTGGGGAAAATCTCAAGCTCTGAACCTTGGCTTCCCCGCGGCAACGATTGCTCAACTATCGGCAACATTCTCGTATGATTGGAGATCTGATTACCTTACGTACTTAGGAATCAGACTTACTAAATCCGTCCACACTTTGGCTACAGTGAATAACAGCACATCTGGCAAGCAATTAAGGAAGACCTCCTCCGTTGGTCCAAATTTGAGCTGTCATGGACAGGTAGGATTTTTTCCTTCAAAGATTTCCTTTACCGAAACTGCATTACCTATTACGGACGATGCCGGTCCCTGTATCCCCTACCTTCCTCCGCGAAATCCAGTCGAAAGTATCTACCTTCATTTGGGCCAACAAAAAAGCACGACTCTCCATTCGTCTTCTCCAGTGACCCAAGATGTTGGGAGGCTTGGGGGTCCCAGAAATATTACCAGGCTGCTGCCCTTACACAGACTCTTCAACTGTTCTCCGCTGCGGCGCGGGTGGCGTGGGTCGACCTCAAAAATGTTTTTGCTCGTCCATGGGTCTTCAGGGATCTATTATGGCTTTCGAAGTCAGTTTGTCCACCACTACCACATCTTTCACCCACCTCAAAACTGTTGATGTCTCTGTGATAAAAATACCGTACGACTCTTGGTTTTCCTTCTGCTCTGCTTCTGAACACGCACCCATTACGGTTCTGTGCCCTCTCCTACCTCACGTTGACTCGTGGCTGCAGGCTGGTATAATGTCCATTCACCATCTTATTTCACGAGGCCATGTCCGCTCTCTATAAGAAATGAAAACTGACTATTCCCTCTCCAATAAAGACTTTCTACAATTTTTGCAATTCCGCAACGTTATCCAGAAATATTGGGAACCCACCCCGTCTCCGGCTTCTATGCCTTCAATTGTTAAGCTATGTCTCCAGACTCCCATAGTCCCTCATGCCATTTCCGCTTGCTATGCGGCACTGTTGGACTGTAAGCCCAACGTTAAACTCACATATATGGACGCATGGGAAAAGAGCTTCAATGTTCCTTCGATGTTCAAGATTGGTATACAGCCCTAGAACAGATTCAAGGTGTGTCCAGGAATGCCATCCACTTTGAAACGAATCGTAAAGTCATATTCAGATTGTACTATGTCCCCTCCAAGATTTTCCCGTCTGCCTCCCCTTTCTGTTGGAGACTGTGTGGCCACAGGGGTACGATGGCCCATGTCTGGTGGGACTGCCCTCTGTTGTCTTCCTTTTGGTCCGAAGTCTTCGCACTAATCATTTGCTCCCAGTCTTGATTGTCACTTCCGTCTCAGTCGCCCTCCTAGATATGCTCCATCCTGACCTGGATTCGCAGTGTCATAAACTCCTAATACACATCCTCCTAGCTGCTTAGAGTTGTATTGCCAGAAAGTGGAAGACCCCTGCGTCTCCATCCATACAAGAGGTGCCATACTCTATGGCCACTACACGTACGTACGAATGTATGGTACACTCGGCGCTGGGTACCTCTCATATTTTCCAGGCCACTTGGGACAGATGGGACGACTTTTATCTTACCTCCTTTCACAATACCCCCCCCTGGTTTTCTGCTCCATGATATGCGTACCCCATGGAGCCTGAAGGCCGTCCGCCCGTCCTAATCTCTGTATGTTTTTTTTTCCCTTCTCTTTCTTTCTTCTTCCTCTCCTTTCTCTTTTCCTGTTACCCCCTCTTTCCTGTCTCCCTCCATCCCTGCCTTCCATGGACAGATCACACATCGTCATTGTCCAGACAAGGCATGCCACAGATTTTGTAACTATCTTGTTTCTACTGCTACTCCGGTGTCGACTGCATTTCTCTCTGGTCCTTTGCTTATTTGAACATGTACCCGATGTATGCCATTTGTTTTGCTATCCATATGACCGGGTTCTGTTCTGTGGCTGATTTGGTCCGATGTCTGCTAACTTATGTAGCGTTCTCCTCTAGTTTTTGTCCATGCATTTGTTTACAAAAACCATTAAAATTTCAAGTGAAAAAAAATAAAAATCCATGATTACATCCACAGTAAAACCTACCCAAGACAAGCTTCCTAGATCTGCTTCCACCCCAGAACTGAGATACATGGCACAACCTTCTGCACCTGCTTTTTTAAAAGCCATTCATAGTTCTGGATTATTCACTGAACAAATGCTAGAGCTGCCAAAGAACTTTAAAGTACTCCTAAATGAGTTACAAATGTTGAAGACTATGTTATTACCTGTTTTGTGTCCCACACAGCAGCTTACACACAGGGTGGCCACAGCTCCAGAGGGTCCTACTGCTATTAAGGCCACTGAACCCGCAGTGTTGGCAACCATGAACTCAAAGCTACAAGAGTACCCCATGCCTATTGTGAGGAGCAGAATCATTATATTAACTTTTGTCCAATTCAGTGCCCAATAGCTCAGCCTAGCCCTGATAGGAGGAATACATCGACACAGGAATCGGATCCATGGAAAACACTCTCAGTCCCAACCAGAAGGACTCCTCAGGTACCCGCATTACCAAGCCACCTTCTAGTACGGACTGTGTCCATTCATCCTCTGTTCATCAGGATCTTCGGTCCTAAGCACCCCCAGTAGAGGATGCACTCTGTGCCAAGCATGGTCTACAAAGTGGTACAGTTCTGACTTCACCTCTACAACATGGCATCCTCACTGCAACTCACAGTAAACCCAGCAAAGCTATACAGCAAAGACTATCCACTCCTGTGACGTGCAGCCTCTTCAGTTGTCACCTGATCTCATGGTGGCCTCTAATGGGACCATTATACAGAGGAAAGACCAGGCAATTTTTGAGCAGGCCCTTTGTGCCCAGACGCAAGGCCACAAAAAGAAACATCTCTGAAGCAAGAGGCTGTTCAGAGACCAGCCTTTAAGGGAGGGATTATGTCAGGAACCACAGGGATTCAAACCAGCAACTTTGTGGAATCTAGGTGAATCGCCTATCCACTACTCCACCGGGTGGAACTTGGATCACGGTCTCCTTCTGCCTCTCCTTAGACGATGCTGTTCCCTAATGCTCTTGAAACACCTGCCCCTGGTTTGGTCAAGTAAGGCTCAATATACACCAGGCATCAGCCTAGCCCCATTGTTAGAGCGTTGTGTTCTTGGCCCTGTATACTGACCTACCGTGTTTCTGCATCTGATCTGTTTTCCATGTATGACTCTTGGCTACTTCAACAATCCCGATTTGTGTACCAGACCCCAGCGTGTCCCAGACGTTACCTACCTGTCAGGCTGCTTCCTAGCCATCTGCCCTGCCAGTGGGCTTACAGTTTCCTGCGTGTTTTTATCCTGCTCTCTCTGAATACCTAAAGATGGCGCCCAAGACAAAATCTAAAGCTAAAGTAGAGCACAACCCTGAACTGGCCTGCCTACAGCCGTGTTCTGAACCTGAACCTGCATTGAGACTCCTACCTGATCCGGCACCGAATGCCCTGACACTAGCCTTGGTGCAGAATTAATCTAAATTTTATTAAAGACAGGAAGCGAGTATTTTCCCTCCCTTTGTGTCTCTCTCCCTTGCTTTGCTCTTTGTCTGTTGTTTTAGACTACTGTTTTTTCGTGTTGCTATTTCTTATGATGTACTGCTTATTGTTGCCAGGTGTTCACATTTCTCGCCTGGTACTGGCTCTGTGATGTTCTCCAGTGCTGGTTCTATCCCAGCTACTCAATGTCTTCCTCCATTTCGGGGCAGTTCTATTCCTGTTCTGGTTATCTGCAAAGGAAGAGTGGCTTGGCTCTGGGGCCGATATATTATGCTGCTTGTTTTTGATTGGTTGTTTCTTTTGTTGTTAACTCATTTGGTGCTGGAGGTTAATCAGTAACAAAGGATAATGCAAAATACTCCTGTCTTTAATAAAATTTAGATTAATTCTGCACCATGGTTAGATTAATCCCCAATTGGTCAGCTTCAAATATGTCCCAAGGAGGACATGTGTTCAGGATGACTAGATTTGAGGGGGAAACTGCTGCTTATACTCATTGCCCTATAACTTGCAAAACAAACAAACAAATAAAAATTCCCACACACAGAGTTAAAATATTGGCATTATAAATGCCCATAGGGTGCCTAGTTTTTAAAAATGTATGATTTGATGGGGTAAATCGAATTGGCCGGCTTCAAAGATGTCCCAAGTATGGGACGTGGGCACAGAGTGACCAGATGTATAAATGCAAAAAAATACACACCTCACAAAGGTGGCCTTTTACCTCCCAAATAACCCAACAAACCCATGCATGTGGGGTATCACTGCAGTCAGGAGATGTTGCTGAACGCAGTCTGACAAAGGCTAGTGGTAGAATTAGTGCATGGAAAGGGTTAAAATACCAGCATTTCAAATACCTTAGGGTGTCTAGTTTTTAAAAATATATGCTTGATGGGGTAAATTTCATTGGCCGGCTTCAAAGATACCCGAAATGGCACATGGGGCAGAATGACCAGCTTCGGGGGAAAAATGGTTTTGAAATAGCAAAACGCTACTGGTACTTATTGCCCCATAACGTGCAGAAAAAAGCAACAACATCAACACTGAATACGGCCCCTTCTTCCGTCACGGGAGGTTTGGAATCGGTAGAGGACCTTTTGGAAACAGGGTTTGAGGACTTTGAACGGCGAGGTCTTAAAAGCTGAAAACCGATCCCATGAAAGGATTTATATTTTTTTTGTGCTTTGTTTTTCTTTTTCTTGTTCTTTCTAAGATACACTGCATCAAGAGGTTACCTTTATTCAGAACACTCATACAGGTTCTGTATCAATATTTTTATTTTCTATGAATGTATGCTAAACGCACTTAGTATTTGTTTGCACTATTTCTTGTGATATTCACATGTGTATTTGGATGGGAAACCACATATTTAAGGTGCTGCCGGCATAGAAGTGAGAGCGCAGAAGTCACTTTTTTTTGTTGGGTGTGACACTACACTATATAAGTAATTGCTAAGCCAATACAGGACAGTAAACCACAATAGGGAGCCTTACCAGTGTTCTGAAATTTAAATTTGGCCCCAAAATCTCAGAACTGCCACGTCGTCATGGGATCGCCATTGTCTGACCCATCTTCAATAGGAAACCGCTGCTGCCGCCGTATTATAGAACCAAAGGAAAGCGTTCCGCTTGCTGCATGACTCTGCTGATCCCTCCGGGGACAGCAGGTAAGCACTTACTCTTCTCTACCCTACCTGGGGTATAGCAGGCTAGAGAACATGGCCTACCCCCTTCAGAGGGTGCCCTAGTGCTGGAAGACAATCCTCAACAGAGGACCAGGAAAAACACATGAGGGAAGTAGAGGGGAGGGGTAGGCCCAATCTGCCTCTAGAAGGTAAGAAGGAGAAAATTGCTTCCAGTGGCAAATAGATGTTATGGTCCCAGAAGGAAGGAGCACACAGTTTTCTTTTGTCCTACAACTTTGGCCATTGTATACAGAAATGTTGGCAAACATGTTTATTGGAGCAAAATTAAATAAAACCACCTTTTTCTGTAGATCTGGACTACACTAGACTTAGTTGATTCTTTATAGCATAGAGGCTTAGACACACTTTACTATAGGATAGAGAGGTTTCATTTTTGATAAATAAAAACAAACCAACATGGAGAAAAATATGTATTGGAGGACAAATATAGTAAACATTTAACGTCATTCTCACATGCTTTTATTATTATTACTACAAGAGAGGAGGAAAGAATAAGTTGAATAGATAGATCACATAACTCACTGTACCTTTTCCTCCCATAATTATATTAACAGACATGGTAGGACTTCTTTTCCTCCCAACACTTGTTTGAGGAAGGTTTAGGAACACAAAAAAGATTCCAGGTATAAGGAGGGGTGATCAATGCTTAACTCGATTTACAGAGGAGAATGCAGAATTAATCACCGGATTGCAATTAAACCAACATCCATCAGCTTCTGTATTTTCTGAGCAATAACTGGGTTCTTTAAATGTCTAAAATGGGAAGAAAGACAAATAATGACTGTACTAACCAACAAAACGACTGTCAAGACATATGCATGCATGGTCCAAGTGTAAAGCAATAACCAAGGGATGCATAAAATAAGAAATAAAAGTGCTGCAGGAGCAGCATCTGTTTAATACTAGTTCTGTGTATTTGTACAGGTGGCCTTTTGTAATTAACATGCAACCTAGATCTACAGGGAAAGTCTGCATGACTTACTCGCTAAGTGCTTGTGGGTCCTTCTGCATCTGCTCCAGTATTAGTCTCATGGCTGGGTCACTCATTATCTGTTGTACATCAGGATCAGCCATTGCTCTGCGTTTCACATCCTCTGGACTGTCGTTCCTATGGTACTGTGACATCATGCATCTCTGATAGCCATCAACTGCCTCCTGTGTGGTTTAGTTCAAGACAGACAAGAGTCTCTAAGTTAGCTTGTGACATTTTAGAGGGGAAAAAGCCAAGGCAAATGTAATATTTACTAACAGACAAGCCAAGACAAAGCAATGGAAATTCCATGCAATACATGGTAATGTGTTTAGATGCACTAAAGAACATCTTAGGTCTTTTTTTTCAAAAATACATTGGTCCATGTATCCTTAGGATAAAAAACGTGTCAAGAAAAGAAATAACAAAAAAATCAGGTTATCATAAACATGCTAAGTAGTTGTCAATTAATAGGTACCATTAACAACCCTATCAAGCGCAACCTAAACAATTATAACTTCCAGAATATAAGATTTGCATCTTTTTTAAAACTAACACACAAACGTGTGCTTGAAAAATGTTTATTTAAACATAATACAATTTAAGGGAATGCAATGTAATTTTTTTATTCCTCTGATTGTCGGGTTGGAATAACTGCTCGAGAAACCTTCTCCGTGTACAAACATTGAAAAATACCGCATAGTAAAACTGCAAGTACGGAAAGCAGGAAGTAACATAAGTTACTGCGATATCAACACTAGAACTGAATATAAAGGGAAGAAAAGCAGTCACCACCCCCACTATGAGGAAGCCGCACAAGTTGAAACGCCTGACTCAACTGTGCAAATGGTAAAAGTCGCACCTGTGATTTGAATTAGATGATTTAAATAATTCCAAATACCGTTTTTGCTCCATTATAAGTCGACCCCCAACATGTTGGATTAATTTAGAAAAAAAAAATAGCCTGAACATTAAACTAACCTATAGGAAAATGTTTTAGTAGTAAATATTAATTCACATGCAAACCTTTTTCATATTTAACCCCTTAATGACAAAGCCCATACATGTATGGGCTCAAAATGCATTGTTTTCAATGGGTTTAGGGACCGCCCATTGTCCTTAACCCCTTCCGGACTGGGACGTACCTGGTACTTCCTGGTCATATGTCACCACCAAACCGGGACGTACCAGGTACGTCATCCCCAAAAACCACCCCCACATCGCCACAATCGTGGCGATCGCGGGGGCACCGCTGCTGTCTGCCAGGAGTCTGGGCAGACCAGCACAGCCACTCCAAGCCCGCCCCTGAGCTTGTGATCACTCCCACTGAGTGGATTCTGTAGGCTGAAAAAGCGATTGCAGAAAAACCTGCAATCACGTTTTCAGCTGCCACAGGCAGCTTCAGGAAAGGGGGTTAAGTGTTGATTGGGTCCCCACACAAGCGTGGGGACCTGACACAACATCCCCCTGCTGCCTGATCGCTCCATGAGAGCGACAGTGCAGCGTTAACCCCTTCAATGCCGCGATCACGGCATTGAAGAGGTTAATTCCCGTTTTGTACAGGGCTCTGCTGCTGGTGGTCTGCCAGCAACAGCAAAAACGAGCCCCACAATCCCTTTGATGACTCCTGTAGGCATGTATTAATCTGTGTTTTCAAAGTGTATTGTGGGGAATTGCACACTAGTCCCTATAGCAGCTGGTGTATTTCACTGGGCTCTAACAATATTTATTCTTTTATATACGTTAAAAGGGGCCAGACCCATACCTTACAGTTGGAATCAAGATCAAGAGCCTTCTGATAAGCATCCATAGCTTTGGAGTAATCTTTCATCGCCTCTAAGGCTGCCGCCTTTCGAGTATAGCCTTTAACTGGGAGAGGAAAAAAAGCGTCAGTCTTAAAATACATTAAATAAATTGCCACTATGTAAAAGCTTGCCTTTTACTTTACTGTTTCAGCAGCTTACCAATGTCAAAATGCTTCTGTAAACTACTAATGAAGTTCTCATACACCTTCAGATGTTCTTTAGTTAAAGGGGAACTCTCCTATTACTCAAGTAGTAATACACAACTACAGACACTTAAAAGTATGTTCCACACCTTGCATGCTATTTAATGCATATGATGGCTGAGTGTAACCTTATCAATATTTTGACGATTTAAATGCAGCTATTCATTAGAATACTCTACAATGTATACTTTAACTAGCTTAATATTCATCAAATAGTGAAGTTATTTTTGGAAGCAGCATGATGTGATTGACAAAATCCAATATCCTAATGTATATGAAAAGGGTAGGCTGGCCCAGGAGGCACCCCCCCCATGAGGACTGGCCCACTTACAGAGTCATACATGCAGCAGTGTCACAGTAATGCAATGTTAAAGAGAATGAGAAAGTGATTGTATATGTGTGTCAGCACATACGCGGGGGGGGGGGGGTGCATGGGGCTGATGGGGCCAACTCTGCAATTTACATTTTTAAAAAATATATAAATTACGCAAATAAATGAATGTTAAGACTTACTAAATGCAGGCTCCAGTCGAATGCACTCTTCACAGTCCTCAAGAAAGAAAGGAGGTGGTGAATTGCTTGCTCTTTAAGACATGCTGCCTTACATGTTATTTTTTTATTTATTTTTAAAGAAAAGATGAAATTTAGGCTGATGCAAGCTATTTCAGGGAACCAGCACAATTAAATTTTCCTCATACACATGAATTCTTTAATAGCCAAATGCAGTTCTAAACAAACAATTACCCCTGAACAGAAATGATTTGAAAAAGTTAACATTTACAACGCTGATAGCTGATATTATGGCACAGGGTTATTTGTTTTAGAGGGACCAAAAAAAACATGCAAAAAATGCAAAGTGGACAACAACAACAAAAAACAAGAAAAAAACAAACACAACTTTAGCTGATTTTAGGGAACTCAAGTCAGGAAAAAAATAAAGTCCTATAATATGCTTACCTTGAGGGCCAGTTGAAATTCTAGGAGCTTGGTATAGCACGCAGCTCTGTTGCTGTATAACTTAGCATCTTGTGGATTCCTCTTAATCGCCTCTGTGTAATGTTTCATAGCTTGAGGATAGTCTCCTACACAAAGACAGGTACACATTCACACATTATGAAACTATGCACAATTTAGATATTGACTAGCGCTCTACCAGGATTAGAACAAGTGATCTAAGATTGCTTTCTTTGCTGAAACGGTGTTGCTTTGAGATTGTTGCTAAATGCATCAACATTAATCTGCAGCAAGGGCATCATCTGTGTATAATATATCAGAGGACGCTTGATATAGAAGAGCTTAGGGGGTGACCAAATGCCTCTATCGCAAGGTGGCAGCGAAAATACATCCCAGGAGATTTAGCCTCTTGCAAGATGGAGGCGACCATAAAACAAAAAACCCACAAATTTCCAAGAGGATCTCTCCAGAACAATGGAGCCCAGCTTTCTAATCACAGTGTGATTAGTAAAATATTAAAAAAATAATAATTTAAACAAAAAAACACCATGACAAACCTATGCATGGGTAGGATAGTGTTCCCCCCCCTAATTTATTTTTAAAACCTTACTCATTTACAACAGCTAATGAAAAAACCTGCTAAATAGATTTTAAGATTTGTTCTGAGTTTAGAAATACCCAACGATTTAGTTTTTTGCAATTTATACGGCAATAAGTATAAGAGCATTTTTTCACAAATCTGGTCATTCTGCCCCAAGTCCTATTTGGGACACATTTGAAGCCAAACAATTCCATTCAACCTTGTCACATTGCTATAGTAAGGGCTTCATTGACTTGCATAGTTGAATGGCGTACCCAGAGTTCATAGGAGGTACTGGAGAGAACCCCTCTTGGGAACTAGATTATTATATATATATATATATTTTTTATTTTTTTTATTTTTTTTATTTTTTTTTTTGAGTGAACCACCATCTTGGGAGAAGCAAAATCTCTTGCTCTGAGAGGTCACAAGCACCACTGCAACTGTGTTTGATAGCTTTCTAAACAAGCCTAACCTCGCACGAATTGTCCATGATGGGTTACAAAAAACACACAGATACAGATAAGGCGGTGCCAAGGGCTGACCTTTTTGGAAGCATTCATTTCCCTTATTTTTTTCTTCTAGTGCAAGATCTGGATTAACGTAAGCAAGACGCTCTTGTTCCTTTAGAATTTTCTCTGCCTAGAAAGTGGAAGCAGAGTCAATATCCATCAGTGATAAATTAACAATATTCCCTACAAGCACAAGACTAGCAGAGCTGCTAAACATTGGCACTTTATCCCTGTACTAATATGTTTCCCTTTACCGAATTGTAGTAAAGGGGAAGACCCACGGAAACATATTTTTATTCTCCTTGAATACAACAAAAAAACGTACTGACAAAAACCTAGATTTCTCATTTAGTTGTATTCTTTAGGTATTAAGTAACCCCGCATCTCATTTTTGTCTACCTGTTGGCATTTTTTAAGAACATCTGGTGTCCTGTGCTCAGCCAACGATTTGTTGTAGAACTGGATTGCCTCCTTGTGCTTCTCCTCCTTGAAGTACGAGTTTCCAATACGTGCGTAGGCTCTACAAGAGATATAAAATAAAGCAGTACTAGGACAAATTCGCACAAAAAATAAAAAACATTGCATGTGTCTCTTTTGAATATGAACTTGTTTAGTTTTCTTTTCACCCCCAGAAGATGGATATGAACGTCAGAGGTCCTTACTTTGGCAACCTTTATGCATAGAATCTGGCCAAAACACTGCTTCTAGTGCTTGTGACGCATAGGGGTAAACACTATATTGTTTTGTTTCCTCCCATTGTTTTCAAATGAACTGAAGTGGATCATTTATGTTTATCGTATAGTATGTATTTATTTGTATACACCTTGTACATATTTTGTATTTTACCTATATTTGTAGAGAGTACCCAATAAGTTAAGATTTTTCATAATTTTAGGTATATAATAATTTGAAACACCCCTGGCACCAATTTGCTACTATATGCCATAGGTTCCAAAGAACAAGTCTATCACCAACTGGTTATATCAGATCAGGTTTTAAAAACTAGTAAACTAGTAAAATATTCAGACATACATTTTCCCAAAGAGAAATCATTTTTGTGAAACTGCCTCTTCACACGCCATTTGAACAAACAAATGGGTAACCCCTTACCACACATGTGCATGTTCATGTTAATGCTATTAGTATGGTCCTGGTAGCTCTTCTTTTATGGCCTTTGAAGGACATCAGTTGAAACGACTTGTGTAATATCAAAAGAAGCTTAGTTAAACAGTCAGATATTCGCATGTACAATTCAGTACAAAAGATAGCATGTTAAAAGGTTTTGAGGAGAGGTCTTATGATGGAAAAATCCAATAACTGCCTTAAAATTACAATTTATAAACAATTACAGATTCCATAATATTAATTAAAAAACATTGTTATTAAACATAGGTAGTAATATTTTATGTGAGGTATTAGGATGAAAATAGCAAGTACTTTTTAACCCCATCTTTACCTAGGGCGTTGTGCCGAAAAAACCTTTCAGCAACGTTTACAGTGTTCTCATAACCGATTAGTTGGCCGGTTAATTGCCACACTGCCTCCCAGATACACCTTATGCCTCCCTGATATGCCACTGCCCTCTGATATGCCTTATACCCCAGATATGCCAGTTCCCTCTGATATGCCTTATACCCCAGGTATGCCCCTCTGCCCCCCCAATATGCCTTACCCCCCCGTGCTCTAGACTCCTTGGTCTCTAGTAGGGGCAGCAGGTGAACTTCCGCACGATGCACGTACACAACATCTGCTGGTGACTGGCACTTCCACTGGAGCTTCTACAACTGAGCACCGGAAGGTCATGCGATGCCGGTGCTCCATCATAGAAGCCCCAGTGGAAGTGGCGACAGTAGCAGAGGATACATTCTCGCCGGGGCTTCTATGATGGAGCAGCGGAAGTGGAGGAAAGTAGCGGATGATGTCTGTGCGCATCCTGGGCACGATAGGAGTGTGATTGCCATTAACTATATTTATTTTTTTGGTGTGCTAACCATTTTTATTAACCCCTTAAGGATAAGGCTGTGTTTCACCTTTTGTACCATTGGGACCGAGGCTGTTTTAATACTTTTGCGGCGCTCGTGTTTAGATGTAATTTTCTCCTCACTCTTTTATTGAACCCACAGAAATTATATATTGTTTTTTTAGGACAAGAAGGGCTTTCTTCAGATACCATAGTTTTGATCTAATTTCCCATAAAAAAAAAAACCAAAAACAACCAAAACATTCTTACTTTTACCCAAAAAATCTTTTACTCATCCAAAAAAGCTAATGAAAAAACCTACTACATAGATTCTACTATTTGTCCTGAGTTTAGAAATACCCAATGTTTTTATGTTTTTTTTCTACACGCTATGGAACAATAAGTACAAGTAGCGTTTTGCTATTTCAAAACCATTTTTTTCCAAATCTGGTAATGCCCCCCCCAATGTGCCATTTCGGGTATCTTTGAAGCCGGCCAACGCAATTTACCCCATCAAATCATATATTTTTGAAAACTAGACACCCCAGGGTATTTCAAATGCTAGAATCAAACAACACCCCAATATATGTTCAGCAACATCTCCCAAGTACAGTGATACGCCCCCATGTGTGGATTTTTTCAGGTTGTTTGGGAGGTAAAACGCCACATTTAGGAAGTGCACATTTTTAACTTGGAACTTTTACATCTGGTCCTACTGCCCCATGTCCTAATAGGACCATCTTTGAAGCTGGCTAATTCAATTTACCCCATCAAACCATATATTGTTGAAAACTAAACACCCCAAGGTATTTCAAATGTTAGTGTTTTAACCCTTTCCATGCATGAGATTCTACCACCAGCCTTTGCTGCACTTTGTGGTAATATTTTTTTTTTCTCTCACACAAATTGTACTTTGGGTATAAATTTATAGCTCCAGGTATGCATCACTATCAAACACCCCAATGTTTGTTCAGCAACATCTCCTGAGTACAGTCATACCCCACATGCACAGGTTTGTCTGGTGTTTGGGGTTAAAATGCCACATTTTGGAAGTGAGCTTTCCCCCCCCCCCCATTTTGGTCAGCCTATGCCCAATCTGTGAGCCCGGCCACTTCAATTTACTCCATAAAACCCATTCATTTTTTTTTTTAAATTAGACACCCCTTGGGTATTTGAAATGCTTTTATTTACATTTTTCCATGTCAGGATTTTTGGGAAGATACAGCGCTAATTTTAGCACTCAATGATTTTTTTAATTTATTCTTTTTGGACTTTTTTTTTTTACATTTTGCTGTAACTGGATGGTTCCTCTGATACATCAATTTTTAAAATGGTCTACCATCCCTCCCCTCCCAATTTTTTAAAACAAATATATTTACTAATCACATACGCTGCATAGAAAGCTGCGGCTCCATGACTCTGTATGGTTTTGAATGCCAAGTTACCAAGCAAGGTCTCTAGAGGTCTGGAGACCATCTAGCAAACGATATTTCAACTTGATTGTTTTTTTTTTTACAGGGCGGCCACCATCTTGCCATCTCCGGAGCGGTCACAGCCCTGGGGTAAGTGTTTGGTGTTGCTGAATGCCTCCTGATCGAGGCATTCCAGCGACACCATTGAAGTTTAGGAGGTGATCGTATGGCAGATGTTGACGGCGGGGAGGGGCCAGACATGGCCCCTGATGCCGATCTCGGCGTTACAGCAACGCCGTTTAAGTGAAGAAAGTGGTCGTTGATCACTTTCTAAGCTTGTTTAAGACTCATGACGTGTCAGGCACGTCATAGGTCGTTAACTGACCGTTTTGCATGATGTGTCTAACCCGGCAATGGACATTAAGGGGTTAAAAGTAAGTAACACCAAAATTGGACAAAAAAATAAATAAAAATGCAACAATATATTTTATTAACAGCAATCACACTCCTATCATGCCCAGGCAGCCAGCACATGCTAGAACCAGGGCATGATAGGAGTGTGAATACAGGCTCCCTATGCCATGCCCCCCCCCAGACTCATTAATTCCCTTAATCACACAGACACCGTGATGCATCAATTTATAGTCTTACGCAAGCCTTCCAGCACTGGGAGGGTTAACGGCTGTTCACAGTGATCCAGACTACCAGTGGATCATTTTTTTTTCTTTTAAACTATTTTTTCCCATTTTCACCAAGGCTGCAAATTGACGTCCGACCAATCCACATCACTCAGTTCACACAGAGGGAGAGCCGTGTTCATTTAGAACACAATGCATTCATTCAACGGAAGCCTTGTGTGACTGCGCAGAAATTCAGGCATGGGTAAAAGGCCGCCCCCAGCACTGGGTAGCGCTGTGCACACAACTATTTTCTTCATGACATTCAATGCCATCATGTTTTTGGGCTACTTTTTAAGGTTTTACGGAGTGAAAAATGGCAGAGGTGCCTAATTCAGCATATCAACTTACATATGTCCATAAAAGATTGTAAGCTTGCGAGCAGGGTCCTCTCCACCTAAAAGCCACCTAATATATTGGTTTGTCTTAGTCTGTCAATTCTAGTCTTGTCATACCCCTTGAATATATGTATTGTATTAAGCGATGCGTAAATTGTTGGCGCTATGTAAATAAAAGTCATAAAAATATTTTTGGATGTAATACATTAGAATTATCCATATAAGCTTTGTGTTATTCATCTGTTGGAAAACAGCTTGGCGCACAAATTGAATAGCTGCTGAAACATGGTAGTGCTCTCAATAGTTAATTTTGAACGGTTTTAATTTTTTGTTTTTGCAGGTTCCCATAAAACTTTTGAAATTGTCTGAAGATGATCTACAGCCAAGTCATGTGAATGGATTGCCACCAAAATGCAGGGCTAGATTGAACAGTATTTTTTACCGCTGCCTTCTACTCCAGGATTTTTCCCACCCAGGTTGTGAAAAGGGGCAAATGCATACTGGGGAATCCCCTCATACAGTTGCAAAACACTACACAAAAATGTAAGGGTCCACGTAGCTATTATATGTACTTAAGAGAATATGATTGCTGGAGTGTCCCTTTAAGTTTTTTCAGAAACAAATCAGGGGGGTATATTGTCTTTGAATTGAGACCATCTTATTCATTTGCTATGTATTAGTGCTTTTAGCAGTATTTTTTAATTATGTGCACTAGAGGGCATATATAAACAACAAAAATTCTGGTGAATTTCTAGAATTCTAAATTCCTCATACTGGTAACAAAACAAAAAAAAACAGATGCATCATGCAGCAAAATAAACTCCTGTATGCATTTAACATGAAAATAGTGCTGGAATACTCCTTAAATAAAGATTGGCCTCCATTCCAGTGATACGTTACACCCCCTCCCTATACCATAGCAAAACGCCCCCAAAAGATGACTCACTTGGCAATTAGCCGGTAATCCTCTCGATTTTCCCTTCCCACTTCAATGGCTTTCTCACATAGTTCTCTGCACTTATCATAATCTCCTTTTTCAAAGTATACAGCTGTAACGAAAAACCCACATCTAGTTCATTAGTGATTACGATAACAATACAAAATATAAACAACTATACATGGAGATCTACCCCAAAGAACCAGAATATTTTGGGCTGACCTTTTGTTGCAAGCAGGGGCAGGGTCAATAACAATATATGTCTCCATTAGAGCTGAAACAACTAATCGATAAAATCGATAAGAATCGATTATGAAAATCGTTGGCAACGAATTTCATCATCGATTAATCGAATCTATTTTTTATCGATTATAAAAAGAGGTTTTTTCAGAGCAAATGCTCTGAAAAACTCCTCTCCTTATATAATCCGATCTCAAACAGAGATCGGATTATAACACCGGAATCCAGATCCCCCGCAACGCTGCAGGGGACCTGGATTCCCCTCACTGTCGGCCGGTCTCTCACTTCCGTCTCTCTCTCCCCCCTCCCATCTGCCTCCTCCCCCCTCCCACACACTGCTCTGCCTCTCTACCCGGCTCCATTACTGACCGGCACTTTCACTGCAGCTTCATAGAAGCCACAGTGTAAGTGAAGGTGAGTAACGGAGGCTGTCTGTGCGATGCAGACACTCACAGGCTGACAGAGAATCATCCTCTCTGTCAGCTGGTGGGGATCTGCATCTCACAGACAGCCTCCGTTACTCACCTTCACTTACACTGTGGCTTCTATGAAGCTGCAGTGAAAGTGCCGATCAGTAACGAAGCCGGGTAGAGAGGCAGAGCGGTGTATGGGAGGGGGAAGGAGTGAGAGGGGTGTATGGGAGCCACCCTTCCATACACCACTCTGGCTCCTCCCCCTCCCATACGCCACTCTGCCTCTCTACCCGGATCCCTGGTGT
>VKOC01000004.1:8695146-8711125 GCA_009364415.1 Spea multiplicata
TGGCCAAATTGCTTTTATATGCGAAGAAGAATCCATCTTTAATAGCCTGACATTTTCATTCCTTATTTATTACCTCTTTATTTATAGTTTCTAACCTTTGAAAATTGTAGTCAATTCAGGTACATATTTGGACTTCTTAACAAAAAAAATAAGTAAAAAAGGCCCATATTTGGCACAAAACACCAGCATGTTGAATTTCTTGTCTAAATAAAGACAACCATATTTTGTAGAGGTATATAAAGCAAAAAGCTATTGGCTTTTAATTTTTTTTTTTTTAATGCCTGGAGTGACAGACCTCAAGATCCCGCCACAGGATGGAAGATAGAAGATGATGGAAGATGAGAAAAGTAAGAGATGGGGAGAAAGGGGTGTAAGGGCTGTGTACATGTGTGTGTTTGTAAGCAGGTGTG
This sequence comes from Spea multiplicata, assembly GCA_009364415.1. Lineage (NCBI taxonomy): Eukaryota > Metazoa > Chordata > Amphibia > Anura > Pelobatidae > Spea > Spea multiplicata. The sequence goes on from VKOC01000004.1 coordinate 8,695,557, forward strand.
TGTGTGTGTATAGGCAGGGGAGTGTGAGGGCATTGTATGTGTATACACGTTGTCAGGACTCAAGTGATCAGGTCGGTTAGGAACCCATGCGCAGGGGATACTTGGGGTTCAGTCTGTAACCCACGTTGCATTATTATGCAAACAAGGACACCACAAGCAGAAATCCAGGTAATGCAGTGTATTTTATGTATATAACAGGACCAGCAAATAAGGGTAAAACAGTCTAAGCAAGAAACCGGATGTATGGCAAAATAAAATACCGGTAATAAGTCTTTTGGCAGGGAGCCCGCTTGGAAGGGCACGAAAGGCAGAGAGCCCGCTTGGAAGGGCAAGAAAGGCAGAGAGCCCGCCTGGAAGGGCACGAAAAGGCGAGACGAGCCCGCTTGGAAGGGCCACGAAAGGCGACGAGAGCCCGCTTGGAAGGGCACGAAAGGCAGAGAGCCCACTTGGAAGGGTACGAAAGGCACACAGCCCACTTGGAAGGGTACACAGCCCACATCAATTATAAAATGAGGGTTTTTTCAGAGCAAATGCTCTGGAAAAAAATACCCCTCGTTTTATAATCCGTTTCAGTGTCAGTGTCACAGCGGTTACTACTTACCAGTCTCTCCCTGCAGTCACTGCCGATTGGCCCCATCCCTTCTTTCTCCCAGTCCCTCCCTGCAGTCACACTGAAGATTGGCCCCACCCATTTCCTATAGCATATAAAATTAATATTTGGGTTGCTGAACATTAGGGGAGGTGCGGGTTAATTTAGGGGCAGTTATGGTGGATGGGGTGTTTAGGGTTAATTTAGGGGCAGTTAATGGTTGATGGGATGTTTAGGCGTTTATTTAGGGGCAGTTAGTGTTGCATGTGATGGGTGTTTAGGGTTAATTTAGTGTGCATTGTTAGAGTGTAAAGTGGGGGGGCCAATAACTAAGGGGAATCTAATTTCTACCACTCTCATAAAGTATTTCTTGTATAATGCGAACAAGTCTGCTACTATGATGTGCACTATGGCATGATCTGGGGGTTAGGTATAATGGCATATCTGGGGGTATAATGGCTATTGGGTATAGGCATATCTCGGTTATAAGCATATACTGGGGGTATAAGCATTATTACTGGGCGCCGTTATAAGGCATATCTCGGGACGACAGATGGCATATCTGGGGTATAAGTATACTGTGGTCACATGTGCATAATCAGGGGACAAGTGCATACAGGGGGTATAAGGCTAGGGTATATAAGCATTGTGGATGCAGTGTGCATATCTGGGGTATGCCTGGCATATCTGGGATGTAGTGTGGCAGCCTGGGCTCAGTATGTCATATCTGCGGGGCCAGGTTGGAAAATAAAAAACAAAAATGCTTTTTATCCAAAGTTTTTTTTTATTTGCCGTTTTCTTTTTAACATTCCAGTTATTTATAAATGAAATGTAAAAATTTACATTTATTTTTTTTATCCGATCAATTTCGATTAATGAAGGTTTTCTCAATTAATAACAAAAAACCACTTGAAGCCTCGCAATTACATTAGCAATAAAAAAAATAAAATAGAAAAAATGTAAAAATAACATAAAAGTTGTATTTTTATAGAAGTCATAAAATTAGTGCTGTATCTTCAAACAATTCTCGCATGGAAAGTGTTAAAATACTGGCATGTTAAATGCCCATGAGTTCTCTAGTTTTAAAAAATGTACGATTTTATGGGGTAAATTGAATTGGCTGGATGACCATTTGAAAAATGCATACATCACAAATCTGGCCTTTTAGCCCCCAAACACATCAAACCTATGCATGTGGGTATCACTGTACACGGGAGATGCTGCTGAACACATATTAGGTTGTTTTTTTGACATTGACATATACCAGGAGCTGTAAATTCATGCCTTAAATAGAATGTGTGTGGGGGAAAAAACAAAAAAAATACTACTGCAATCTTTGAGAAAGGCTGGTTGTAAAATGTGTACATGAAAAGAGTTAAAATACCAACATTTGAAACACCACAGTGGTTTCTTTAATGTTTTGCTCTTACTGACCAGCCTAATACAATTTTCTGTTATCTTCAAAAATGCAACGTTTAAATAATCCCATTTCTCCCAGGCTCCATTTAAATGGAATCAAATCTGATAGTGACTCCTTTACACATATTCTCATTTTAGAAAACTCAGCTTTTCTAAAATCTAAAACTTTTGTTTTTGTGTGGTGTGACTTTTCATATATTAAACCACACAGACTGATCAATAGATCACAAACTGTCACCTACAGAAATATCCGTTAACAAATCTCCATTTCTAAGAACTAAATCTAATATGGACTCCTTAAGAGTTGGCTCCTCAACTACTTGTTTTAAAGATAATCCCAGTAGGCAGTTTAGAAGATCTGTACTCTGTACACAACCCCTTATATGCCACGTGCCCTGATATGCCTTATATACCCCCCCTATATGCCACTGTGCCTCCCTGATATGCCTTATAGCCCCTATATGCCTTTTACCCTTGATATGCCACCATGCCCCCTGATATGCCTTTTACCCCTATATGCCACATTCTAATACACATGTACACATTTATTCTAACACACACACACCCTCTCACATGTCTTACACATGTATGCCCACAAACAAACACTTACACACCTATAGTTACACAAACACTTAACCCCTACAATCCCCCATAGACATACCGGGCCGTCCAAAAAAACACCCATTAAGAAACCCCTATGGACGTAGCGGTACGTCTAGCCCTTCGTGCAGCGTCAGGGACACATCTGCCGTTTGACAGCCTGGACTCCCCCCTGGCAGCAGAAGCCAGCGTCGCTGGCTTTCTGCTGCCCGATCTCCTGTAACAGCTTCCGGCGTGAAGCCGGAAAGCTGTTACAGATAGAAATGCCCGATCGCGCGATCGGGCTTTCCCTTCCAGGTCACGTCACTACTGTCTGTCTAGACCCTGCTGGGCTACCCGATAGCTCCGATGAGAGAGCTGTAACAGTTACCGGCACGAATGCTGGTAAACTGTTACAGATCTATGCCCGATCGTGCGATCAGGCATTCCCTCCCGTCTGTTATTAGCCCTGGGGGACTGCCCCACACCCAGGGCAGTTCCCCAGTGCCACTCATCCGGCAGTAATGTCACACAATAGCTGTGATGACTAATCACAGCGATCGTGTGACCGTTACTGCAGATGCTCTGCCTCTCTCCTAAATCTGAGAGAGAGAGACAGAGCATCGTGCAGAGCTGCTTACCAAATACCTGGCTTACCCTAAATTAACCCTTTCCTCCCCACGATCTTCAAAAAACAAAAACAAAAAACTAAATTTTTTTTTAAAACATTTGGGTTTAGTTTGGTGGGTGCCCTGTAATGTCCAGAAAACCACAAAAAACTAGGCATGTGGGGTATTTCCATAATCAGGAGAGGCGGCTGTACACTTTAGGCTGGATTTCTCTGCCGTAACACATAGCCTGTGCCAAAAAATGTTGGTGGAAAAAGTGCACAAAATTAGAGCAATGGTTGACTTTGGCAGTGATTGGCGGCCAAATGGTTGCATGAAAATTGTTCAAATGCTCTTGAAGAGATACTATGGGTTGTCTGCTTTACAGAAATATATACTTTTATGGGGGTATTTATAATTAGGGGGCTAAAGCAGCCCCAAATGAAACATAGGTTTACTAAAGCAAAATGTGAAAATTTCACGTTTGGAATCTATAACGCGCATGGTTCCGCTTGTGCCCTGTAATGTCCAGAAAACCACAAAAAACTAGGCATGTGGGGTATTTCCGTAATCAGGAGAGGCGGCTGAACACTTTAGGCTGGATTTCTCTGTGCCGTAGCACATACCCTGTACAAAAAATAAGAATACTACAAAATACTAAGACACGTTGGTGAAAAAAGTGCAGGAATTAATTTCTGTGGCCACCTTTCACAGTGATTGGTGGCCAAATACCTGCATGTAGAGTGCCCAAATACCCCTGATAGGATAACCTGGATTGTCTGCTTTACAGAAATATATACCTTTGTATGTGTTTTTGTTTTATTTGTTTAAAATTAGAGTTGCAGTCCCATCATACCTAATGTAAAAATGTAACGGCTTTGTATAAAGTAATGTACACCTTATAGTATGTTGCGTTATGTGTGGGAAAATATGGAAATCTATTAAATTAGGTATTTTCTGAAAATCAGGACACCTTGAATTGATTAACATTCTGGATTGGAATTTTCTGTCACGTTATCTAATTTTGTTGAGGTTCAGAGGGAAAATTCAAAAATTTTTACTAAAAAAGTTTTTACTAAATTCTATTCAAAATTATTCAGCTAATCATCCAACTATGGTATAAGAGACAGCTCTATCTCTCCTTGAAAAAACAATATATAGTTCACATGGGTATACTATTCACAGGAAAAGAGAATCATCACTGAACCGACACATTCATGTTCACAAACATTTATACATACACATTCTCATTGCTGTCACGCTACCTTCCTCTCTGTGCCAGTTCAAAATTGTTTAGGAAGAGACTTGCTGACCTGGACTGGCCCAGTCCAGGTTGAAAGGGGATTTCTTTAAAATTTTGAACCTGTACGAGGAGATAGGAACAAGGGGCAGTTGCGACCCCTGTAGTGTCCTAAATTGAGTTTGAATGCACTAATCAAACTTGCATTTTCCAATAAATACATGAAATTTGCAGAATATAGTTCAGTACTGTTGGTCTCAAATTTTATTTATTGATTTTATGGTGCTATACAGTTCCGCAAGAAAAAAAGCATACATTACTTTTTATAATAAAACACATTTACTTTTACTATAAAAGCGAGCACACATTTGACTTATCAAGAAAAACATTTTGAAACCAATCACCTTGCAAACCCTTCTCATTCATTGTATGGATAAGGGCCATTTCCATTACATCAGCTCTGCATAAAAATGCAGAGGAGATAATTATTTGCAGCTAATGACTTTAATCAGGTCAAGAAGACTTTAATGAACAAGTATTATATCCAGGCTACAAACTTATAAATATGAAAGAAGTGCATATGGGTTTCCAAGAGGCTGGGAACAGATTTATGGAGCACTGACAAAGCCTCTTGTTAGTTAAAGCGCTTTATACTTTTAATAAACAGGGTGATTTATTGTCTCTGGAGATTAATTTCCTTCCTTGCAAAAAATTTTTTTTAAAAAGGAGAGCAAAAGGGGAGTTGTAGAGCACTTTCTGTGCTGCCCTTTATTTATGCAAAATTGAGGTCTGTGCGTCTTAAACAAACAAGAAGGCGTGCCAGAGCACTGAGTACTCTATGTTAATGAAGGCCAACTTGGAAAATAATTTGTCATTGTAGGTCTTTAAAAGCCAACCTGAGAGCTTTCCAGATCTACAAAAAAGCATTGATTTACATGGGAGATGATGAAAAAAATATTTTAAAAACTATAAAAAAAATGCTGAAGACGACATAGCGGAAGGAAGGAATTACGCCAGATAAAGTGGCTAAATGGGCAATATTGGATTTTTGTCTTCATTTATAATGATTATGCAGACACCTTTGCATTTAAGTGATTATTTAAAGGGGTATTGTTATTTCTCTTCAACTGCTGGAAATTCAATTTAAAAAAGCGTATTTACTGTAGATCTGATGATTTGCCATTGAGTGTTAAAATTTATTACGTAAATGAGCATAAAAGTATGCATCTTACCTAACCTTTTAATGTTGTAGGTATTCTTTGTACAATAAGATCCTTCTTTTAGCCCAACTAGGTAGCTTAATATTTAGATGGCTAGCTTTTGTATAACTACAGCTCCCACAATGCTGAGTCGGGAGAATGGCTGGACCAGATTTTTTTTTCTCCAATTTTGTGGTTCAGCAACAGCTGGAGAAACCTACCTACCTATTAAAACTGCCCCCCTCCACCAATATTAATCAGATGCTGGTGTTCAATAACACTAAAATATTACTCTATAAGTAGGACCCTAGTCAAAATATTATTCCTTCTCCGCTGTAACTTACATTGAGTAATTAGCTCTAAAAAATAAATAATCCCGAATTATAAAACGAGAGAGCTATTATTTTATTAGATCACTCCTACTATTTACAAGAGGACGACAGATAACCAAAACTTCATTGTAATCCAACTGCATCTCTTACACTTTACAACAGGAATAGATCAAACAGACAAGCGGTTGTCCAACCTGCGGTTTTCCAGCTGCTGCAGGACTGCATCTCCCATAATGCTCTTTCAGCTAAGGGGCTGGCTGGGGAGGACACCCCTGGTTTAATAGGTTTGCCAAATGAAGACATGAAATATTATCATTGTTTGTGTGTTAACACTTACGTATACTTACACTAACACACACTTACGTATACTCACCAACACACATGTACACTCTTCCTCTCACACCACTTACACATTCATGCTCACACACAAACACACGTATTATTACATTCTCAGTTTAACATACATTATTTGCACATACTCTGTTCCTCACTCTCTCACTCCAACTTGCACCCCACTTACCTAAATGGCAGCTTTCTCTCTGGCTAATTGCACACTTTGTGAGCAGCCTCGCTTTTGTTTTCTGCCTCCACGGGATTGGACTGTTGCAGGTTGGACGAGCTCCTTGTGAAAAAATGTGGACTCAACAGGGAGGCTTTCACCCAGTTGACCCCACACCTGCTTGGCCCTGGGAGGCACCCTCTGGGTAAGAGCAAGGTGTGTTGTGAATATAAAGCCAATTATACTTTCTGGAATACTTTCAATTCCTCAAAATAAAAAATAAAAAGACGAAGCATACAGCCAGGAGCCAGCTAAAAGCCTCCAGTATAACATTTACCGTTTGTCAGGAGAAGGTTGTACATCTAGTCTGTCCTCTGTTGTGAGTCAGGAGATGGCTAGATCTCAGTGTCTTTACTTTGCTATGTGTCAGGAAAAGGGTGCAATGACATTACTGTATTATAAAAGAATTTCTCCATATTTGGTGGCCCACATTTTTGTGGGTCACAATGGAGGTAACATTTTTATTTTTGTCTATTCCTTATGATTAAGGATTACAGGCAATAGAGTAATGAACGTAGACAGCATTCTATAACTTCAATGGATATAGGACTCGTCAAACTTGGAGTACATTATTATTCTAGCCGCAACCCAGGAATCTGACCGTGTATGCCTTTTATGGTTGTGTGCTCCCTTATGTAAGGATTCCACCCTGTCAGCCCAGACTCTGCACTTGTTCACCGTCATGTCTGTTACAGCCTCTAGAAATCACCTTTCAGACAATCATTACTCTATATGCTAGTGACCTGCCCAGCTGCATACGGTTACCTGGGTGCAGCCTTCCCCTTTAAATGCCTGCTTATTCCACCATTCTGGCCTTTGCATTGCGGTTTATCTGCCTTCTGCCTAGCCCTGTTCTCCCGCTAGCAGCATTCTTATTTGGATTAACTCATTGTGACCCGGCTTGCTTCTGACTTCATTCCTTGGTTTCTGATTTGGCTCTTTTACTGCCTGTGTTGACCCCGCTTGTTCTGACTCTGCTCCTGGATTCTGATTCAGCATTGATATCGTCCTTCTGGCTACTATACGTCTGCCCTGCCTTTGCCCCATGTTCCAGCCGTGCGTCCTGTATGAGGGCTTCCAGACATGTTCTAGCTGTGTGCCCTGTCTGTGGACTTTCAGCTGTGTTCCAGAGAGCGGGCCCTGCCAATCCAGCCACAGCGTCCTACTACTATCTTGTGCCCGACTACGGGGCTATCGTGCTGTACATCTGCCTTTGTGCCTGTACCCTATGTGGTCGTGTCTACTTACCTGTCTTGCCAACTTCTTCCTCATATTAAGATTAAGCCTGCTGTATGTTTTGATTTGTCGCCTGCCCTGCTTACCCAAGCCCTGACACACTTGTTTTTTTGAGCTGTGCATATTTATGACCTGTTGCCGATACGAGTTGGTGATGGAAAAATAAATAAATCAATAATTTGTAATTCAGTTCCATCAAACACAAATACATTTTTTTGATTTATGTTTTATAAGTGATAAGTTTGACACTACAGTAACTACATCAGCATAACGTAAACCATAATCAAGAAATATATTATTATTTGCATCAGACTGTCATCCCAAACTACTAACCAGTACTAGTAAACCAGTAACACCTATTAGCCAATTATATTGCCTGCATATACATTTTTCGGGTTTATTTATTTTGACACAAACTACAGATTTTATTTGGAGGTTTTTAGACACCGGGTACTCTATTTGTTCATGAACAACTGTACGGCTATTTTGTTAGAGAATATAGTAAGGGACATAATCAGATTTGTGATATTAAATATCTTCCAATTTTGTCTCTTGTGATCTCTTTTAGTTCTGTGTCTTTGTTATATTCAAGCTTTTTGATCGGCAGTAAAATTAATATGAAACATTATTGGCTCAACACAACAGGTATGTTCCCTTGTGTGTTGAAGATTTGCAATGTCTGTTAGACCGCTCCTAGGAGCGATTGTATTCATCATATTGTAACGCTATTTGTTTTTTTACTATGGCAGCACACAGAGACTAAAAAACAACCACTTCCTAAGCTCAACCCGTGTTGCTAAGGTGCCTCAATATAGAGGCACTCAGCAACACACAAAAAAAAATCAGGGACCCCGCTTGATCGCTGCTAGGAGCGTTTCAAAAGGCCACGTGAAAGAGACATACACACATTCATCACACTATCCCATAGCTTCTCTCCTCCCTGCACCTTATATGATTTACCAAGCCACTGTCACTATCCTCTAACAGCAAATAATAAAATCACACCGATACATACTACAAAAAAGTCTGTTCTGGGGGGCGTGGCCACCAGGGACAAAAGATGGATGCTACACTGTGAGCTCCGTCTGCAAGAAACCCTGCATCATTGCGACTAGGGAGTACGATGGAATTGCAAGTGAAATATGACTACCCGATAGCCAAAAGAGTGCCAAACAAGATGTCAGGCTACTTTCAGCATCGTCAAAGGTTCTAGTTCGGGCCAAGGAGACCATTGATCCACCATCTTCTCCTGAACAGCATAAAATGCGAGGAGTTTGTGGAAACTTTTTCAACTGCCACATTAAAGCAGATGTAACAAGAAATGGGAGCGAACGTCTGTGACGGAGACCCATACTCTGACTAAGCAGCTCTGCTGTAGAAATCCTCCTTGCCTTGAATACTCAGTTATTCAAGGGATAAACCCTTCATATTCCCCCATGCACTAGATGAGACTTAGTGTAGCGGTAAAACAGAACTCAGTTTATTGATGAAAGCACAGATATTTATACACAATACATGATAGGATTAGGGGTATAATGTCATCAACCACCAGACAGCCCGGCGTCGCCATACAGTTCTATGGCCAGCAATGCTCTCCTGAAAACGAGTCACTATTTCGGGGTGATCACGTGGGAGCAGCGTCAATCCTGGGGTACCAATGGAGAGCTCAGGGTCCAAGGATGTTATGATCCAAAAAGCGATGTGATCAGACCTCGGGACCCTGAGCAGCAGTGTCAGAAACCTCCCTGGGAATAGTCCATGTGGTAGCCGGGCCAGAGTTACCAGGTGTGGCTGTGTAAACCCTGGTTCCAAAGATTGGTAATAAGACCAAGGTTCCCAAATGAGCTTCGTCTCCGCAAACCACCACCAAGTGTTGCCCATCATGAGCTTAATGTAACCTCAAAAGAGCGACATGGTGGGACAACGAGTGTCCAACGTAGTGTCCTCGGGCAACGGTTCCTTTGCCGTACAGTTTCATGAAGTCGTGGCTAGGTCCCGGGCAGGCGCATTGAGCGTTTCTTGGCTTGTAGAGCACCCACAGCTGGCTAGTTTTTGGGAGTCTGGTTAAGGCAGACCAGGCGGGGTTTCCTTTTCACCCTGTGCCCCCAATGAGCACAGGGTGACTTAGACATGAGAGGGGACTGGGCAGACAGGTAAGCCCCCAGGAATCCACCAGTGCCCCCCAACATACCCCCACATGTCCTCAGGGTAAGAAACAATATGAATATAAGGGGGGTCCCAGAGGCCTACTCAGGAACTGATTTGGGGCCTATCTCCTGGAACTGTTTTCTGGCCTGGCACCGGTGGAGTGGGAGAGGGGCACCCTGATCAACCGCTATCATCAGCTACTTAGAGCCAATGGGGTTCCCACGGAGAAGCCTTGTGATATTATCATTAGATTACACTTTTTCCACTACAAACAGGTAGTTCCAAGAGCTACTAGCTACTACACAAAAGTTCAGAAATGCCAGGACTCCCAGGGCAAATTTCAAAGCCTCCAGGTATACCCTAAAAAAGCAAAGGGAGTTTGGGGAGGCCCAAGCACAGATGCCTGAGGTACCCCACTGGTAACAAGACCTTGCTCCAAATATACGCCATTGACTACAACTCTCTGTTTTCTGCCACTACCGAATCCATTCAACAATATTGGGATCTAAACTCAGCAATTGCAGTTTATTGATGTCTTCTATGTGGGACACCAATAAAGTCGATCAGCACTCCAGTAGTTCAGTGAGGTATATTTAATTCAGCAACACGGGCAATGTTTCGACCTTACGATCTTTATCGAGCCATGGCAATCATATAGCTAAAGACAGGTTAATTACAACAATCATTAACCATGAGTGACATTTAAAGTGACAATGCAAAAAAAACAGAGTAAAACAGGTGATCTTTTACTCATCTGTAAAAGCTAATGAAAAAACCTTCTAAATAGATTCTACTATTTGCCCTGATATTAGAAATGCCCAATGTTTTTATTTTGTTTGCCTTTTTTTGCATGTTATGGGGCAATAAATACAAATAGTAATTTTCTATTTCCAAACCATTTTTCCAAATATGGTAATTCTTCCCCCATGTGCCATTTAGGGTATCTTTGTAGCTTGCCAATACCCAATCAAACCATATATTTTTGAAGACTAGACACGCCAGGGTATTTCGAATGCTACTATTTTAACTCTTTCCATGCACCAATTCTACACAATTCTTCCAAATGAGGCGCACATCCACATAAGGGAAAAAAAGATTTAAAAAAAATATAGTGTAACTCTGTATGCAAATAAGGCTTCTGCAATACTGCAAGTAAGTAGTGCACTCACATTTCCAAGGACATAAATGCGCTCATCATAAAATATTTTTTAATTCTTTGTGGCTAAAAAATATAAAAACACAGCAACAATGGCACAGTATCACTTGGTCATGTGGATAAGGTAAAATATCGGGGGCTGGATACCACAGCCTCTACACTCTTAATTAATCTCTCTGGTTACACACCTGAAGTAACTTAGATAAGGTGACATCAAGGCACATATGGAGTTGTATGTGGTATCTCAGGTGCATGAAAAGTACCCCCAAGATATTTCAGGATATAAAGGACTTGCAATCAGTAACTGTGGACTTCAACAAGAAATGAATAAGCAACCTCCAGCTTTCTGATGGTAGCAAACAGCTGAAAGCTAGCAAAGACATCTGATGCAAATAACATTTTTAAAGCTGTGTTAATTTCTGATTGTTTTAGAAGCAGATCTTCACATGAGATTTTCAATTTTGTTAACTACTTGGATTCCAGAGAGCTTATAAATAGATGTTGTATTCCTATTAAATGCTGAGAATCTTAACCCCCTCAAGACTGGGAAGTACCTGGTACTTCCAGGTCATAGGTCACCGGCAGACCGGGACGTACCAGGTACGTCATCGATGACGCTGAGATAGCGAGGGGCGGCTGCTACTGACCGCTGGGTGTCCCCAGCGATCCGTAGTAGCCACTCCCCCTCAATTCCGTGCATGTGATCGCTTTCAAGCGAATCACGAGCACGGAATTTAAATATTTACAAAAAAAACTGCGGTCTTCAAAGGAAGACGCAGTTTGCCAACGTCGGTCCTGAAGTGGTTTAAGGGGAACACCCACTGCAAATATATATAGTTTTTATTCTGAGTCTTATAAAAACAAAATGGGCATAGTAATATGGAAATCAAAATAAGTGCGTTTTTTCTCTCCAGCTTTATTTTAGTCACGATAACGTTATATCGGAAATAGATTCATGTGGTAATTCAGGTGCTGACAAATATCAGAGCAGGAGTAATACAGTACTAAGTAACATTATTAAAAAGGTATATTTAATAATATATTATGAACATACATAATACAGGAAAGCAAGTTTGGTTATTGTTGTATATTGCTCAAAGCACCTTTGTGTGTATAAGACATAAAAGAGGCTTTACAGAAATTTAAAGGCACTGCTCAGTCAGGAGCCATCCTATCCAAACCCAGCTGGAAATTATTCCAATAAAGCTACCAAAGGTTACCAGTTTCCACTATATGTGGTGCAGAAGAAAAAAAGGAAAAATGTTTCAAAATATATGAAGACATAGCATACAGTGAATTACCGATTGGTTATGAAGTATGAATTACTGGTTTTTGGATCTAACACATACATGCAACGTGAAACATAGCACATTGCAGAAACATCTCAGATTTATCAGAATGATATCACCTTTTATAAACAGCAGGTGTTAATATTATTGAATATTTCCACAATGGCAACAAAATCCAAATCCACTCAGCAACAACAAACAAATAGCAGAAGGTAATAATTAGGGTTGCAACCAAAATAATCTATATAACTGTATGAGTCTGTTGCAAAGGTACTAAATACAAAGTAATACAAAATTAGAAAAGTACTCAGATACCTGTACTTTAATAACTTCTACAGATTATTAATGAGATTCATAGATGCAAATAATGTCAAACCTCAGAAGAGTATCCTAAAATTACAGGTAAAAATACCTTTACACAATTACCATATTTTGGGTTATAAACTGCAGTCGCATAAGCCAATATATGTAATAATGAAATATACTTTTCCCCCAAAGAAGGGATAAGATTCTTCTATGTAGAAAAATATGTCTATTCAGAATAAAAAACCATGATATTTACCAAATTGCCACCTCTTGCTGAGGTCTAACTGGTCCCTGTTGATATAAATCCAAGTTCAGTGGAAAAAGTGGAAAGAAAAATAACTTTTTATGGCACTTGCCATAAAATTCCAATTAGACAGAAAAAGATAGTAAATTTCAATATATTTAAGTCAAAGTATCAAAATCAAAGTAATTATGACAGTAAAAAAGGAGCAAAAAAAAATCTCAAGAGCCCAAAATAAATCATCTCCCTCGTTTTTCTAAACAAACTTTTATAGACAATTCATATTACTAAATTCTCCAATCAGAATTATGGATTTTACTTATATATTTAGGAACTTCATCGCATATTTCCACAAACGTATTTCCATTAAGATGCTCTCGTCTACCCACCAACATAAGTGGGCAGTCCTGGCTGCGTCCCGCAAGCTCTGGGTAGCCGGAGCCCACACGTTCCCAGGTATGCACATTACCAACTGAGGCTAAGATCAGAAAATGCACTTCTTTATTTTACTTGTGTAGGAAATGCATTTATGTGATGGCAGAGCAAAAATAATTGAAAAAAGCACTTTTGTACACACTTGGGGTATATTACATATACACTGTTATTGCTAATAAAATGTTAAGCAACCACAGCAATATTTCCCACTGCAACAACGATAAAGCAGAATACTTCACCTCTTCCTTGCTTGTAAATACTGTTAATTTGCTGGTCTTACCTGTATTGACAATGGCATCTACCTCCAATTTGGTGATATCACCCCTGAAGAGGGAGATTTTTTCATTGAGATCCTTGTTTTTTGGATATTTCACCTCTTCAGGCTGTTTAACATTCCACTCTGTTGGAAATAATGAATTTCTGTAACTATTTTTTGTTTGTATTATTATTGTTTTTATTAAGCACCAATATATTCTGCAATGACACACATTGGGAAAAGCATACAAATGTTAAGTACTGAAGAAAAGTATAGTGAACCATGCTCAATGAAGTATTTATACATACTTAGGAGGATTGCGCTCCAGTTACTTAATTCTCTCTAGTACATTATTCTGGAAGCACATACATATTACAAGAAGATTGTACCCAAGTTGAAAGTAGATTTTTTTTAATTTATTTAAACAAACAGCACCTTGAGGGCTTATGCCTTCAAGCACAGCATTTTCTGTAACATTGTATCCAACCTTAGCATCTTTGTTTTGAATTAATGAAAATGTTGACATTTTGCCAGGTAAACCAACAGTCACCAATAGCTGAAATAAACAGTGAGCAACTACTGCTACCACTTGACTGTGGTAATTTTTCCAAAGTTTATTCGCTAGATTGTAGTTGTAGGCACGTGTAGAAAAAGATGCAAAATGGATATAATACAGATGCATTAGTGACATGTCTTCATGAATTTCACTAACCATTATGCAGGGCTAGCGCAGCAGTTCCTGGGTTTGCCTTAATAATGCTTAGAGCATTCAGTGAGCTAAGATGGTTTATTTAATCAGACTACCTGTAGACTCATCATTTAGTGACTGTCCTCCAGTCTGAGCCATCTGTTATTCAAAACGTTTTCTATCACTAGGGGAGTAAAAGGTTTTACATTTCCCTATTTGGGTTTCCAATAGTTCCACTAAATAAGTAATTTGCCAGGTAAAGTGACAGCTGGGACATGAAAATGGTTATCATAACTTTGGGTAAGAGGCATTGCTACAGGCTGCCATCAGTGAATCTACGGGAGGTAGCTAGCTAATTCATCCTACCTCCCTTACATAATTAAGGACCCATGAATGCAAAGGTCTCCCATGAATGTAAAGGTCTCCCAGTTCTAGTCCCTATAATGTGAATGATCTGAAATTACCATGCTGAAAATAAAGTAATCTACAGCAGCTATGGAAACTAAAGACAAGTGTTTTAATGCTAGTGTCAGAGCTCCTTAACCCCTTCACGACCGAAGAGATACCTGGTACTTCATGTTGACAATGGTACAAGCGGTTTCATGATGTACCAGGTACGTCATCCAAACAAATCCCCCCACATTGCTACAGTTGTGGTGATCGCAGGGGCCAGAGCCGGCCTTAGGTGTTCTGGCGCCCTGTGCGGACTACTCCTCTGGCGCCCCCCCATCCCAAAAATGAATAAAAACTTGTAACAAAACTCCCCTTTCTCACTATCTATCCCCCTGTATCACTATCTACCACCTCTGCCCCTTCTCACTGCCCCCCTCTTCTCACTGATCCCCCTCTGCCCCTTCCCCTTACTTACCTTGTTGAGTCCTGCAGTGGGAGCGGGAGGCGTCCGTCTTCCCGTGGTGCGCGCTTCACAGCTGAGCGCCGGAACAGCAATCACATTCCTATCATGCCCAGGCATATCCAGATTCCAGGATGTACTCACAGACTTGGCATGATAGGAGTATGATTGCCCTATCTACCCCTTCTCACTCCCTTCTCCCTATCTACCCCTTTCCCCTGTCTCACTCCCTTCTCCCTATCTACCCCCACCTAACTATCTACCCTCTCCCTCTTTGAAGTTCACTTACCTTTCAGGAGTCCTGCGGTGGGGGTGCAAGGCCTCTGCCTCCCAGCTCTGCCACTGTATGGAACAGTATAGAGTGATGGGAGTTATGATGTACTTTTAGAGCATAATTAGATCATGAAAGACATTGGAAATGGTACAGCATAACACC
>VKOC01000004.1:8715577-8756785 GCA_009364415.1 Spea multiplicata
GGGGGCCCGAGCGTTGCCCCCCTGACTGGCAGAAATCCAGGACTGCTGCTGGCGGCGGCCGCAGCACAGTTGCGACCCCTGCGACCCCGGATTTATCGGCGTATAACACGCAGGTAGGGTTTCAGCTTCATATTTTAGTTAAAAAAGTGCGTGTTATACGCCGATAAATACGGTACTTCTTGTATAAGTTCTTAATTCATCCATTAGATATCAAAATTTCTTCTCTCCGATTTGCAGAGTTGTTAAGCTCTTAACTATAAAGAATTTTGCTTTGCTTCTATGTAGGAGAGACCCTTATGCAGCATTTGGTTGTCTCGTAATCTCCAGGGCAAGAAACTATTAACAGGATTACTCTTGGTATGTTGCAGTGATGCATCCAAATTCCCTTGTGATTGAATGCCCTTCTATGTCTTCTAATGGTATTACATATGTACACATGCTTAGCACTGTAATACTACCCACACTTTCCACATAATGGTGTTAAAAGCACAGGAAAATGACATTTAAGGCTGTGGTCAGTAACACATAGTTTGTGTCAGTAACACATAGTAAGTAATATCCAGCATTGTTCTAGCACTTAATACTGTTTTACCACTTAATGGTACCTGCCTAACTGACACAAATCATAAGGTTATAAACTTTTGCATGTAATTTGTGATTCTTTTCAGGAATTTAACACTTAATCTTCTCGCTTTGATATATAACTTTAACCTGATTACATACCTCCCTACAGTCCTAAGTCTTAGGCACTATCATGCTGACCTTGGCAGTGGGGAACATGGACCAGTTAGGGGGATCCTCTGATATCCCCTGTCACACCCCAAAGAATGGAGATAAATGCCATTGCAGCACAGTCCTCCAATGTAGTCCCCACTTTGCTTGTGTGTGGCCACATCTTCTGCCCTTGTCCATGACTGCCCACTCCCACTTTTAGGACCAGCCCCATCCATCCCTGCCCCTAATTCAGAAACCTGAAATGTTGGGGGGTATGTGCTTATAGTACATCTGTTATAACTGTTATTTGTGGTGCAGGATAACCTTTTTATAAATGGTCTTACATTGCACATTATTATTCATTCAAATGATTATTATGTTATGTATTTTAATGTCTGTCAATATTACTGCAATCATGTTAGCAGTCTTTTACCCCTTAAAACCTTCATTATCTTCCATGCCACCATGATAATTGTTTTTTGTCCATTTGCACAAGTCTAGTACCCTGTCCTATGTTCTGTACTGTCCCACAGTGAGATGAGCATGTAATGCTTATAAACACAAAAGCATTTTTTTGTGGTGCATGGCTGCATGATAAGAGGCTAAATGACCCTAGTGAAGTACCCCAGGTTTTTTGTTAGTGTTTTTTTTTTTAAACATCAAAACATAGAATGTGTCGACAGATAATGTCAGGGTATGGCAGGAGTAGGTATAAACAGCGGAGTCTGGTATGCAGGACACAGGAACCAGAGCGAGGTATTAAGAAGACAAGGCCCAAAAAGCAGAGTCGGGAACAAGCCGGGTCTGGTACACAGGTATCAAGGTAACTATATGCAAAGTCAAGGAGTAGCCCGATCTGGTACACAGGAATCAAGGTAAGTATAAATGCACAAGGATAAAGGGGTAGGTAGCACAATAACTGAGCAATGCTCAGTGCTCGCTTTTGAACTTGCTGCCTGAAGAACGCCACGCCCCTCGGTGTGACATCATCCAAGCGTGTTCCCCGCCGTTTCTGAGTGGGGACTCATAAAGTTGATCTGCTGCAGCCACGCGGGATGCAGAGGAGACAGAGAGGACCGAAGATGCCGCGCTGAACCCGGTGCCCGCGAGTGGACCCGGTGCCCGCGAGTAGCGGGTACTCCGGTGACTTTAATTAGTCCCTCACCTTATTATATATCTAGGATAGCCTTATGCCTATGTCACTACATACTTAAACTTCTTCACTGTATTAACTTCTACCACTTTTGTCATGGAAGGCTATTCCATTCATCCACTACCCTCTCAGTAAATTATTACTTCCTAATATAACTTTTAAACCTTTGACCCTCTAATTTAAGACTATGTCCTCCTAAACAGCTTTTTCTTCTTTTAACATATTCTCCTCCTTTATTATGCTGATTCCCTTTATTTATTTAAATGTTTCTATCATATCCCCCCTGTCTTGTCTTTCTTCCAAGCTATGTATGCTGAGATCCTTAAACTTTTCCTGGTTTTGTCCTGCAACCTGTGAACCAGTTTAGTAACCCTTTACTAAACTTTCTCCAAAGCCTCTATATCTTTAAGCAGAAATAGTCCCCAGTACTATGTACAACACTTTAAGTTCTCTGTACAAGTAAGATAGGGTTAATGTTAAAGAATACCTGTCATATATCTGGCTGTGGACCTCCTCTGCTAGTTTCTAAGTACCCGAACTCCATTAAGAATAAAGATCTGATGTTCAAACACAAACACTCTGCACAGCAAAGAACTAAAGAAGACCCTAGAAAATAAACACTCTCTTAAAACTTGTTATGTGATACATTTTCCACTACACTTGATTACAACTCTCTGAACATTTTCCATAAGGTTATGGACTTGAGCCTGGCACAGAACTTGATCCTGGAACCTCAAATATACAAGCAGGTTCTCATTTCGTCCTGTCGCTTGTCAAGGTGTGCTGCTGATGCATTCCGGTTAACTACCTGGTTAACTTTTTTGTTGTCTGCAGTCACTGAATACTGTTCACTTGCACTTTGTCTCC
The DNA here is from genome assembly GCA_009364415.1 of Spea multiplicata. NCBI lineage: Eukaryota > Metazoa > Chordata > Amphibia > Anura > Pelobatidae > Spea > Spea multiplicata. Next base: position 8,718,312 of record VKOC01000004.1, read on the forward strand.
AGACTGTGGTGGAGTAAGCTTCAATTGAGGAAATCACTACATGTGTTTCACCACTGTCTGAAGACCGATAATGAAGAAATCCACCCAGGGCTGGAGAAAGAGAGGCACTTGCCTCGGTTGCAGCTGCAAGGGGGCGCACAGCAGCCCGATCAGCAGCTGGAGTCTTCAGTACCGGTTGGACAGACCACAGATCTTCCTAACCAGCCCAAAACTAAGGTAGCACATGTGACTGTGCTTCCTGTGCCTCCCCTACATCATGCTGTGCCCCCCAATTGCAATGCTGCACGACACCCAGGTGGAGGGAAGGTAGGAAAACATTCAGTGAGAATGGAATAGTAAGTGTGTGAGAGTGATGGGCGTTATGCTGTAGTTTGGAATAGTAAGTGTGTGAGAGTGATGGGATGTTATGCTGAATGTTTGTAAATACGTGTGTGAGTGATAGCATGGATGTGTAATTATGGGGGGTAGCATGGCATGGGGAGGCTGCCTGGGCATGATAGGAGTGTGGTTGGTATTAGCTATTTATATATATATATCTATATATACATAGATATATAGATATATATATAAAGTCCAAAATTAACAATTGCACTCCAAACACCACTTGTTCTTCCCGGTGCCAAGTAGCTGTAACAACAAATCATATAATATCCAACAATAGTTACCGCACTCCAGGGACTTCTTTAAATAACTACACGAGAAACTCCAGTTTTCTAATCAAGATTAGAAAACTGGAGTTTCTCGTGTAGTTATTTAAAGAAGTCCCTGGGGTGCCGGGTAACTATTGTTGGATATTATATATATAATATATATATATATATATATATATATATATATAATATATATATATATATATATTGTGTGTTTTTGTCCAATTTTGATGTGTAAACCACACTTTTATTAAAAGTAAGTAACACACCAAAATTGGACAGAAAATGTAATAACAATATTAATATATATACATGATTGCTAACAGCAATCACACTCCTGCCCAGGCAACCGGTACAGGCTAGAACCTGGGCATGATAGGAGTGTGATTACTGTTAGCAATCACACTCCTATCATGCCCAGGCAACCGGTACATGCTAGAACCTTGGTGTGATAGGGCATGATAATGCTAAATCAGTCAGTACATGCTGAAATTTGCCTATGCCTGTGCATGATAGGATTGTGATTGCTGTGTTACTTACTTTTTTTTAAAATTATTATTCTTTTTTAGATGTTTTTTTCTATAAAACAGACAATACAAGACAAAATATAAAAAAGAGACAATACTTCACATACATAAAGTGCAAAAATACAGTATATTGGGGTATATAGAATATCCAATATCTCTAATTGCATATGTATCAAAAAAGAAAAAAGTTATTGGGACCATCATATTTCAAAATTTATATTACCCACTCACTCACGCACTCATACACACAGTGCTTCCTGGGGGGGAAATCTTGGAGAAGAGGGGTAAGAAATTTCAAGGAGGTAGGCCATGGAGGAACTCATTACTCTTTTAATCAGTTAACTGGAACCAACATTGCCAAATATGATCGTATTTCCCTATTGCATTGGCTTCCTTTAATCTCATACCAAGTTGTAAGATTCTGGTTTCTCCAGTTTCTAGCTAGGCAAATTTTAAAAGCAAGCAAAATATTTAACCAGAGAATTTGTTCATTCCCATTGATGTCGGGTGGATCTATATGAAAAAAGCCTCTGTGGGGAAAGTGCTATATTGAATCCAAATAACTTTCAAAAAAGATCAGTTATTTTTATTTTAAACTGGGTTAAACATATACAGCCCCACCATATATGTTTATGAGTACCTATTTCGATATGACAGCGCCAACAGACAGCTCCCTTTGCTGGTTGAAATTTAGCTATATGAACCGGTGCCATATACCATCTATACATAAGTTTATAGAAGTGTTCTTGAAGATTTAAGCAATGAGTTGATTTTCGAGTAACCTGCCATGCTTTATACCAGGTTTGTAAATAGAGAATTCAAAATCCTTCTCCCAGTGTTTATGTGCCTTGCTCTTATCAAGGATTTTATTATCTTTAAATTAAATAGCTGATTAGATGTTAAAAAGTGTTTAAGTCTAATACATTTAAAGATATCTCTTGAAGGTAACCCATATTTTCCAATTAAAGAAGGGAAGGAGACAATTTGAGTTCCATTATAAATATCTCCTACACTTTTTATACCCAGCAGTCTCCAGTAGTCCAAAGAGAGATCAGGTACAAAAAAGAAAGAACATCAGTTTTTTTTGTGAATAATATCCCATCTTCAAGTCTTTTCTTGATTTTATAAAATGTAAACAAAATATCATTAATTATTAGATTTTTAGATTTAGATTTTTTTTTCTTTTTGAATTGAGTTCGAGGCAACAAAAAAAATAAAAAGGGATTGAAGTTTTTACAAATATGTCTCTCTATGTTGTACCAGCTTGGGACATTTTTTTCTTTTGACAAATTCTAGGCTAACATGAATGATATTTGGGAAGCTTCATACAGCTCTTTTAAATCGGCGTAGCCTAAGCCCCCAGATTCTTTGCTTCTCTTAAGAAGATCTGTTGGAAGTCTTACCATCTTTGCCGCCCAAACAAAACGGGAAAGCAAATTATCCCAATCTAAAATAATTAGATTTGGAACTTGAAAAGGAATTCATCTAAAGAGGTAAAGAATTTTAGGAATAATATAAGCCTTAAGGATATTTACACACCCCATCCATGAGGTCTCAATTTTCCCCTAATTCAATAGCAAAGACTTTACCTCCGAAAATAGTTTTTTTATGATTAAGAGTAGTAGTTTTTTCTAAAACTGCTTCAATTTTAATCCCTAAATAATCAATCCGAGTTAGTTGATCATCATTTTGGACCTGTTCTTAGATTAGACCTATCTGAGACTCTGATAGATAAAATGGGATCAACTGCGTCTTTGATAAGTTGAGTTTGTAGTTATAATATTGTCCAAATCTCAACAATATATGTGTATATATATATATATATATATATATATATTAATATTGAATTCTTTTGTCTAAGTTTGGTGTGTTACTTTAATTAAAGTGTGTTTTTTTTGGTTTTTGTTTTTAAAGGTGGGCGGTCATTTTTGGTTTCGGTCAGGTGAATGCTGAATTTTCGGTTTTGGTCCAGAATTTTCATTTCTACTGATAGAAATAGTGCATCTCTACTATATACTAAACCAGACACTGAAGTGGTAGTCCTTCACCACATCAATGTTTGGCTTAGTATATAGTGATAGGGGTTATGCTGTATTATTGTCAATGCATGACTCAATGTATTGTGATAGGGATTACGCTGTACCACCGTCAATGTTTGCCTCAGTATATTGTGATAGGTATTATGCTGTACCACCATCAATGTGTGCCTCAGTATATAGTGATAGGTGTTATGCTGCAACACTGTCAGCGTGTGCCCCAGTATATAGTGATAGGTGTTATGTTGTGCCCCAGTCAATGTCTGCCTCAGTATATGATGATAACAGTTATGCTGCACCCCTGTCAATGTTTGCCTAACGATAGAAGCTATGCAGTTTTAAAGTTTGTGTGCCACATACAGGATCTGCCCCAGGTGCCAAAAACTCTAGGTACGCCTCTGTGTGTATGCCATCATATAGAATTAGAGTTTGTGAGCATAAGATGTTAGCATGTGTCTGTTACTGTATAGTGTTAGTGGTATAGTTTAGGCAAGGCTCGACAAACCCTAGATGACAGGCCACACAGCTATAATGGGTGCTGAGGTGGGTGCCACAGGTTAAGTGACCAGGTGGTGGTAGAAAGGCAGCATTATGCAGGTTGCACGCAACACAGACAGGTCTTCACAATCCGAGAGTGGGAGGGAGGTAGGAGGAGCAATGTATATATATGTGTGTGTGTACCACACAAACTAAAATACCCAGGCAGACATACACATACCCAGGCGTAAATGTATTCGTTTTTATTGTGTTTTGGTTTTCCAAAAATACAGTGTAAAGAAATAAGATTCACACACTGAAGAATTGGAACATATTATAAAAAGAATAAAAAGTACTTGATTGAAAAAAAAAAGCTTTATTTGAGATAAAGTACTCTAACATAAAGGATTGTGTGATTGGGAATGTAATATATTAATCCCTAATGCAGAAACTACCAACTTTTGCGTATTTTTTCCTTCTGGTATGTTTGATTTTCTGCGAGCTGATGTGTTATCTGGAGTGATAAATGAAAGCAAGCACTGGTAATGTGTTGGTGATGTCAGATTCGATCACAATGGATTATGCACAGCCTACACCATGTTAGAAGCCACTCCTGAAAGGAGATGTATCATAACCAGAGATGCATAACAATAAATAAGCCCCTAGTAACTGTAGAGATTAATTTTATCTCTGGTGTGGTAATTCATTCAGAATTTGTTTCAATCTATCCCCAGTGTGCTTGTATAGATCCCCCCCATCACTTTAAGCACTCTGTGCACCACGTATACTCTTTGACACACTTCACATCTTCACGTTAGGTGCTCCCTGCAAGCACAGCTGTACAGTTTTATGAGAAAAAATATTTGTATTCTTGACAAAGCAATAAAACACTGCAGTGTTATTACTAGCATACATTTGTAACAGAGTGACATACTGAAAATTAGCAAAACACAAGCCTTTTGAATTTCATTTTATGAACCTTATGAAAAGTCCAAAAGGCCCTGAAATTTTAATAATCTCAAAAACGCAGCTATATTGCCCACCGTATGTTTTCATCAATTATTCCATGAATTCTGTGTGTTATATGTATCTATCATTCATGTAGCACCCCCCCAGATTATTTTATGTGGGGGTCATTCCATCACATCCTTTTTGTTCCTGTGAAGATTGTTCTTAATGACTTAGTCTCTATGGTTGGGGTTGTTGTCATGCTGCAGAATAAATCTGGGGTCAATCAGATGCCTCCCTGATGGCATTACACAGTGGATAAGTATCTGCCTGTACTTTTCAGCATTGAGGAGGCAATTCATTCTGACCAAATCCCTGACTCCATTTTGCACCCTCCACCCTGCGTTACTGCTGCTAGCAAACTTATTCTTGTACCACTGTCTAGCCCTTCAGTGAACAAACTGCCTTCTGCTACAGCTACAGCCAAATATTTCAGATTTTGACATCATCAGTCGAGAGCAGCTGCTGCCATAAATAGCTGAGTTGATTGGCCTTGTTTCCATAAGGAGACATGGCTTTTTGGCCACTTTCCACTAAACTTCTCTAAACAATATATGGGTGTACCACTGTTTTCTGCCAATATAGAGCTGATGACAGTGCTGGACATCTTCCGCTTGAGAAGGAAAGTAAGCGTGATGTGTCTGCTGCAATAAGTTTTCTTGGCCGAACATTCCATCTACGGTCCTCCACATCGCTTGTTTCTTTGTTCATCTTCAAAAGAGCTTGGACAGAACATCTTGGGAACCCCTGTCTGCATAGAAATTTCTGCCTGGGAGACACCTTGCTGATGCAGTATAACTACATTGTCATGTTGCTCATCTGTCTTGCCATGTTATATGACTTTTGACATTAAATCTTCAGCAACCTCACCTTGTTAGTGAGTTTGGCTGTTCCTCACTTAGTTTTATTTCTCCTACACAGCTGTTTCTGTTTTAGGTAATCATTGTGTTTCAATCTACATATGAAATTCATGATTATAAGAACCTGTTTGGTATAATTGTTTGCCTACAAAATCCCTGTCTAGAAGAGTTGATTCTAAGAGCAAAAGGTGGTCACATCAGTTACTGATTTGATTTAGATTTTCATCTGTTTTCTCACTTTGCATTTTTGTAATTCATTCTTTATAGCACTTTTTCAACCTGGCTATACTTTTGCACAGTACTGTGGATTTACAGGCAGTTGACTGCCATGTTGCAATGAAATACACTTGCTTCACACATAAAAAGCATGTTAGCTGATTTAACTAATAAAAATCTTATTTATATTAATTAATACAACCATGAACTGCTGTACAACCTTTCTTTTTGGTAATCTTTCTTAGTACACATAAGGTGACAATTTCCTCTTTATTTAAATGGAAACTGACTGCCTTCATATGTCTGTGGTTTTCAAGTAATACATACCATACTTCCATATTACTTCCATACCCGTTTAACGTCCATTGACGGGTCAGGCACGTCACGCAAAAATGGTCACTTAACAACCAATAACGTGCCTAATGTTTTCATTAAACAAGCTTAGAAAGTGATCTACGATATTGCTGTAATGCCTCAATGTCAAGGCATTCAGCAACACAGAGAACGGCATCAGGGGCCTCCCCGGGGCATCAACATCTGTATGGCGACAGATGCCCATTTTAAAAGAGTTTTTAATATTAGTAAATTGGTAACATTTAAAAATGATTATGCAACAGAGGAACCATCCAGTTCCACCAAAATGTAAAAAAACTCCAAAAAGAATAAAATAAATAAAATGTATTATTATGAGCAAGTGCTAAAATAGCGCTGCATTCCGTGGATTGGGGAAAATATGGTCAGGCACCCCACTATCTCCCCGACCCTTAGGGTTATCTCCCAGATGTATTCCAAGGGAGCTCTCTCCTCCTATCCTGGCCCTTTCTTCCCAATCTCGGGTAATCCAGAGTTTACCCCCGGGGTGCATAATCCTATTGTCAGATCTTTGCTCCCGGCTGGGTCTAGTGTACTTCGGGTGAAACACGTGCTACCTAACGGAGACGTTAGGCCTCTGACCGACCTGTCACACAGGCGCTCCTGACCTTCTTTTACCGTCAGATGCGCCACGTCCTATCTAAACACGTCTCTAACCCTTTTTTCCACAGACCGCTCACGGCTCTCGAGCAGCTATGCGACATTGGTTCGGAGCTGGCCCATCTCCTATCCAGACTGTATGCAATAGTAGTTTCGTCACGCCTTCCTGATAAGCAATATTACTATAAATTCTGGGAACACGATTTGGGCATGTCTTTCTCGTTGGAAGACTGGGACTCCATGGTTCTTATGGCACACAAGGGTTCCATCTCAAGTAAAACACAGGAAACTGCTTTCAAACTCTTGTCTAGATGGTACAAGCTCCCTGTAGATTTACATCGCTTCATCCCCCAAATATCCCCCTGTGCTGGAGATGTGGTTTAGATCGAGGCATGTACCTCCACATCTGGTGGGATTGCACACTAATCTGTCCTTTTTGGGGTAAGATAGAGGAGGTCATTAGGGAGATCATAGACCCAGAGGTCCGTCTTACCCCTGAACTGATCCTGCTACATCACACCTCCATGTCCTTTGGATCATACAAACGTACACTCATCTTTAATTTCCTCAACGCGGCTAGGACCGTTATCCCCAGATTCTGACGCTCTGACAAACCTCCACCTCTCGAAGCTTGGCTGAAACAGGTTATGTACATATGCAATATGGAAGATTTAATTGCGACCTCCAAAGGTCGAGGTTATAAGAATGATCTTAAATGGCTACTGTGGCACCAATTCCTCTCCTCCCCTAGGTTCACAGCCATTTTTCGGTTTCCACCCCATCCCCCTGTTAACTCCAATGCTCGGCCCCCACGTACATACTGCCTCCGAGCCTGTATGGTTCTTTTCTACCCGGACTCACCTTATCCAATTCTGGCCCCTATCGTTCCTTCTCCATGCTGTCTCGTCAGCTTCTACCATGCCACTTTTTGTATTTCCGTGTCGCCTGCCAGGTGGGGGAGACCCCATTTTTTCTTCTCCTCCTCCCTTTGTATTTTTTCCCTTGTTTACTGTATCCAGGACATATTTGGTACCCCCACTTCTTCGCTATGTTGTATGGCGTTACAGTGGTACCTGTAAATGCAATTTTGATTCACACAACTCCATGGGAGTCTTTCTCCTCTCCCGTTATTTCACGGATATGGGGTTCTGTTTGTTCTACAGTGTCACTGTTATTTCTGATTGTTTAGCTCATTTTGTCACTTTTGTTTGAGCAACACCAAACGTCAATTTGGAACTATTGCTATGTTATGCTACGGTATGTCTCCTCTTCTTGTGCATTTCTCTCAACATTCGGATGTACTGTACGCTGGAATTTCTTTGTTACATATCTGTATGTATATTGACGCACTGTTGTGATTATACCTCGCTGCTCTATTATAAATAAAGGTGACTTGACTAAAATAGCGCTGTATAAAAATCTTGACATGGAAAGAGTTAAAGTAAAAGCATTTCCAATACCGAAGGGGTGTCTAATTTTACAAAAATGTATGGTTTGATGGGGTAAATTGGAGTGTTGGCTCAAAGATAGGGCATAGGCACAGACTGACCAAAATGGGGGGCCTTTAACCCCAAACACTGTACTCGGGAGATGTTGCTGAACACACATTGGGAGCTATAAATTTATACCCGAAGTACAATTTGTGTAAAAAAAAAATACAAAAAAGTGACAAACACCAGGAGCTGTAAATCCATACATGAAGTGCAATTTTAGTGAAAACAAAACACTAAATAAATTACTACCACAAAGTTTGACAAAGGGTGGTAGTAGAATTAGTGCATGCAAAGGGTTAAATACCAGCATTAAAAATACCATGGAGTGTCTAGTTTTCAAAAACAAGTGTTATTTTATTTGAGGGGGGTAGGTGGTTTTGGCTTTCACATGGTTAGGTTTTACATTACCTTTCAACACTTGGGGCTATGCGAATCATGGCATCTGAATTGCAGGTTTCCTCAGAATATTATGGCAGCATCATTGCCGGTATGATCATGATGCAGATCTCTATGGCAGACTTGGTGTTTTGTTAAATCTTCCTGTACCATGGAATAGATTAAAATGCATCTGTATCATATGTGGGAAATTTCCTTTCAAGAAGAGCCTGCCCCATATAATTTATAGTTTAGTCAGTGAGTTGACTTTTAAGAATCTTCCCCAATTTTAATACATTGCTAACCAAGCACTTCTTACAGGAGATGCTCACCTGTTTTGACCCTTTATAAGACGGAGTTGAAATGGTAAACTCAAGTTTTACTAAACAAACAACAAAGAAAGACTTTGAGAAGCAGTTTACATTGAAGGCGGTTAGGCTGCTTAGATTGAACCCAACTTGATTCAAACAAATTAGTTGGGGAAAAAGGGTATTAAACAAAAATGAAAATCTAAAGAATTTTAGAGAATACATATATTCAAGGGGTATGACAAGACTAGAATTGACAAACTAAGAAAAAACGATACATTAGATGGAGAGGGCCCTGCTTGCAAGCTTACAATCTTGAGGGAATCAGGGAATGTACAGTCATGCCTGAATGTGTCCAAAAAAGCACAAAAGAAATTCCTACCACAATTTGTGACAAAGGCTGGTAGTAAAATTAGTGCAGGAAATAAAAATAAAATACCAGCATGTGAAATACCTTGGGGTATCTACTTTTAACCCCTTAATGACAATTGATGGTCTGGGCACATCACCCGAAAACGAAGGGTTAACAACAATTAACGTGCCAGGACCGCCATGACTTTAAATGGGTGCAAAAGGCGATCTGCATCTGCAAGCGGTGTTGTTGTAATTCCTCGGCGTCAAGGCATTCAGCAACACCATGATCGGCATCAGGGGCCGTGTCTGGCACCTCCCCGGGGCATCAACGTCCGCCGTACACTGTATGGTGGCGGACGCCTGTTTTAAAAGTGTTTAGGACTTCAATGGTGTTGCTGAAATGCCTCGATTTAGCATCAGAGGTTGTCTACATGCATTGCGCACCCAACATTTCCGCTGGGGCTTCTATGATGTAGCACCAGCGTGACGTGACCTTTCAGTGCTCAGTCATAGAAGCCCCGACGGAGGTCCCTGGTAGCAGCGGAGGTTGTCTGCGTGCATCACGTTGACGTCCAATTAATATTAAAATTTTAGGTGGTCGTCTTATAATTGAACAAATACGGTAATTTATACCATGGAATGTAATAACAGGATTTTCTGATGTGGAATAGAATTTTTTTCCCCATTGACAATATTCCCTATAAAACATTAATTTATTCCCTTTTTCACTCACAGGTGCTTACAGGTTTCCAGGCAACAGCATGGTTGTAAAAACAAAATTTAAAAAAAAACTGTTGCAGATTTACATTTTCTACATAGTAATATAGATAGTTTAGCATTGTAAATAGCAACCTTAATATTTTACCTTGTTTGTCAGTATTTTAAAATATTTGCCCTAGTGCTGCAACCTGAAAACTATACTGTATAGGGCAGTGATGGCGAATGTTTTTGGGCCCGAGTGTGCAGTTTTCTGTATGAAACCAAGTTGCAGACCTCAAAGTGCCAACACTGCATATTAAACATAGAAAGGAAGGTTTTTTCACAGTAATTGCCCTGCATAGTCTGCCAAGTCTTCTACATGAGGATGAAGAACTTCATTACCGTATTTGCTCGATTATAAGACGACCCCCCAAAATCTGAATATTAATTTATGAAAAAAGAAAAAGCCTGAATATAAGATGACCCTATAGGAAAAAAGTTTTACCAGTAAATGTTAATTCATGTAAACAATGTGAACAATTTTTTTTAAATAAAAGCTATGATACTTTGTTTTTGTTTCCTTTTTTTTCAACCTGCCCCCCCCAGTTATGCACATCTGCCCCCTGGCTTGCCACTCTGCCCCAGAAATGCCTTATACCCCTATATGCCACTGTGCCCCATGATATGCCTTTTGACCCCCTTTGTGATACTCTGCCTCCAGAACTGCCTTATACCCCTATATGCCACTCTGGCATTTAAGGGGTTAAAAGGCATATTATGGGGAAGAGTGGCATATAGGGAGGTATAAGGCATTTCAGGAGGCAGAGTGGCGTATAGAGGGTTAAAAGGCATTTCTGGAGGCAGAGTGGCATTAAGGGGGTTAAAAGGCGTTTCACAGAGCACTCTGCCTCCAGCAATGCCTTATGCCCCCCATTTAACACTCCTTCCCCCTCCCTCCTCCAAACTTACCGGAGCTTCTGAGCGATTCGCGTAGACAACTTCCGCTGGAGCCGGGAGGAGGTGCGGTTAGCAGCGGGGGTTGTCTGCGTCCATTGCACAGACCTTCCCCGGCTGTCAGAGATCACAGGGAACTCTGATCTCTATTGCTGCTATAACATTTGTGCCGTTTAGCTGTACTTTTCTCTCTCATTTAGTGTACCCGCACAAATTATTAGTTGTGTCAAGACTCTGGTAAGCAGGTGGGAGCCCAGTTGCAGAGGGTACAAGAGGCTCTGTTTGTACCCCCCAATGCATAGTGACGGTACGTAGGTACAGACAGGCAAACATAAACACACACAAGATTGGATATTATCATGATACAGTTTGTATTTGAGTAAGCTGACCAGACTGGCAAATACAAAACAGGACTGGTAGACACAACTGAATAGGGCACAGACACAAAGGCAGATGTTCATGGCACAATAGCCCACTAGCTGGGCACACAAGGTAGTCCACAGACAGGACGTTGACTAGCGGGAGCCTGCTCTCGTCAGGAAACACGGCTGGTAGCCCTTGGGCTGGGCACGCAGCTGAGAACCCCTGGGCTGAGATTAACAAGAGCCAAATCGGGAGCCCAGAGCAAGATTAGGACAAGCTGGGTCAAAACAGGTAGAATCCAACAGAAAGCTGCTAGCAGTAACATAACAGAGAACAACAGCAGAATGCTGTATACACTGCAATGAAAATGTCCTGAATGGTTGAATCCACAGATATTTAACGGGGGTAGGTGGCACCCAGGTAAGCAGATGCAGCTGCTCAGGTCATTAGGAGGCCATATTAGATTTAGTGTTCACAAATGGAAGCTTGTTAACAAAAAAGAAAAACAGAAGTGAGAAAGGTAGATCCATGCGATTTGGCAGAAAGGCAAAGCAAATTATAAGAGCTGCCAAAGCACACGCAGAAGAGAGAATTGCCCAGTCAGTAAAATCAGTAAAACATTTTGCTACATATATATAAATGAGAAAAGGAAAGTAAAACAAGTAGTAGTTAGATTAATAGCAAAAGAAGGAATGTATATAGATATTATGCCAGGAGGAGGATGGAGTCCAGCGACAAGAGACAGCACTGACTCTGAGAAGGAGTGGTTTTATAGTAGTTAATTGACCTTTAATTAGAGGAAGGACATGATGTTTAGTGGTTACCATTGTGAGGCTGGACAACTGTTAGAGGTCACATCCCATGGACAATCATGTACATACCCTGGGAGAACTCAGATAAGTAGTGTTAGTTAACCAGTTATACACATCTCCAGGAGATGGTGGATGAGTTGTGGAGTTTTAGTCCTTGTAAGAGCGGTGTAGGTGGTTGCAGCTGCTTTTGTGTGATTGGTGAGGTCTGTAGGGGGATTGTACAACAAGCAGAGACAAATGGAGAGGCTACAATCCCATGTCATTTCAAATAATTGATCCCACACATGACTGGGTGCTGCAACGCCAAAAGGACCAGGTCCAGGTCCCAAATTGTCAAGTCACCAGAATTAGGAATCTGCACTCACTCCCCACAGGAACTCAGGTGCTTAGCTGTGCCAGGAAGGGCCAGCTCCCCAGGTCCCAAATTGTAACACAATAACAAATAGTTGTGTCAGCTGACACCAGCAAATCACACGGGGATATCCATAAATGTATAGAAATGAATTTATTAAGCGTCCGTAACCAGTAAAATCAAGGAGGGCACCAGAACAAAAACAAAAGGCTAAAACGTTTGACGTGATTCGCACAAACTGTGTTTTGTCAAGCAGCCTCAGGCTTAGGGAGTCAAAATGATAAAGGAAGATGATTTATTTAGGGCAGCAACAACTAATCGATAACATCGATAATGAAAATTGTTGCCAACAATAATATGAGGGTTTTTTCAAAGCAAATAACACTAAGATCCAGATCCCAAGCAGTGATGTAGGGGACCCGGATCCTCCTCTCTGACAGCTGTTGGGCGTCTTTGAAATGCGTGCAGACATCCTCCGCTACTGTCCTCCATGTCTGCTGGGGCTTCTATGATGGAGCATCAGCGTAACATGACCTTCCGGTGCTCTACCATAGAAATACCGGCCTGCAGCAGCGGAGGTTATCTGCGTGCATTGCCCAACGTTCGCCGGCTGCCAGAGAGGTGGATCTACCGCAGCAATGCAGGGGACCTGTATCCTCCTCTCTGGCAGCCGGTGGGTGTCTGTGCGATGCACGCAGACAACCTCCGCTACTGCTGCATCACATGACCTTCCGGTGCTCATTCATAGAAGCTCCAGGGAAAGTGAGAGGTTTCCAGCAGAGGTTTATCCATGCGCATCGTGCAGATGCCCACCGGCTGCCCCTACTAGACACCAAGGAATATGGAGCATGGGGGGGGTAGGTCGGGGGTGGCACAGTGGTAGGGTGGCATATATGGGGCAGAGTGCATATCTCGGGGTATAAGGCATATCAGGGGCACAGGGCATATAAGGGGTATAAGGCATATCTTGGGAGCACAGTGGCATATCAGGGGGGCACAGTGGCATATAGGGGTATAAGGAACATTTGGGAGACAGAGTTGCATATTTGGGGTATAAGGCATAGCAGAGGGCACTATGGCATATAGGGTGGCATAAGGCATACCCGGGGGGGCAGAGGGGCATATCAGGGGTGGTATAAGGCATATCAGAGGGCACAGCTGACGTCAAGTGGTTAAATATATTGGTGTGAATGGTTTACAAGATCAGAAACAGCGTGAGTTTACTGAGGAGAGATCTTGTCAAACTAACCTAATTTCAGTAATTAATTTGATGCTATCCCTCATTGAAGACATTGAAGATAAATTGTTTGGATTTGGATGTTAAAATATGTGAATGGATAAGGCAATTGTTGAGTGATAGGAGACAGAAGATCATAGTTGATGTATATTCAGCAGAACGTCTTGTTACTTGTGAGGTACCTCTGGGATTGGTATTGAGTAGTTTTCAATATATTGATAGTGGTGATATTACAAAATGTCTCAAAAGTAAGAGACTTTCTTGGATATCAGGGATCTCAATGTGTATAGCTTGGAGAGGAGACGGGGAGTGGCAATGTGAAACAGTTAAATACACAGGGGTTTAACAAAGCACAGGAGGGATGTTTATTTTATTAGAACAAGAGGTTATAATAGAAAACTAGCAGGTCAGAGAAGTTTTACTTCACTGAGAGTGTGGTAGATATTTGGAACAGCCTTCCAGCACAGAAGTATGAATCCAAAACCGAACTTCTCATCTTCCCTCCCTCCAATGCTTATATTTCCCCATCAGTTTCCCTCAATATCAATGGTGCTATAATCTCCCCGTCTTCTCAAGGCTGCTGTCTTGGTGTTACCCTTGTCTCCGACTTTCCGTTCACCCCCTACATTCAATCTGTCTCTTAAAACGGCCGTTTCCATCTTAAAAACATTGCCCGCATCCGTCCCTTCCTGACACAGCATGCCACTAAGGCTCTCGTCCATGCTCTTATTATCCCTCGCCTTGGTTATTGTAACTCTATCTTAGCTGTCTCCCTCTTAGCCATCTCACCCCTCTACAATCTACCATGAATGCTGCCGCTTTACTAACACCTCTCCCCTCTGTCAGTCTCTTCACTGGCTGCCTGTGCGCTTCAGGATTTCAAAATCCTTCCTCTTACTTTCAAAGCCCTTCACAGCAGGTTCCCCTACCTACATCTCATCACCCATCTCTAAATATACTCCACACCGGTCTCTCTGCTCATCCAATGATCTCCTTCTATCCTCTCCTTTGATTTCTAGCTCTCATGCACGCTTACAAGATTTCTCAAGGGCTGCCCCTATCCTCTGAAATGCTCTCCCCTGCCCTATCCATCTTTCTCCGTGCCTTTATTCCTTCAAAAAACCCTCAAGACCTACTTGTTTAAGGAAGCGTACAACATTGCACATTAACGCCCTCCCATATTCCTTTAGCTCACCTTTCCTAGTCCCTCTCCTGCAATACTTTTACTAGTGTGGCTGGTCCATCCCTAACGATGGCACTTTTACCTATTGTGTAAATCCCTGTAGATTTTAAGCTCGTTTGAGCAGGGCCCTCCTCACCTGTTGTCTCTGTAAGTCAAATTGTTATGTTACATACTACTTGTTTTGTCTTGTCCACCTCATTTAATAACGTACAGAGTTAGAAATATTCAATATCCAAATATTTTATGCCTGTGAGTTCTTACATTTATGATACAAAAAAACATGACAATTAATTTATAAACTATTGATTCTTGTTTACTGCAGCATTGTGACCTTTATTAATGTTAAATGTGTTGCTTCCTGCAAGCTGCTGCAATGTCAACCAATACAACGTAAAATGTCAACCAATACTTGTTGATGTCATGTGTTACAGCCCCGAATGAGATACATTACATGTATGGAGGGGATGGCATTGTATGCTCTTGGTTAGGTCTAGGGCAACACAAGCCCTAGATACGTAGTCACACTGTTTGAAAATATACTTTGTCTTGCAGAGACTCTACGCAAAAAGTTCAAACATACGAACTTGATTTAATTATACACAAAAAGTGTAATTAAAATAAAGTACGCCATGAGCATGAAGGGTTGGTAGGAGGGGGTAGTCAGCTGTATCAAAGGCTGCACCGAGTATATGTAGTGAGAAATGGCATTTTGTTTTAGCCGTGAGGAGGTTGTTAGTAATTTTAGTGTGTGTCGGTCTCAGCGGACGGAAACCAGCCCTAGCTGGTGGTTGAGTACACCTCCTGCCCAAGCCACTTCTTGTGATGACACCCCCTCTTGATAAACCTCCCTAAGACATGCCTGGATTTGGTGATCTGATTTGTTAAGAAAATGCTAAACTAGTACTTAAGAAATTTTATATAGATATACTTATAACACTGTTATTTTTTTGGAAAGTAAAAAGAAAACAAGAACTGTGTTTCCATTCTAATACTCATTTCATGTTTTATGATACTGTTACTGTTTACGCTTATGAGGGTGATATATAAGTGGCCTGTTGTATGAAACTCCAGGTGCCTCCGGGATAAATCTTCATTAGTTGTGGTTGTGGAAGCTATGATAATTTAGTAAATAACCATCACTTAATGTACTCCATATCAAGTGGAGATTATGTTTCTAGCTGCTTCTATAAAATTTGACATTACCTTCTGACTTGCACTTAAATGTATAGTTGCATAAGATGAAATTTTGCAGCTCAGCATGCCTGTCACAAAGATCCAAAGAGCAAAGGAGAGTTTGTATGAAGCAAGCACTTAGCACTTAGCACTGCAGCTAGAGAATGCTGACAGAAACCATTTATCTACACAGCAGATGATATATGAGCGGTACAACACACCAGATCATTCTGCAGACTTGATGTGACTTATGATATACACACAAACATGTAGCTAAGAGATATGTATAAAAATGTATTTGGTCGTTTACTTTAGTTGTTTGTATTTTTAATAAGTTTATCCACAATTTTAAGGCAAGACAGGAGGCTTCCTATTTTGCATAGTCTTCCTTTACTCTCACAGTAGCAGCAAAGAAAGAGTTAACAATATTATTGGAATAACCAATAGAAAAACAATACACAGGAGCTATATAAACCCCTAAGCCCTCCTCCTCATCCTCTTTCTTTGCTGCTCACCGTAGCTGCAGGTCAGTCCTCTTCCTTTTGTCACTCACTAAGCGTATTTTGTTTACTGATTATTTACTATATCGTTTATTATATCATTATTTACTATTTTATTTACTATTTTATTTACTATCTTTCTTACACATATTGTTTACCGTATTATGGCTATATTTTTCCTATCTTGGTATTGGCGTTTTGTCTAGTTTGGTTTTTTTCCAGGCTCAGTTTTCCCGTTTTCCGGGTCTCCATTAGTTTTTCCCGGGTCTCCTGGTAGCCCGGGTCTCCTGGTAACCCGGGTTAACTTTCCCCTCCCCGGTCTTCCCTTTCTTTCCCGTGTTAACTTTCCCCTCCGCGGTCTTTCCTTTCTTTCCGTATCTCTTACCCTTCAGGTCCACACTATTTTCTTACCTTTCCGCTATTCTTCCCCTTCGGTTTTCTTTCGTTTACTTGGTTCGCGCGTTTTTTCTTCCTTCGTCTCGGTGGTTCGCCGCCATTTTGGTTTGACGGCATGGTCTCGCATCGCGAGATGTAGCCGCCATCTTGTTACTCCCGGCTCTCGTGTGCGCAGCCACATTGCTACTCCCGGCGTTTTTCGGTTTCCTGCCGATTTCTCGGTTCTTCGATCGGCCCTCACTGGTAGAGGTGAGTCCCGGCTGCCATTTCGGTTAGTTTTATTTATTTTCTGATATTTTCAGGATCTTTTCAGCCCCCTTCTCGGCTGAGCTTAGCTCCTTTTACTTTTCCAGCACTGGCTATCGGTTTATTTATCTTACAGGTTTTTTCCTTTGTAGCATATCCCTGGTTGGCCTTCTTTCCCTACTCGGGGACATTATATCGGCAATTAAAAATCCCAGGATGAGCCCCTGTGGATAATATCATACTTATATTGTTTATATAAATATATACTTATATATCAAGTGCCTCTGGAATATTTTGCCTGCCCTTTATACCCCCCT
Organism: Spea multiplicata; assembly: GCA_009364415.1. Lineage (NCBI taxonomy): Eukaryota > Metazoa > Chordata > Amphibia > Anura > Pelobatidae > Spea > Spea multiplicata. The sequence goes on from VKOC01000004.1 coordinate 8,735,820, forward strand.
TTTCTTTTTCTCTACAGACAATATGTCTCAAGAAAATATGCCCTCTCAGGATGCCTTTATGGCCTGGCTGGAATCAAAATTCTCCACCTCGGTGGAGTCCTTATTTTCTAAATTGTCCACAAACCTCCCTAACCAAGGGCAACCTCCCGTCCCGTCCGCCCCTTCTCATGTCCAGTCAGAATCGGAATCAGATAAATCAGAAGGAGAGGCTTCCGGCTCTAAACGCCCCTGGAAGGGCAGCAGTGTATCTGCGGGCAAGGGCAAGGCTCCAGCTAAACGCTCAAAAACCTCCGGCACCCCTAATGATCCGCTATCCATAGTGGATGAATGGCACGCAGACTCCTCTAATGGGTCTGAGATATCTATTAATCTGGCCTCGTCCAGAGATGTTGACTCCGGGTTCGTCCGTGAGTATTTGGTGGATGAGCCCCACCTTGCCGATCCCCCTCAAGCCCATTCTGCCTCCACCTCTACTGACCTCCCGGTCCTGGATCCTACTGGGTCTTCTATGTTTGATCCCACCACCATGCGCCACCCTAGGGCCACTGAGTGGGCTCCTCCCGAGCATATCGCTCTGTACCTCCATAAATGGCTCAGGAAGTCGCTTCCCAAGGAGGTTCGTAACAAATTGAGAGCCGAATGTCCCCGGCCATGCATCCCAGATAAAGTGGCTCTTACCCCAGAGTTTGACCCCAATGTGGTCGCCCTGTTGTCGGTACATAAGAAGGACCCGAGACGAGGTTTGGAGCAGGGCCTTAAGTCGGCTCAGGATAAGGTCCTAGACCTGGTAGGGCCCGTTACCCAGATTTTATCCCTGGCGGACAGGGCATTTTTACATAATACCCCTCTAGACCCTAAAGTTATACGTGATTGGGCCCTTAGGGTAGTTTGTCTACTGGGGAACGCGAATGTCTCCATTGCTTCGGAGCGCCGTAAGGCAGCGTTACTGCGCATGGATCCCCGCCTGGCGGAGTTGGGCAACAAAGATTTGGGGGCGGCCGCTAACGGCTTGCTTTTCGGAGACGCATTCGTGAAGGAACTTAATCGTCATGTGTCACTGATGACGTCCTGGAATAAAGCGAAGCTGTCCATGAAAAAGGTTTTCCAACCGAACCTTCGTTTTTCTGGGAGGGCTGGACGACCGCGGGGCCGGGTCGCCAGCCGTGTTTCAACCCAAGGCCCCAGAACCTTCCCTCAACCGTTGGCCTCCTACAGACCACCCTATCTTCAAAGAGGCGTCGCCCGTGGAGGTTACAGAGGCAGAGCTGCCCAGGGATTCCCCAGAGGCCGTTCCGGTTTTGGTAAGTCCTCCTGCTTCTTATCATTCTTTCCCTCTGCGGGTTGGGGGCCGTATATCCCATTTTTTCCACAACTGGGAGTGGATTTCGTCCGACCCTTGGATCCTCCAAACGGTCCGGGGTTTCCGCATAGATTTTGTGTCTCCCCCCTTTCAGATACGCAGACCTCGTCCTGCAGTCAGATCCACGACCGACCAGGCTCTTATAGAGCAGGAGCTCAGGGCCTTACGCGACAAAGGGGCCATTCAACGAGCTCCCGGTCCCATCGGTTTCCTCAGCTCAATATTTCTGGTTCGCAAACGCACCGGAGACTTCCGCCCGGTGATAAATCTGCGATCCCTCAACGCATTTGTAGTTTATCGCCACTTCAAGATGGAGGGTATCCATCTCCTCAGGGACCTTATGTCGGAGGGCGATTGGTTCACCAGGTTGGACCTTACAGACGCTTACCTTTCAGTTCCCATACACCCGGATCACAGGCGTTTTCTCCAGTTTCGTTGGGGCACTCAGATTTGGCAGTTCAAGGCCCTACCATTCGGCCTCAGTTCAGCCCCATGGTGCTTTACCAAGCTCCTCAAGCCGGTCATGGCTTTCTTCAGATCCAGGGGCGTCAGGTGCATAGTATACCTGGACGACATTCTGTTATTTTCGGATTGTCGAGAGACTCTTCTCTCGCAGACGGATTTCGTAGTTCGGACTCTTCACGAGCTGGGCTTTCTTGTCAACACCCAAAAATCGGAGCTGATCCCGAGGCAACACATTCTTTTCCTAGGCTTCGAGATAGATTCGCAAGCAGCGATGCTTCGCCTTCCCAGAGCAAAAATTGTCTCCATTCGGAAGGAAATTCGGGCTCTTCTCCGCCGAGATTTTTGTTCCCTTCGCCTTCTGGCTCGGGTAGTGGGACTCCTCTCGTCTTCTATTCAGGCGATATTCCCCGCTCCACTTCATTACCGGGCGCTTCAACGCCTCAAAGCTCACCATTTGAGGAAGGTTCCTTCTTACGACCAGGTGATCAGCCTGACACAAGAGGTTCGCCACGAGCTACTCTGGTGGCTTCGCCACATGGAGGCGTGGAACGGTCGAGCAATCTTCGGTTCGCAACCGGACTTCGTCCTCGAATCCGATGCCAGTCTCCTGGGTTGGGGCGCCGCCTCCGATTCCGAAGCGACCGGCGGTCGTTGGTCTCTGGAAGAACGCTCGCTCCATATCAACTGTCTGGAGCTGATTGCGGGTTCCTTCGCGATCCGGAGCCTGGCCAAAGACCGCTCGGACTGCTGTCTCCTCCTGCGGATGGACAACTTCTCAGCGGTCCGCTATATCAACCGCTTGGGGGGCACGCGGTCCAAATGCCTCACGGAAGTAACGAAGGACATCTTCGACTTTTGCCTGGCTCGCAATATCACTCTTCAGGCAGAATATCTCCCGGGCGTCGAGAATCTTCTGGCGGATTGGTTCTCTCGACACTGGCGGGATGCAAGCGATTGGAGACTCCACGGGCAAGTCTTCCAGGATCTCCAATCTCGGAGGGGCCCGTTTCATCTGGACCTGTTTGCGTCCAGGACGAATCGCCAGACGCAGGATTTCTACAGCTGGCTGCCGGATCCGGAAGCTCTGGCGACGGACGCCTTCATGCAGGTATGGCCTCCCTGGGGTGCGTATGCTTTTCCCCCTTTTGCCCTCATTTCCAGGGTCATCCACCACTTATGTCGCGGCGGCGGCTCTCTGGTCCTGGTGACCCCCCTCTGGCATGCGCAGCCGTGGTTCCCGGCCCTGTTGCAACTGTCGGTGCGGGATCCTCTAGCTCTTCCGTCCTTCCCTTCACTCCTATCGGGCTCGGACGGCCAACTCCATCCTCTCATCCTGGAGGGGCGTCTCCTCCTGGTAGCGTGGACAATTTCGGGAGACCCAGAGCAGGCTCGAACTTATCGGACGCGGCTCAATCCTTGCTGCGCGAATCTTGGGCTCCAGGTACCCGAAAGTCGTACCGGGCGGCTTGGCGAAATTGGGCTACTTGGTGTGTGGGACGGCAAGTGGATCCCCATTCAGCCTCTTTAGATTTCGTTCTCAATTTTCTGGCTGAGATGTTTTCTTCAGGAAAGTCGTACCGTACTATTAACGTTTTCCGTTCTGCCATTTCAGGCGGTCATGTCGGCATCTCAGGTGAGCCGGTTGGTCAGGCTCCTCTGGTCTGCCGCTTGCTCCGCGGCATTCGCTTATCTCGTCCCCCGGTGCCTCGCTATTCTTCTCTGTGGGATGTTGCCGTAGTGCTCGACTTTCTGCGCTCTTGGCCAGACAACGAGTCTCTCTCTCTACGTCAATTGTCGGCGAAGCTTACCCTCCTGTTGTGTCTTCTTTCTTTTCGTAGGGTTTCTGACGTCAGGGCTCTTGATGCCCACGCCATTTCTTTTTCCCCGGAGGGTCTGGTGTTCCAGATTCATAGGAGGACTAAGACTTTTTCCTCGTCTGTCTCCTACCCTTATTTCCTGGATGACCCTAAGATCTGCGTGGCCAGATGTGTTCAGTCGTACCTGTCTCGCTCTGCTATGGTGCGTCCTCCTTCGGTGTCACAGCTTCTCATTTCATATGTTAAACCGTTTAAGGCCGTCTCTTCCCCGACTTTAGCCCGTTGGGTCCGTTGGCTCCTATCTCTGGCTGGAGTTGATGCTTGTTTTGGGGCTCATTCGGTTCGGGGAGCCGCTGCTTCTTGCGCCCTTCGATCTGGGGCAGCGCTGGATGATATCCTCAAAGCGGCAGATTGGTCCCGGGCTTCCACGTTCCGGGAATTTTACTTTCGCCCAGTGTCGTCCGCGGCTGTGGCTCTCATTGCAGGCGTTAAAAATGCAAAATAGGAAGCCTCCTGTCTTGCCTTAAAATTGGAAATTATTCTAGCCTTGGTGCACGAATAATTATAATTTTAATAAAGACAGGAGGCGAGTATTTTCCCTCCCTTCCCTCCCGTGTTGGGGTAAGTAGTTTCAGGGATTTCTCTTATTGTATGTTTTTTCGATGATTGCCTATGCTCATCTCGTAATTGGTTGAGGCTCCAATGGCCTTTATTTATTTATCGTGAAGTGATTTTGCTTATGTGTGGCAAGAATCTGGTCCTGTTACGTGTTTTCTCTTTCTTTCAGCGTGAACTCACTGTGGCGTGTTGACACTTCGCCTTCTCGTGTTTGGGCTCTGTTGCCACAGTTTGGGAAGACATCGTTGTCCCCGTAGGACTCGGATTCCGGTTCCCTGTTCAGTTTGGAGGTTTTCCGTCAGTTTTTGGACTATCGTACGGTTTGGAGGACGTTTTCTTCTTCAGTTCGGTTCTCAGCGACGAAAGAGGATGAGGAGGAGGGCTTAGGGGTTTATATAGCTCCTGTGTATTGTTTTTCTATTGGTTATTCCAATAATATTGTTAACTCTTTCTTTGCTGCTACTGTGAGAGTAAAGGAAGACTATGCAAAATACTCGCCTCCTGTCTTTATTAAAATTATAATTATTCGTGCACCAAGGCTAGAATAATTTCCAATTGTATGCACAGTACCCATGCCTGCTTAACCAGACATCACAGATGTAAACTGACAGTATTGTATGTAACCACTGATGTACCATCAAGAGACAGTTGCAAAAACATCCACTCTGCAGAATTATAGAAAATTGAACAGCTTATGGAGACGTACGTTTCCTTTATAGCAGGGTTACTAAGTAGCTATTTTTTGACCAGTGTGGCAATTGGATTTATAGAGAGTAGACTTGCACATTCGTTTTACCTATTTTGTGCGTTGAACGTAAACAAGGGTCATCCCCAACGAAACTGACAAATGACTTGCAAAATTTCCAAAATATCATTCCATTCCATTAGAAGCTGTTTTGGCGCTTGTGCATGAGCTAAAGTGAGAGGGACTGTGTATAGGAGGGTAAATATCAATGACTAATAGGTAGAAGTCAAGAAGCAAAAAAAAGTGGTTCATGCACTCAAGGTGATAAAGAAGTGACACAAAGTATCTAATAGACACAAAATGTCTAAATTGTCAAATAAATATATATGTGTAGATGGACTTCACACTCTATCAAACTTCACACTCTGGGGCAAAACCTCCAAATAGAAAACATATATATATAGTGTAATATTTATGGTGCTCTTTTTTTGTTAAATAAGCAATAATTACACTCACATGTAATAAAAAGATTAGCAGACACTTCAGAGGGTCTTATGTGTATTTTCACTTTGTAAAAGAGACTTTTCAGACCTCCACTGAAAGCTCATAAAAAAACACAAAGGGAAGGATATATAGCAGGGGTGTCCAAGTTTTTTCTGCAGTGGGCCAGAATTGTATATGTGCGAAGGCTGCACTCATTTCATCTGGAAATATCTTTAATAAAATATGCAGATTAACAATAAATAAATTACACAAACCTTTACTTTTCCTCTCACTGATTTCGGGGCCGAGGAAAGTTTTGTGACTACAAATTCAGTTCTGGTATATAAATTGAATAGTTCTTTTATCCTAGGGATCACTGAAATAAATTGGACCAAAAAACGAAATTCAGCGGGTTACTTAGGCGAACCGAAAACGGACCAACCTTTAAAAAATATAAAAAAATCCCCACTTTTTATAAAATAAATTACAACAAAATCGTAACAACAAATTTGATACCATGTTTATTATATATTATAATATTATAGACTAATATATATATAGATATATATTTATATATATTATATATACATAATTGTTAACAGCAATCTCAGGCATACCCAGATTCAAACATGTATTGGTTGGCTGGGAAAGATAGGAGTGTGATTGCTGTCAACAATCATATATAAATTAATATTGTTGTTGTATTACCACAATTGGACAAAAAAATTCAACAATATGACTTGGCATGATATGAGTGTGATTGCTACAGCAATCACACTACTTTTATACCCAGGCAACCAGTAAATGCTGGAACCTAGGCATGATGGGACTGTGATTGCTACTAGCAATCACTCTATCATGCCAGGTCAGCCAGTACATGCTGGTACAGGGTGGCTGTATGTGCAGACCCCATACTGCTGGCAGCATCAATACACAAGGGGGCCAGGTTTCAGCATGTACTGGTTGGCTTGGCATGATAGGAGTGTGATTGCTAACAGCAATCACAGTCCCATCATGCCTAGGTTCCAGCACTTAGACATCCATGCTATCACATCACACACACTAATTCATTCACAAATTAATTCCCTCAATTACGCATGCTCATTCAAATACCCTCCCCCACCCCCTTACCTGCACTGCAGCTCTCTCGATGCCGCTCACAGACTTCAGCAGGGGGCGCAGCCTCCCTCTGCGTTCTCTTGTACTGCACAGAGGAAGTAGGACTGGAGCAGAGTCATGAGATGTCACATGAACTCTACTGATTTCGTCTTCCTCTGTGGAGTACAAAAGACCCTCCCACAGGTAAGCAGCAGGGCTCTTATGACCCCGGGTTGCCCTGGTTGCCGATCTCACGCGGGCCACACGTTGAGGGGCCACGGGCCGCATGTTGGACGCCCCTATATTGAAATAACTCTCTTTAGAATATGCATTATTACACTCACATGTAATCAGTGGATGAGCAGGCACTTCATAAGAGTCTGACATCCCCCCCCGAAAGATATATGTATATATTCCGCAGGGATGGAATTACTTTTTCCTCAATGTGTTGCCACAAAATCCCCAAATAATATATATTTTTATTTTGGGCATCCACCATTAAAATAAAATCCTTTGATCTCCAAAAACGTTCAGTATACTGTTGCAATGCGTTTTACCCTGTTTGGGGTTTTACCAGGCGTATCATGTCACAATCCTATTTTGTGTGCAGGGATGAGAATACATATGGGTTTGCCCCCCTGAACTGAAATGTGGAATTTTTGTCGCGCTGAGCTCTACCTCTGTTCCGTGGAATTCGGGGGTGGCTCGCACAGGGGGCCTGAACACCTAAGGCCGGCCCTGGAAACGCTATACAAAGCTATACAATTATATATATATATATATATATATATATATATATATATATATATATATTAACAGCAATCAGATGCCTATCATGCCCAGGCATACCCTGATTCCAGCATGTACTGGCTGACTTAGAATGATAGGAGTGTGATTGTTTAACAGCAATCACACTCCTATCATGCCAAGTTTCTAGCATGTACTGGTTGCTGTTAACAATCATATATATATATATATTTGTGAAGGGACCGACCTGTACCCCGACTGGGTACCCCCGCCTAACGTTGCTTCCTCCTGCCGGGACACCAAGTAACCCCTTCAGCGCCGGGCAGAACCAGCGTTGTAGATAGAAGGAGGGACGTCGCTGCACCGAAGCCACATTGGCACTGTGGCTATCCGAAGCTTAGCTACACAGCGTGGCTATAACCCACCCCAAACATCAGGCAACACTAATGTTGAGGTGAAAGCAGGACTCATTTATTAAAGCCAAATACAGAGGTATATATACACAAGAAGAAAAGGGGCAATACAAATATCACATGATCTAATTACCATGTCAGGAAAGAAGTAATTAGATCAAATCCTGCAACACAATATCCGGGGGGAAGGACAGGATGTCACGAGACATAAATAATGACATTAACTGGGGACGTAGACGTGGAATGATGGTAGACATATAATTGGCTTGAGACAGACAATGGCCAGGACACAGGGATAACAGGAGCTCACAGGATTAACAGCTACCTGTTATGTAATTGATAATTAGGTATGCAGCAGTGACACCAAGTCATACCTACCTTGTCTTAAGACAAGGGCTAACACACAATAACAGGGGAAACACTTCACACCTATACAATTAACAATACAAAGACAATCAGCCTTCTTCCTACCTCAGGATGTCCAGCAGACGTTACAGTTCTGAGACTCTGAGTGCTAAAACATGGGGAACATCAGCAGAAACTGAACCCCTGTATTCACACACAGAAGTCTCTACAAGGCCTGGGCCCATAGTCGATAGGGAGGAGGCTCTCAGGCCTCTCCAGGGGCCCCAGTGATGGAGGGTTCTGTCACACTATTATTGAATTTAAATTTTTCTGTCCAATTTTGGTGTGTTAATCACACTTTTATTACACGTCAGTAACACACAACAATATATATATATATAATTGCTAACAGCAATCACACTCCTATTGTCATGCCCTCGGGTTCCGCTCCCAGCGGGCGGGGGTCTGCCCGCGGTACACGGAGACCCGATACTATCACCCCAGGGGTCCATGGGCAGCGGACGTTCCCCCGCTCGCGGCGTACGGATGCCCGAGACACCGGTGGTCTCCGTTCCTGCCGGCGGTCAATCAATTGACCGCCGATACAGGAGAAAGAGGAGCAGTTTAGGGAACTCCTCAACGAGCAATCATAACATAGGAGTTCCGGGAGAAGTGTACTCACCTCTCCTCTGGTAGTCCGTCACTCCTCTGGAGGCGCTGCTGTGCGGGAAGGCAGGCCCCGGGGAATTGATGGACGGCTGGAGGCGCGGCCATGATGTCTGTAGAGGTGGGGCCTGAGAGTGGCGCCAGACTTAAAATCCAGTCTCCGTGTACCGCGGGCAGACCCCCGCCCGCTGGCAACCAAGGGAGTGACACCTATCATGCCAGTCACTCAATCAGATACTCATATTGATTCCCTTAATCACGCATACTTGCTCATGTGGGCAGAAGGACCAAAGTTCCAAGTTGAAAAATGCGCTCTTCCCAAATGTGGCGTATAACCTCCCAAATAACCCAACAAACCCATGCATGGGTAATATTTTTGTATTCAGGATATGTATTTTCATACCTGAAATACAATTTGTGTGAATTTTAAAAAAAATACAACCCCAAAAGTTGCCAAAGGCTAGTGGTAGAGTTTGTGCCTGGAAAGGATTAAAAAAAAACAGCATTTGGGGTGCCTGGTTTTTTTGAAAACATATCATTTGCTGGGGTAAATTGAATTGGTCGGATTCAAAGAAGTCCCAAATAGCACATGAGGCAGAAGGACCAGATGATATGATTAAAATGGTATATGAAGAAAGCCCTTCTTGTCCTTAAAAAAAACAACACATAACTTGTGTGGTTACCCTAAATGGATGAGGCGAAAAATACAGCTAAACACGAGCAGTGCAAAAGTATTAAAACAGCCTTGGCCCAAAGGGCACAAAAAATAAAAAAATAGTCTGATCTTTAAGGGGTTAAACAAAGATGTCCCTCTTTAGTAGTGATGTCCGGATCCAGATGAATCAGTTCAGTAGACTGAACGATTCATTTGTAGCAGTTCAGTCTGTGAATCACGCAGTTGTAACCTCATCCTAGACTAGAGTAACCTCATCTCCAGACACAGACTCTGGGATCAGGTTACAGCTCATTAATTCACAGAGGAACGAGTCAGAGAGTCGTTCAAAGATTCGAATCATTCAAAGATTCGAATCATTCAGAGAATATCACTGACACCATACTTTTATAAATAAATACATTAATAATCTTCACTGTCCTCAGGATTTAGATTCCTCTTAGTTTGCCCACCTTTACCTCTAACTGCACCTTAAGTTAACTTTATTAAATTAAATTAACCCTCAGTCATCAGCATTAAATTAACCCCAAACACTTCATTAACCATAACTGCCCCTAAATTAACCCTAAACACCTTATTAACCATAACTGCCACTAAATTAACCCTAAATACCCCATTAACCATAACTGCCACTAAATTAACCCTAAATACCACATTAACCATAACTGACCCTAAATTAACCCTTAACACCCCATCAACCATAACTGACCCTAAATCAACCCTAAAGACCCCATCAAATAACAAAAATCTCACCTCAGCATATTTTTTTTCATTGTGTATATGATACACTACATGTTGTCCAGCACTGAAGAATGAGGTGCTGTACAAATCAATAAAAAATAATGTATATAAATGTAGAACGTACATGCTGTGACCTTTACCTGTGTGGTGTCATAGGGATGAGCAGCAAATTGCTTTGCACGCTACTCTGTCAATAAAAGAATATAATCATATTTTCTTTGCCATGGAAACATATTACAACAGCTGGAACAGAAATTGTGGCTGTTCTTATCCATTAGGAGTTTTGGATTTCCATATACAAGATTTCATATGAACTACCCTTCATAAATGAAATTTATGTTTTTAGTCAAGACACCCCGCTCTGTTAGCATTGCTTTATGATTTTATTTGAATACTTGATGAAGTCTAGCGCTATTAAAAATCTAGTTGGGTGCTCCTTAATCGAGAACACTCCAAGCGATGTCCCAAATTGCCCACAGAGGGGACTTTTTTTATTAACCTAACAGGCAGAAAACCAAGAAAATGCAGCACACAGGGATCGGACACATCCCAACATTCTTGGAAGAGCAGGACAGATGTCCCCTGGGGGTAGCAACAAGATGAGATTGAAAAATGGCATCTCAAGAGATGCCGCATCAAGTTAAATCATTGGAGCACAAACAGTTCTTTCATTTTGAAGGCTGAGTTCAGCATAACCAAGAGATTCATCCCCGGGGCTCATTGGATGTGACAGGACTGAGACTAACATATCTCTGGAGAAGATACAGGCATAAGAAACTTAGAAATAGCAAGTGTAAAATATACATGTCTGTGAGTATGTATATTTATATATTACATATATATGACCATGTACAACCATACACACATATTACCAATTATGTTACCGGTGATAATGCAGTATGTGTGTGTGTGTATGTATGTATGTATATACTTTATTTGCAATCGAGGTCATCTTATAATCAGACCTCAAATAGAAGCCCCGGCGAAAGCGCTGTTCCCCGCAGTGCTGCATATACGGGGTTATAGGCATATGGGGGCCCTACATTTTTATAAAATGTATTAACTTGGTGAAGGCCGTGCTAATTTAAATAAATTGGTGTTAAACACACTTTACTATAAAGACCCGTGAGTGCCCATTTTTCTTTGGTTACACACACAATATATACACAATGTTAACAGAGGCATTTTACATAAGCCAAAGGCTGGAGTGACCTCTATTCCCTGCCTGAAAGGGTAAATACTGCAATTGCAGCCGTTTGTAGGTGAATATCATTTTCATCCCTGTAAGGAACAAGAGACTGCTCTAAAAGCTTTTGGAATCATTGGATATTCTGTTTTTGTAACTGGGAATCAAAGTAGCTGGCCACTAGTAGCTGGCCACTAGTAGCTGCTAGAGAGGATAATGTTATTTATCATGTAGTTAAAAATGCATGTCTAATACGTATATGTGATGGGGCCATCACATAAATCAATAATAAAGGGAGAGGCTTGCTGGGGGCATTAATACAAATAGTGCTGGCTAGAGGCGATCATACAAGGGTCTGGGGGCACTACATTAATCTATATTATAAAGCTTCTGGCTGAGGCGTCAATACACAAGGGACAGAAACATAAAGGGGGGGTATCAACGACAATGCAGTGTGGAAAATCCATCCTGGTGTTGATGTCTGTGTCGTAGATTGTGTCCTGCTGTTTGTGTGTTTTTGGTTATCAGTATAGCAGAGCCTGTCCTGGTGTGTGTGTATGGGTGTCGGTGTGGCAGAGCCTGTCCTGATGTGTTGTCTGGGTGTCGGTGTGGAAAAGTCTGCCTGGTGTGTGTGTTTGGATGTTGGTGTGGGAGAGCCTGTCCTGGTGTGTGTATTTGGCTGTCGGTGTGGCAGAGCCTGTCGTGATGTGTGTCTGGGTGTCGGTGTGGAAAAGTCTGTCCTGGTGTGTGTGGTTATCTGTTTCCTGGCACTTAATTTACAGTAGGAACTATTTAATTTTTACTTATCCAAAGATAACGCCCTCCTGAATTTCTAGTGACTTCAGGGACAAAACATTCAAGGCCCTGAAATCATTTAGTGGAAAAGATAAGGTATTGTGTAATTTACTCTATGATATTTATTTCAAGGATTACTAAGTCGCACTAAATTGTGGCTTCAGGCTTTCCTTGTTGAATGACCAAGTATTATGTATGTATATATATATGTTTTTTTCATAAAAATGGGCTCAGTCTTAAATGCCCAGGCCTTTTTTTTGTCCCAGTTCGGGCCTGGCGAAATATACTAGGACCTGTTAATTTATACCAGAAGTAAAATGTGTGTGGAAAAATAAACGCAAAAATTGACTACCACAAAGTTAGACAAAGACTGGTGGTAGAATTATTTCAGAGTTAAAATACTAGCATTTGAAATACCCTGGGGTTTCTAGTTTTCAAAAATATATGATTTTATGGAATAAATTGCATTGGCCGGCTTTTAAGATACCCGAAATGGCACATGGGGGAAGAATTACCAGATTTAGAAAAAATAGTTTTGAAATAACAAAACGCTACTTGTACTTATTGCAAGAACGTGCAGGTTTTTTCATTACCTTTTATAGATGAGTAAAAGATTTTTCAAGTAAAAGTAAGAAACAGTTGTTTTTTTACTTTTTTTTAATAGTAAATAATATGATACGATGGAAAATTAAACAATTGTTACAAAAATAAATAAAAATATGGTAAGATGTAAAAATAATTCTCCAGTGATCTCACCATCAGGGAAACCATCCAGTTCCAACAAAATGTAAAAAAATACCTGCCATTGGAAATACCTATAGGTTGTCTAGTTTTCCATGCTGTAAGATTCGCTGGGGTAAATTGAATTGACCAGGTTCAGAGATGTACCTGTTAGGGACCAGGAACCAGACAGACAAAAACATAAAGTGCACCTTTATTGTAATAATCAAGGAAACTAACCATATCTTGATTCAGGAGCATATACCAAAAGACAAGCTGGGGTCAGGAACCAAGACGGGTGCAGAGACAAGCCATGGTCAGGAATACAGAGATCAGCGATGTCAGGAACAAGCCAGGTATCAGGAGCAAAGAGGGACGTGAAGGAAAGCCAGGTCATACACTGGTAATCAGGAACACAGGGTTAATTAGCCTCCAGCTGTGTAACTCTGAGCAAAGAAGCAGCCAGACCATAACAGTCCCAAATAGGACATGGGCACAGACTGACCCAATGTCAATTTAAAATATATATATATGCGCTTCCAAATGTGGCCTTTGAGCCCCCACACAACCTGACAAACCTATGTAAACAAAATACTACCACAAACTGTGACAAAAGCTGTTGGTAATGTATGTTAGTGTATGTGTAAGGACTTACCTGCCTCTCCGGTCCCGCGCCGTGGCCGGTCCCGAGACGCTTCCTCCTCGACCGGCTTCCTGGGCAGCAAGTACCACCTCTACCCGGTCGGCGTCTTCACCGCGTGGCCGACCACGCGGCAAACAGGCAGCACAGCACCACCGTGTGGCCAAAAAGTAATATTACACGTTACATACGTAACGTGTTCTTATAACCTCGGGTGACCTCCTTAATGCAGGACACACCTCCACCTGTCCCTATTTAAACCTGGACGTCCTCTTCTGGTTCACCCTTGGTTGGTGTATTCTGTGGTTTTCCTGTGCGAGTTGCTGTGACTATTTCTTCGTTTGACCCGGCTTGCTGACTTTGTTCCTGTCTCCTGATTTGGCTCCTGATTCCTGTTCGTCTGGTATTGATTCGGCTTGTTGACCTCGTCTCTGGATTCTGATTTGGCTTATCCTGATTACCTGTCTGACCCGGTTGGTTCTCTGACTTTCTGGTTCCTGTTTGGCTAACTCCGCCATCTGGGGTCCTACCTCACCATATCGTTACAGTATGCCTGTGTGTCTGCCTGGGTATGATAGAATGGGTGTCTGGATATGTTAGAATGTGTGTCTGGGTATGTTCGTGTGTAAACATGGGTCTTTGGGTATGTTAGTGAAAGTGTGTCTGGGTATCTTAGTGTGTGTATGTGTGTATTTTAGTGTGTGAACATGTGTCTTTGTCTGGGTATGTTAGTATGTGTGTCTGGCTATGTTAGTGTGTGAACATGTGTCTTTGGGTGTTACAGGGTCACCGTACCCAAGGCTAGGTGCCCCTGTTTGAGGGCTGAGGAATCACACGGATATGGATAGCTCCTGCTATCCAAGGAATAGTCAGACCACAATTGGTAGTAAAACAAGAACAGCACATACACCTTATATAGATAGATTAGTTCTATCAACAGACGTTCTCAATATACACAGAACCCAACCCCAAATCCCATCAGCTCGGGGAGTATACAGGCAATTGATTGGAGGGGAAGGGATTAAGGGATACAGTGTGTTTTCCTCCTTGTAGTGAGGCTGCCGTCTGGGCAAACAGAGATGTGCTGGCCGATTAAAAGCTCCAGCGTACATGATTGTAACTTTGAAGGGCTGGAGCTGCAGCCACATTCAGTCTGGCTATAACTTACAAACATCCTTTAAAATATTACTGGGCCATGGGATAATAAACACGACACAGACGCGCTCCATGACCTGTCTAAACCACACAGGAATCCCCAGCAAAGACCTCCAAAACACCCTCACACTATGAAACACTTTGTGCAAACTGCCCCAAGACAACCCGGCCCAGATTTCCACGAAAAGGTCTGTTTCTGCTCAGGGACAGGATTTCCGGGGCAAGTCCAGTTAACCTGGCCCTGGGCTTTTTACCTGATGGAGGTACCCTACGCAGCTGGCTGGGTCACTTGAATGGCAGGTATTGGGTGTGATTACTTTATGTTGTAATAATTGCATTCAGAAATGTAAGGCCCATATTGGTGTCTATAGATCCAATATAACCCTCTGCCTGCTTGAAACCCCTGAAGTTTAGATAGTTCAGTGAATGAAGTCCTATGTCTCATCAGTTTTTGAGGCTTTTTTTTTGTAATGTAGCATCAGTATACAGGACAAGCTTTACCAAAACCCCGGTACTTGTTTCTTTGTTCCCTCCTATTCTATGAAGGGAAATAACTGAACCCTTAAGGGCCAATGAGGTAGGGGATAGATCACCAAAAAACTGGTCTTTGAGGACCAGGGACTTATCTAATATGTCATGCATTCAAATCTGTGCAGAAGCACTGTGCAGCTTGGGATAGCAGGAGGACAGTTGTGGCTGACCGCTCCATGACCCAAGCTGACAGTCGACTACCAATTAGGTGCATTTCCGTGCACATGATCACTTTTACGGCTAATCACATGCAAGAACAATGTTAAATGATAAAGGCAATGTTGAGAAACATTGCCTTTGTCACTGTGCTCAGCCCCCTCCTTCTTACTTGTGAGCATGAGTTTGAGAGAGACAAGTATCTTAGCGTGTTCTGCATCATGTTAAAATCATTAATACATTTAAAATTATTTTTACTGCATGTTCAGTGTACTTGCACTGTACCCTAAGGGGTAAATCCTCCCCCCTCCATATAAGTCATTGTTTCTAGTTAGTGGCGAATTGGTGGTTAGGGCCAGGGTTAGATTTTGGGGTAGGTAGGGTAAAAAATAAATAAATAACCCTGAAAAATAAGTACTTTTTTCCCAGCTATATATTGCCAAAGAGCCAAATTCCCGCTTTTACCGCCACTTCAGGAACTTCTGCAGATGTCACCAATTTTACCCCAGTTCAATTTATGGGATTGTACATGGGGGATGATCTATGGGAGGAAATAGCTTTCCAGACTTTTGCAGCCCAATATCTTGAAACCAATCCTAATTCCTATATGGCAAGACAAAATACATGATATGACACACTAATAACATGCTTACAATGCTCATGGGGATTATAAAGAAACCTCTACTGTCATACTGGAGCACTGACACCATTTGCTTTACTCCTGTTTTCCTACAATCCAGATATGAAATGTATTTGGATTCCTTATATTTTAATGATAATACCAAGTGTCTGCCCAATTCTTACCTCCAATATGACAGGCTCTTAATTAGTCACTTCCAGAGAACGTTTGAGGAGGTATATACCCTCTTGAAGGAAATATGTTTAAACAGTTTATCCCTCCTTGCACTTCAGGTGTGGAGTCAAATTCTACAAGCTACATCCATTATAGAACAAAGGGTACCGCTTATATGTGTATAATTTTTATTCTACCATCCCTTTGTTCAAGATTCTTTCTCAACACAGTAGCATGTAGCACAATAAAATTAAACCATGAAGGGCTCCCAAAAGAAGTGACAAAAATTCAATTAATTTCAAGGATTAAAGAGCATGTGCCTTCTGGGCCTGTGGTGTCTTTAACAATCCCTAATAGAGGTGTGACAGCACATTTTCCCTGCAAAATTCCCCAAACCTCAAAAATAGAAAGATGCACAAAAGGGTTGCAGGATGTGCTACAAAAATGACTGTAAAAATTAAACAAGGTCTTACTGTCCTGATTGCCCTGATCAGCCCTGATCAGTTCTGTATTGGCAACTGTTTCAAGATTTATCACACAGTTGAGAATTACTACATTTTATTTTGTCCTTTCTCCCATGTTTTACTACGTAAGCCTCCAGGGCCTTGGGATTCTGGAAGGGCCTGAGGGCCAGCCTCCTCCCTACAGACTATGGGCCCTGGCCTTGGAAGGGGTTCTGTTTTTTGGGGGGGTGAGTCCAAGGGGTCAATTGGGACTACTTCTTCCTGCTGGTACAGAGTGCCACGTTTCCCCAGTTACTAGAAACTCTAAAGACTCAGACATAGATTTGGGGTACCTGCATTTTTGGAGCGGGTTTTATGTGTGGTGGTTTACTCCCCATTGGGTCAGGACTTACAGGGCAGAGACCTCTATGGCCAGTATTTGCACAAAGAAGTGATATCCAGTTGTAAACTGGTTTGAGGCAGAAGTCAAGGAAATGCCCGTGTTTACCATCGTTCCCACAAACTACAATAGCAACACCCTACTTGGCTCAGGTGGGCCAAGTGCAAATACTGAGGAGTGAGCAAAGGAGGGCCTGCTTGAGAACTATTTGCTGTGACTATTGTATGTAAATTACCCTATTTTAAATACTGTTGTGTTTTACATTAAAATGAGTTCCTGATTTAACCCTGAAGCATATAGTCTTGGGAGGTGTTAGTGGCCGAAACAGTCCTAAGCTAGTTTCTGTATTTATGTGTGTCAGCCTGCGGCCATATGTAAGGAACTGGGTCCATGCTGATGACTTAAAGGACCCAGCCCGCCCAAAGATGGAGTTCAGGAGCCATTGCGCGGTAGCGGAGATGGACAGGGCCTCATGCAGGGTGACCGCACTCACCTGGGTGTTGAGTATCTACCAGCGTCCTGACATAGCAGCGGATGTAGTCCATAACTAAGTGAAATCCTGCAGTAATCCTCAATAAACTGAGTTCTGTTTGCACCCTGTTATGACTAGTGATTGGCTTGATATGAAGGGTTAATCCCTTGGGTTTTCAGCGGCAAGGAAGATCAGCGGAGCACCACAGAAATGTTAAAATGGCCTCTGTCACTTAAGCTACAAATAGAAAAAAACAGCTTGGTCTGTGAGGGGCTAAACAAGGTCACCAAATAATGAAATTTTGCAGGAATTAATCCCCACAGAAAAACTTATTACCTAATATCTCTTAAAACTAAAGGTTAGTTGCCTGCTATTTTGAATTAAAGATGCTACACTTATAGAAAGCTCTGTAGCACAGGGGTGTCCAAGTTTTTTCTGCAGTAGGCCACTTCATCAGAATTGTATATGTGCAAGGGCCGTACTCATTTTTCACTGTGAGAAAATATGGCCTTTAATAAAATATGCAGATTAAATAAAGTAAATGACACAAAACCTTTTCTTTTCCTCTTACTTATTTCTGGGCCTAGAAAGTTTTGTGACTACAAATCCAGGATTCTGGATAAGTAAAAATGAAATAGTTCTATTTATCCTAGGGATACACCGAAATGAAAATTCTGGACCAAAACCGAAAATTTGGGGTTCATTAGCCGAAAACGACCCCCACCTTTAAAAATAATAAAAGTAAGTTACACACCAAAATTGTACAAAAAATTTGATAACAGCAATCACACTCCTTTTATACCCAGGCAACAAGTAAATGCTGGAACCTAGGCATGATGGGACTGTGATTGCTACTAACAATCACACTCCTATCATGCCAAGTCAGCCAGTACATGCTGGTACAGGGTGGCTGTATGTGCAGACCCCATACTGCTGGCAGCATCAATACACAAGGGGGGCAGCTAGCCAGGTTTCAGCATGTACTGGCTGACTTGGCATGATAGGAGTGTGATTGCTAACAGCAATCACAGTCCCATCATGCCTAGGTTCCAGCACTTACACATCCATGCTATCACATCACATACACACTAATTCATTCATTCATTCACAAATTCATTCCCTCAATTATGCATACTCATTCAAACACCCTCCCCCACCCCTTTACCTGCACTGCAGCTCTCTCGATGCCGCTGACAGACTTCAGCAGGGGGCGCAGCCTCCCTCTATGTTCTCTTGTACTGCACAGAGGAAGCAGGACTGGAGCAGAGTCATGAGATGTCAGGTGAACTCTGCTGAGTTCCGCTTCCTCTGTGGAGTACAAAAGACCCTCCCACGGGTAAGCAACAGGGCTCTTATGATCCTGGTTGCCAATCTCACGCGGGCCACACCTCAAGGTGCCACGGACCGCATGTTGGACGCCCCTGCTCTAGCATGTTAAGCATGTAAATAATATCATATATTTTTTATTTTATTCTTTCTTCCAAGAGGCTGATTAAATAAAAAAAAAATTAAATTATTTGAAGAATTATTTCTGAAAAGAGAGTGAGCATTCAAAAATAATAGTAATGCAGTTTCTAATGCTCAATTTAGTTATAAAAGTATTAGATTTAGCACATTAAGTTGTACAGCAACTTTAAAAATAGAAATTTGTTCAAAACTAGTTAATTTTGTAAAATACAACCCTTAATTAAATTGTTGAATATGAGAGAAAATACTTATGTGGTTTATGTATATAGCCACTTAAAAATGTCCACGTTTATTATGTTGTCAATTTTGCTTTAGAGATTTCATCAAAATTATGCTTTTAATTATCAAGCCATGTTCCCCATAATTATAATGAATATGGTTACATCAATGAAGATAATCACCATAAAGTTTGCAAATAGCATTAATTTAAAGCATTGTTGGTCACATTACAGTATTTGTTTCTAGTTTTTTGTTGTCACGTTAAGCAAGTTTTCTGGAAATGGATGCATTCTTCTTGCTGTTCAGCTTGCCTATACATAGGCCCATGATCTAAGATAATGATATACTTTGTTAGCCAATGATTTTGCAGATATGTGATAAACCTTCCAGTGTGGATAATGCATTTGGCAAACATGAGAGCAATAATAAACTAATGTAGAAACCATAAATCCTCTCACACAAAGGGTTAAATATTCAGTATATGGGTGGCACTACCCGTAGTTGGTGTATAGCACTATGGGATCTGCTGGCGCTATATAAATAAATCTAATGTGTTAAAGGGTGTGTGTAAATGTATGGAGTGAGTGTATATGTTAGTATATTCTGTTAGTGTGTGTACGTGTTACGGTATGATGTAAGTATGCCTGTATATGTAAGTGTATATATTATCTGAAATAAATAAAAACAGCAAATAGTGTTAGGGTGTCTGTATGTTAGTGTATGCTATAAGTATGCGTGTCTTGGCATATGATAAGAGAGGCGTGTCAAGGAGAAGTGGTGTCTGGAAGAGGAAGTGTGTATATTTAGACTTGTACATATGGATTTTCATGAATTTTAATTTGAACAAAATTTATCAATTTAATTTGTTCATACGAATGCCTGAAAATGAGGAGGAGACCCCAACAAAACAAACCGAAAGCTCTGAATTTTCTTTTGACTTTTGTTTTTCTTTCTCACGCTAACAGGTCATCATGAACCTGCACAACATGAGAACATTAGTTTACAATAGCTGAGGTGGTAAGGATTAGCCACAAATACCCCAGTCTAGATTGCAAGCTCAGAAGAGCAGGGCCCTCTTTTCCTCATGCACCAGTTTCTTATTGTGTATAAGTTTAAAATATTTTACTGACTGTGTTATAACAGTGCTACAGAATCTGGCGCTATTTAAATGTAATGGTGTTCAGCCATTAATGAATGACTGTGTATTATAGGGGCTGCAGATAGTGTGTAGAGTACTGCAATTCCCCTGAAGTTCAGCCAACAATATGGCTGCTGAATATTATTGTAGATGCAGTCAACAAAATTCACCTTTAAATATGGGTCCCATTCTACCTATCACACCAAGTATTTTTTTAAATACTTACTTTTTTGCTGACTACCTTCCCCTGCAGAATGCTCTCCTCCAACATGCTCCTGTCACAGAGCTGGATAGTCCGACCAACTACCTTCACTGACTTGTGCTTCCTTAGCGTGGGACAACACTCTTTTCCCTGGTTTCCCAGTCACTAGCCGAGACTCAGTGTAGGATATAACCAAAACGAAGACTGATTTATTTCTCACACACAGGGCTGGATATACCCAGCAAAACTAACATTAACATAAATCAAGATATTGGGATACAAACCGCCCCCTTAACCCCTTCGTGACAAAGGCTGATTTTACTTTTTGTACCCTTCGTGACAATGGCCTTTTCAACATTTCTGCGCTGCTTGTGTTTAGCTGTAATTTTCTTCTTTCCCGTTTACTGAACCCACACACATTAGATTAGGGCTGCAACTAACGATTATTTGAATAATCGATTAGTTGGCCGATTATTTTTTCGATTAATCGATTAATCGGATAAAAAAAATGAATGTAAATTTTTCATTTATTTAAAAT
>VKOC01000004.1:8763616-8796169 GCA_009364415.1 Spea multiplicata
GGGCAGTTATGCTTAATGAGGTGTTTAGGGTTAATTTCAGGGGCCGTTATGCTTAATGGGCTGTTTAGGGTTAATTTCAGGGGCAGTTATGGTTAATGGGATGTTAAGGGTTAATTTTAGGGGCAGTCATGGTTGATGGGGTGTTAAGGGTTAATTTAATGGTGAGGGTTAATTTAATTAATTTAATAAAGTTAGTTTAAGGTGCAGTTGCAGGTAAAGGGGAATGTAAATCCTGGGGGCAGTGATTATTAATGTATTATTTATAACAGTATGGTGACATTCTCTGAATGATTAGAATGCCAATGAAGGCAGAGAGTCGTTCAAAGATCCGGATCTTACAATGATCCGGATCTTACAATGATCCGGATCTTACAGATCCGGATCTTACAATGATCCGGATCTTACAGTGATCCGGATCACTGTAAGATTCGGATCCCTGTAAGATCCGAATCTTTGAACGACTCTCTGCCTTCATTGACATCACTGGAGGCAGGGGGGAGGATTCATATTGAAGGGGGCGGGGCCAATCGTTAGTGTGCCTGCACGGAGTTACTGGAAAACAGTAACTCCGTGCAGACACACTGAGTGATCCGAAGATTCGGATCATGAATCGGATCATTTCAGTGAACGAATCGAAATGATCCGATTCATTTTAATGATCCGAACTTCCCATCACTAGAATAACCTAGCAAGAGTCACATGGGGTCCTATACCACATCGCCAACAGCTTGTAGGCTGTCTCTGGCACGCTGGTTGCTATTGAGCATTTATGTGCCCATGCGCAGACCCCATCCCATTGTGGTTCAGTCAGAGTCTCACCCAGGGCGGCCTCCCAGGAGCCAACAAACCTCGGCGGTGAGGAGAGGTCAGCGGCCATCAACAGACGGTAGAGCGAAGAGATCCCACCCCTAAGCAACGAGTTATTTAGAGTTAAAAAACCCTAAATATGTCTGATGCCCCTGGCCCCACCAGAGCGCTCTTTGCTGTGCTTGTTGGGCTGGTTGTGGCCCCGGGCCGTGTGGGTCGGTGTTGTTTGTGGCGATGGGATTATCTCCTAATCTGAGAGCGTTTTGATATAAGGCACAATTAAGTGTCATTTGCTTTGCTGTCTGATGCTTTAATCACTTAAATCTCGGTCAGGACATGCGCAGCATCAGCGAGATTTCCGCTCCATTCCGACAAGTCCTGCTTCATCTCCCTAGCGCTAGTTCTGTCTGGCACTGAGAGGGTTAATCGCAGACGTCTCGGGAAGGAAGCAGCGTTTGGTGGGTGCAGGACCTCCCGTCATACTGACAATAAAATAACAGAAGAGGGCCCCGCTCCTGGGAGCTTACAATCTATTACAGCCTCCGTTTGGTGTCTGCTCTCTTCCTCCCGTCCTTGGGCTCCCCGCATGTCTTCCTGCAAACTTTATTTTTCCCTGGATTTGGTTGCTGTGTAATTTATTTTGAGGGTTTTTGATTTTTAAGGGTAATCATTTTATCTTTTTTTCTGTATTAAGATCTTTAGCGATAAGATGAATCCTTTTTCCAAACTTCTGAGTAAAAGTTCAGGATATTCCGTGTACCTGCGGTATATAAACACGCATCCTGCCACCGGCTGGCCACATGGCACAGGGACATGCACTAGGCCCTTGAGCTTCATGTCTAATATCTCTGCTGCCACCTGCTGGCCACATGGCACAGGAACGTGCCCTAGGCCCTTGAGCTTCATGTCTAACATCTCTGCTGACACAACTGTTCTGCTGCCACCTGCTGGCCACACAGCACACAATGTAACAGGGACTCTTACTTCGTCTAACTTCTCTGCTGCCACCTGCTGGCCACATGGAAAATGGTCTTTTTTACCCAACTTTTTACCCTTCTCCTTCCTGCCACCAGTTAATGCATTAACCCATTCACTGATTTATGCAGAGGCCTGAAAATCTGTGTGTGTGTGGGGGGGGTTAAAGTCCCGTATACCTCCATGCATATCTACAGACACATATGTAACGGGTGTTTGGGTAAACCCACCAATATCTCTGGGGTCATTTACCCCAGTTACCTCTTTGTGCTCTGCAGGCCAATCCTGAGCCTCCGCTACCTGGGAGTTGGGGTACATAACTGTGGCAGTGCCCCCACCCCACGGAGCATCCGGGGTATGGATGGGGGTCCCGCTGGGAACAGCCGAGTGATTAATAAAACTGACACAGGGCTAACTTACAATTAACTTTGTACTGCACAGCAAAACACTAAATGTAACAGAAAACATGAAATATAGTAGAATAAAATATACAGAAATGAAATATACAACACAAGGTTCACCCACCCACAACAATCACTGCGGCCCACCCTAATCTTCGCCCTAGTGGCCGCTGGGTACCTTTAGTTGGTGCACATAACACAGTTGGGGCCCATGAGTAACTTACTCCACAGTATGGGTTGAATTGTATTGGAAACTTCAGTATGTCAGTGGGACTGGAGATCAAAAAGCTTTTATTGGTGTGTGTCTAAATTCAGGGTGCCCTGTTGTGGATACAGGGGGAGAGGTTTTAGGCTTACCACTCCACCATCTGCAATCAGGGCAGTTCAGCCTTTAACCTCTTCACTGCCAACTCTGCTGCAAGCAGCTCTGTATCTCTGTCTGCTGGAAGCTTCTGCCAGGATGCTGCAGCTCTCCTCTGAGCATGGATTTGAAGCCGGCCTCTGTTCCTAGGCCTCTCTCACTCTCCTTCTCTCTCAGCAAAGGTCCTTCACCTCTGGCATCCAACTCTCCACTCCTCTCCCCAAACTCCAATGGCGCCTTTTTCACCTCATCCATGTGCTTTGCAGTTCGCCATCTGCTGGTCACTCCATAAGAACTGCAGGTGAGTCAGTGACACAGCAGCCATCACTAAAATCCCTTAAGGGGTTACATAACATTAAACTTTCTTGTTTCTCAAATGTCCACAAAAAAGCAATGACCAAATTCTTTGCAGGTTTCCATGTCAATCATAGCCGGGTCAGAATGAAGAGAACACTTTCAAAAAAAGTCAAAACAGAAGATGCATAGCATGGTCAGGACAAGCCTAGTCAAAACTGTAATATCACACCAAAATCAAGGAGGAACAATTCAGGAGTGTCACACCAACCAAGGATGATAATGAAGGTTCACATAGGGCCATCCGGGGGCATGTAATGTCTGACGTGCGACCAGAAGATTGTGCATATTTTTTGGATGGCACCTTTCTTTAGGCTTAAAATTAGGATCAATGGTTTCAAATATCGTTGGGTGGGCTATGAAAAGGTAACTGATCACCTTTTCCCCCTATATGTTTTTACACTTTTAAGGAAAGTGGGCAGTGTTTTTTTTTTAAATTGACTGTTGTTGCCTTAACACATAACCCAAACAAACGACAAATGGTGCCTAGCCTAGTGGCAACCACCCCATAAATACCCTCCATAAACCCCTCGTGGGCTCCATGTCCACCCCCTGGCTTCCCAAAGGGGCTTTAAAATGGATTTTTCACGTTTCTTCAAACCGGGGGATTTAAAGGCAGGGAAGGGTAGGATTTTCGTATACCGTATTTGCTCGATTATAAGACGACCCCCCAAAATCTGAATATTAATTTAGGAGAAAAAGCCTGAATATAAGACGACCCTATAGGAAAAGTTTTACCAGTAAATGTTAATTCATGTAAACTATTACATTTTTTAATAAAAGCTATGATTGAGAAAAATATTTTTTTTGTTTTTATTTCCTTGTATTTTCCAACCTGTCCCCCAGTTACGCACATCTGCCCCCAGGCTTGCCACTCCAATATGGCACTGTGGCCCATGATATGCCTTTTAACCCTCTAAAATGCCACTGTGCCCCATGATATGCCTTTTAACCTTCTATATGCCACTGTGCCCCATGATATGCCTTTTCACCCCCTATGTGCCACTCTGCCTCCAGAAATGCCTTATACCCCTATATGCTACTCTGGCATTTAGGGGGTTAAAACGCATATTATGGGGCAGAGTAGCATATAGGGAGGTATAAGGCATTTCAGGAGGCTGAGTGGCATATAGAGGGTTAAAAGGCAAAGGTTCCAGTGAGGGGAACTCTGATCTCTGACGCATACAACGCATACAACATCCGCTGCTAACCGCACCTCCTTCTGGCTGCAGCGGAAGATGTCTACACCAATCGCGTAGATGTCTACACGCTGCACCGGCTACATACCGGGGACTCAGAAGCACTGGTATGTTGGGGGGGGGGGACAGGAGGATCCAGGTCCCCTGGCAGCGCTGCGGGGATCTGGATCTTAGTCTCATAGTCAGACCTATTTGAGGTCTGATTATTAGACGACCCCAATTATAAGATGAGGGGTATTTTTCAGAGCATTTGCTCTGAAAAGAACCTCGTCTTATAATCGAGCAAATACGGTAGTAGAATCTATTTAGCAGGTTTTTTCATTAGCTTTTTTGGATGAGTAAAATATTTTGTCCTGAAAAAAAAAACTATAAAAAAACAACAAAAACATGTGGGTACACTAAATGAATGAGGAGAAAATAACAGCTAAACAAGAGCACCGCAAAAGTGTTAAAACAGCATCGGTCCCAAAGGGTAAAAAGAAACCAGCCTGGTCCTTAAGAGGTTAAAGGCCTCTCTGGACCACTGGAGGTCGGTCTGATGAATTAAAAAAACGAATGCATATATCAATGAGAAGTTAATTCACTGGGTAAAGCTAAATTGTAGTCATGGCATTTCATAATTTAAAAGCACAGATCAAAAAGGACAAAACAAATGTGAAATTCTATTTATTTAAAGAAAGGAGAAGGATAATTGTCACTTACATTGTTGTACTTATACGAAAGGAATTAAATGGTAAAAAGAGAACAGACATTCAGCTGAACAGTGAAAAGATCAAGGCACCTTCTAGAGTCCAAAGGGCTATTTAGTAGTGCACTTTGGTTCTATTTATTATTTTATGGAAAGTATTTATAGAATTTTAAACATATGTACATTATGGGTATAATGTATTAATGTATATGTGTTATGTTTAAAAAAAAATAAATGATACACGCAAAACAACAAGGGTGCAGGAGAGGAAGAGGACTCAAGTTAATTTTGCATTTCAGACAGACTCTTAACATTTTAGCAGGCTGCTAGCATTAGTCTGGTAACATTTCAATATTTTACATACATTTGCTTTAATCACAGCCAACGTTTTCCTACTACTGCAAAACAAACTGAGACGCCAGAAAATATCTTATTAACCCCTTCCGGACCAGCGTTGGCAAACTGCGTCTTCTCTTGAAGACCACAGTTTTTTTTTTTATATTTAAATTCCGTGCTCGTGATTCGCTGCAAAGCGATCATGTGCACGGAATTGAGGGGGAGTGGCTGCTACGGATTGCTGGGGACACCTAGCGGTCAGTAGCAGCCGCCCCTCGCGATTCCAGCGTTTAAAGCGACGCTGGATCGCGTATCATCGATGACGTACCTGGTACGTCCCGGTCTGCCGGTGACCTTTGACCCGGAAGTACCAGGTATGTCCCGGTCTTGAAGAGGTTAATGTAGACTGTTGATTGACATAACACTAATAAATGATTTGTGATATTATGTGCTGTGGCTGAGCAAACACTTGTCCCTCCTGCTGTTGTGTAGAAGACTCCCTCGATTCTCTGCCAATTTATAGGTTAGTCAGAATAAAAACTTGGGCAAACATGCTTATATAGTATCACAGTGGTAAGATACAATTCCATTAATGACACTCAATGATACATTATATATGCAATATTGTTGCAGTCTTCGATGAGTAACTTTTGCTCGTTATTTGGTGCCTCTATTAATAACTCCACATGAAAAATCTTTATTTTATGATTTGCGCCTTAATATTTGTTATTGCATTTCCCTGACAATGAATCAAGGATGGACAGTATTTGGAGATCCAGTTTAGTTGGCCTATGATGTCTTCTATGAATAGTATCATGGCAGGTAAATTGGAAGAGGTTCACTTTTCCTGCCAATAATACATTCATTACAGCAAATGCCATACTGTTTCAATGCAGGGAGCAAACCACATCCAGGTCTGATGGATGTGGGCTTTGGGTTTCTGTTTACGTAAGACTGCAAGTATTTTATCATCTAGCTGTCATTTTTCAGTGTGATCATATCTTTGGCTTTCAATCTCTGTGTAAATTGTCAGGAATTAGTGAACGTACTTGTGAATGTGAGAATATTTTCAGCTTAATTTCATAGTAGTTGCAGGGTTAAGCAGCAGAAATGTTTCTGAAAACTACAAATGTACCAATGGCTTCCACAGTCTTAGTCATGGACACTAGGCTGATTGTTCATAATCATTGTCTACACTTGATTATTGGTTATGTCATTGATAATAATAATACATCAAGTATCTTTTTCAACAGATGTAAACTGTAGCCTATAATCTAAATAAATGGGGAAACAGAGGAAAAATCAGACACTTAAAACACAATGACATACTTAAATAGATCTGAATAAATAGATTCAAATGTATGTTTTATTCCTTAAACCTAAAATTGTCACTAAATCTACCCCTAAATAGGCCATATACTGCTCAGTGTATTAACAATATATGTGAGGCTGTTTTCCCCCCAGAAATACTAACTCAGGAAAAATCCATATGTTTCAATGTTTGTGTTGTTCGGAGCTGGCTTGGATCTTATTAGGAAAGTTTAATTTGAAGTCAGTTGAAAAATGCAGATTTAAGAGCCCTTTTCTATAATGCGGCAATATTTTCTAACAACAACTGTACATATGACTTGGCTTCTAGCAAAAACTTAGGCAAAAAGAAAACTGGATATGGTTAGCTATACAGCACAGAAAAAGTCCTAAAGTTAAACCTAATGCACAAACTTCCATCATTTCAACCTAAGACAGAGCAAGTCTCGGAAGTAAACATGTTCCCCAGTCTATACACAGTGTAAATAAATTGCTTCCTTTATGCAATACTCTAAGGTATTGCACGGTTGTCAATAAATATTTTTATATGTTTTTAGATTTGAACATTGGAAAGATGGACTACAAATACTGGCTGAAGTTAATGCGGAGTCTAAGTACATTTGGCCATAATAATATTTTAGACAAGCCAATGAAAGCCCAAGAGAACTCTTTGGTTCAGCATTATTTGATGTGACTGACAATCCAAAGGCAAACCAACCAAAGACTGCCATCTGGCTGGTGGTAATATTAGACCATCATATAATAACAAGGTGTAGGGGACTAACATTTTTTAGGCTTTTTTTTTTCTTCACATGCTTAGCTTGTGTTCTGGAGTGACCTCTAAAATGTCCATTTTCACTGTGCCCTAAAAGAGGGGAGAAGGTTTGATATAAATTGGTCCATTTTATAGTTTAATTTCTGGGCTTGTAGCTTAAAAATACAGTTGGCTCTATTTAAGCTCACTATATTTATATAATTATATAATAATTTTTGGGCTTTATTCACTAAAGTGGGAGCGGGTAGCAGAGTTTCTAGGAGAGCTCTAGCCCAAGATAACAATTTGTTCTCAAGTTACCACTGAAACACTGTAAGTTTGCCTCCTTCCTCTGTAACCTGCACTGAAATTCAGACACATGCAAAAGAAGCTCACTTTTGCCCAGACCTCACATGATAGAAAGAAAACCATCTTGTCCCTTCTTCTAAATGCCTGTCTTTACTGATGTAATGATGTCCAAAGTATAGAAATTAATTTACAATCTCTTTATGTGGGGAGTCTCCTGCTAAAGTCCGGCTTCAGTTATACCTTTTTCTGGGTAGAAGAGGGGTCTTTGGCCATGCCCACTCAAGGCATTCTGGTGCTAGCCCCACCCTAATGAGTGGTTAGTTCAACCCAATGGATCGCGAGTCTCACCCCTTTGCTAAACCACCCTCCATTCGTGAAAGCTAACAATGGGACGTTGAAATAATGTTTTGAAATATAAACTCAATTTAACGTACATATTTCTCAAAATAAGAAACAAAAATGATAGTAGCAGAACATCATATGAAAAGTGTGGCCAATAGCTGATGCAGTATTACCCCCATCAATCTTGCATAGTACAGCAGCAAGAAGGACACATTTTGGCCAACTGTCTAAAGCAGGGATCTCCAAACTCGGGCCCTCCCATACTCCTCAGCCAGCCCCTTAGCTGAAGGAGCATTATGGGAGATGTAGTCCTGCAGCAGCTGGAGGGCTGAGTTTGGAGATCCCTGGTCTAAAGTTTTTAAAGTGGGGGACCACAACAGTGCAAGTTTTTATATATTACATACCTCACAATATCCTGGACCAATGTTTATGCAAGGAGCTTGTAAATACCTGCACAGATACTGTCAGGGCTCTGTGTGGGCCAGTCAAATTCTTCCACACCGAAGTCATCCAACCATGTTTTTATGGACCTTCCTTTGTCCACCACTACATGGACAAAAGTTTTGGGACACACCATTTAATTATTGAAATTAGCAGGCTAGGCCCAGTGAAGGAAAAGCTTAATGCTTCAGCATACCAAGATATTTTGGATGATGCTATGCTTTCAACTTTTTAGGAAAGGTTGGGAGAAGGGCCTTTTCTGTTCCAGCATGACTATGCCCCAGTGCACAAATCAAGTTCCATATGATATCCAGACATGGCTGGATGAGTTTGGTGTGGAAGAACTTGACCGCCCGCACAGAGCCCTGACCTCAACCCCATCAAATACCTTTGAGATAAACTGCAACAGAGATTGCGAGCCAGACCTTATTGTTCAGCATCAGTGTCTGACCTCACAAATGCTGTACTGGTAAAAATTCTCACAGAAACCAAAGCACATCTTGTGGAAAGTCTTCCCAGAAGAATGAAAGTTGTTGGAGCTGCAAAGCGAGCACAAACTTCATAGTAATGTGTGTGTATATATATAATATATATTATATATATATATATATATATTATAATGCAATGTCATTAAAATCCTTATAATCCTTTGTCCATATAGTGTACCTTTAGCAGATGAAAGTATTTTAAAGAGAAACATGTTGATGTGGTATTTGTGGAGATAAAGCTGAAGGGCATTGAGGTGGTAACAGTGAAGCTATGTATCCTGGACACTCTAATCAATATTAACTGACAGACACACCACTGTTATTGCTGACTATTGCTAATTCTTTGTAACAGCATCACAACTATAAGTGTATTTACATTTTACATTTAGCAATAAGCATGTACATTAAGATTGTGTTACATGTGCTACTGTCCACACCCTGTTTTGCAAATGTTTACTTAGTATTAGTATTATAGGTTATATTGCAGGATATTCTGGGACATTTTACTTTGGCTACTTACAGTGAATCCACTTGGAAAGGTGAAACCTGTTTTAAAACCATTGCCTTTAAATCCAATCCAATAGTAGTCAAGTACATTTAATATTCCACAGTTATTTGAGTAAGTACCACCAATAAGCAATAACAATATTTAGGGACCAGCCTCCCAGCTGGGATATAAACAAAGTTAGTATGTAAGGTCTTGGCATCTTATGTTCCTTGTCAAATTTGTGGAGCAGCGTCCTAGCACAGGTGGAAGAAATTAATAACAGAAACAAAATGCAAGGTAGATGTGAATACAGTCTAACTACAGTAACCAACAACATCAATCTAACTTTGATGCACATCTCAACCAGTGACTAGCTATACTGTTATAAAACCAAGGAAAATATATGAGATTATTTATGAAAACAAAAGACAGCATATTCACTGACCAAGTGGTTGTTATCCGGCAAGCTCTATGTTCTTCAAATTTAATACATCCCTATATATCATGCCATGTGGCACATCTGCACAGTTCATTGCTATATATGTATCCATATTTGCACCTTGCAAATAAATCTTTAGCTCAGACACGAGCTGGGAAAGATGATCACGAGCCTGACAGATGGAAATACCACAGATTATAGATTATAACTGCTAACACTCTCACAATGTTCTTCATTTCCCTGGAGGACAGGCCTCTAACAAGGACTACAACCACCAAATAAGGTGCACAGCTGCCAACGAGTGGTGATCTGGCTACTGCACCTCTTAAGCCGGGTTCTGTGTAAAGGCTGTCTTGTACAGCGGGCATTTATATCCATCTATATCCATGTATAAAGTGGATATAGAGACCTTATTTGCATTTGCCTACCTTCTGGCTTGTCTGGTATTTGTGGATGAGTGCTTCTACTACCCCTTAATTTTAGGTGGAAGAGTTTTCCATCACCTTTACCTGCCATAACTTTTGATAGATATATATATATATATATATATCTATATAGTTTTTGCCTGTTTATCCCTCTTATGCCATATAAATAACTTAATATACAGTCGTGTGAAAAAGAAAGTACAACCTCTTTGAATTCTATGGTTTTATCAGGACATAATCAGCTGTCCCCAAGCAGGTCTCAACATCAGGTAAATACAACATCAGATGAACAACACATGACACTGTGTTATGATTTACTCAACAAAAATAAAGCAAAAATGGTGAAGCCATGTGTGAACAACTAAGTACACCTTAGTATTCAACAGCTTATAGAACCACATTTAGCAGCAATAACTTGAAGTAATAGTTTTCTGAATGACTTTATCAGTCTCTCACATTGTTGTGGAGGAATGTTGGTCCACTTTTGGCCCACATCAATTGCCCTTGATTATTCTTTTTTAGCCATTCTGTTGTAGAGTTGCTTGTGTACTTGGGATCATTGTCCTGTTGTATGGCTCAATTTCAGCCAGGCTTTAGCTGTTGGACAGATGGCCTCACATTTGGCTCTAGAATACTTTGTTATACAGAGGAGTTCATGGTTGACTCAATTACTCCAAGGTTTCCAGGTCTTGCAAAACAAGCCCACTCCACCACCCTGCTTGACAGTTGGTATGAGGTGTGTGTGCTGATCCGTTGTGTTTGGTTTTTGCCAAACGTGGCACTGTGCATTATGGCCAAACATCTCCACTTTGGTCTCGTCTGTCCAAAGGACATTGTTCCAGGCATCTTGTGGTTTGTTCAGATGCAACTTTGCAAACCTAAGTCATGCTGTCATGTTCTTTTTAAAGAGAATAGACTTTCTCCTACCAACTTTTCCAAGCAAACCATACTTGTTCGGTCTTTTTCTAACTGTACCTTTGTGAACTTTAACATTTAACATGCTGAGGCCTGTAGAGACTAAGATGAAACTCTTGGGTTTTTTGCAATTTCTCTGAGCACTGCACAGTCTGACCTTGGGGTGAATTTGCTGGAATGTCTGCTCCTGGAAATATTGGCAACTATCTTAAATGTTTTCCACTTTTGAATAATCTTTGTCACTGTAGAATTATGTACTTTAACTTATTAGGAAATGGCCTTATAACCCTTCCCAGATTAATGGGCAGCAACAATTGCTTCTCTAAGATTATTGCTGATGTCTTTCCTCCTTGGTATTGTGTTAACACACCTGAATGCCCCAGACCAGCAAACTGCTAAAGCCTCAGTTTTTATAGCGTTGGTAACACTTCCTGATCATCAATTAATTGAGGGCATTTGATTAGTAGCACTTGTCTGTTGCTTAGCATCTTCATTTCTATGGAAGCAGTAAGGGTGCACTTATTTTTTCCACACATGGCTTCTCCATTTGGCTTTTTTTTGTTGAAAAAAATCAAGTTTAATATGTCATGTGTTGTAGACCTGCTAAGGAACAGATGATTGTTATTATGCGCCGACATGTAAAATCATAGAATTTAAAGTAGGTGTAGATTCTTTAACACGACTGTATGTGCCATTCCAAAAAAATTACAGTATTTATACATAATTTCATATGTCAGATCATACAATCACATTGGGATAACTTATTAGACAAATACAAACAGAGCAATTTACACAATGATACTATAGGGAGATAGTATAGTATCTTCATTTTGGTGTTACAGCCATAGACTCTTTGCTGCCCACAGAAAGCAGAGGCAAAGCAATGCTGGACCCCTTTCTAAAGTCTTCTCTATGCATACACTGTAGTCTTCAAGTAATGAGTTTCAGCATAGCCAGAATTCCCACAGTACCCTCAATTATTCCACTAACTAGGTAACTGGAATTATGTCACATGACAGCTCATTAACTAGAAAATGTAATGTGTTATTTAGCAGATCATAGAAGGCTTATTCCTTCTGGGAAGGGCTATATAATGTTTATAGGAGGGAGCTTCCTGGAAATCTTTCCTCAGGGACTACACCCTTTATTCTCGTGTCTCCTGAAATGAGTGATTTTTTGTGGTTGACTCACTTCAGTGAACACTGAATTTTTATGAATTAATAATTTGTAGCATTCATATCTGGAATCCCGTGAATCCCAATATGATTACCAGAGCACACTAGGCTGCAAAAGCAGGGTCATACAATCTCACGCATCTAATCTGGAGGGGAATATGTTTTTCATAATTTTAAACTTTATGAAAGTCATAATCTTTGATTTGTAGATTAACAGGTATATAAAAAGATTTGCACAGATGTTCACACAAATGTGCACATCCCTTTTAAATAATTTTAATATGAAACCTGAGCTTCAAACATGTTCTAAAGTCTACAGCCCACTGTCGTATTCATGGATTAAGTGAGGTGAAACTCTGCTTCATGGCTTATTTCTAAAGATGAAGGAATGATGGGAACCTATGATAGACAGTCACTTTCACAGTGTTTAACATATTGAGTTTATCAAAACTACTTATAGCTTGTGCTTTTTGTATTAGAGACATTTCATTTAAATGTTTGCACCAGGAAGACTGTGACAGAGTGCTATCTTATTTTAACATGTATGCCCTCTTTACATGGGTTTACTTTGCATATAGAATTCTATAATGGAGGATTTTAGAAAAATAGCAGATCATGTTAGTGTGTAAGGGTGCAGGGTACACATAACTCCTATGATGTTTTACACACTGTTCAAATAACCAATCACACTATAGCTTCTTTGACAGCAATACCATTTAAAGTTTTAACTGCATACCTTAAAAAACCCACACAGTGGGCAAATAATTATTAGTGTTATTGGATTTCTTAAAACACACCATATCTATTCTCCCCCATTATATAATAATAATAATGATCTGTAAATTGCTATTCTTACTGAATGTGTGTGTTTTTAAAATTTGCATTGAATTGTCTTTAAGATTTTGATCTCAATCAGAAATATACTTATATCTCCAAGAACACAACTAACAAATCAAACTACTTTTTTGTCTAATTGAAAAGATACAATAGGGATAATTTGTCAATTAATAAAAAGTACATAAAAAATGTACCTATTTTTATAGAAAGTGTTTTCTATTGTGCTGAAATTAACAATTTAACAGATTAACAAACTAAACAATAATTTTAAAAATGATAGACTGTTTAATCTGTTCATTTTTGTGTAGATGACACATTACATTTTCTAAAGGAAGTACATATACAATTGTCAAAATCATGTAAGTGTTAAAAATCTGTATCCGTATGTAAAGTATAACACCAGTAATCTTAAACAATGCATAGATACTGATCACTGAGTTATATCCCACAGTTGTGTCAAATACTTTTCACAACTGTCTCAAAATTATACAATTGTCAAAATAATTTACAAAACCCACAGTCTCCTCTAGCCTTTTCCAGGATCCTAAAATGTCCTCTTCCTCTCAGGTAAAACTCTTTCTCATGCACCTGTTATATGCATATGGCAAAACATTCTAATTTAGAACAATGCAACTAGTAAGAGCTAACAAGAACTTAAACTTATATCTGTCTACATGCTGCTGTGTCCAGTCTGCTATGTCAGTGCTCCTCAACCCTCTCCTCAAGGCACACCTAACAGTTCAGGAGTTAGGTATTACTCATGTATGTCTAAGGTACTTAAGGTGGTTATGTTTGTTAATTATGCAACATCTTTGACACACGCGAGTAATACCTAAATCTTGGACTGTTAGTTGTGCCTTGAGGAGAGGGTTGAGGAGCACAGTGCTATGGGGCCATAAATAAACACTATTCTATGGAAGAGCACTGAAAGGGTAATGGGACATCTAAATTTTCTTCTGTAGCATATAATATACATGTCAAGTTACGGTGCAATCCTGACACTAAAATGATTTTGCACTCTGATAACGCTAGATAATCACTTGACAGAGTGGTATAAAAGGATTTTTTTTATGTCAAGAAAAATAGTTGTTTAAGTGTAGAAGGCATTTCGGGTTAAGTCATTTATGCTGCCCAGGTGTTGTATTTATATATCAGCGATTGTGCATATTGCACTTATCTATTGAACATAAAATTTATTTTAATTGAGTCTTTCCATGACAAACCCAAGCATTACACTGTGACTTGTCATTTTGATGTATTTTAGGCTTTACTGGTCTGCAGACTTAAGTGTGTGTGTAGTAGATCTTAATTTGAATAATTATGAAAAGGTTTCTTAGGAAAAGGCTTAAAGGCTAATAAATAATTAAAAAAACCCAATAAAGTGAGCTAAGTGATGTCATTGTGACATCACTGGCATTAATAATATGTTCAAGAGGACCTCTAACCATATTTTTTAAAAAAACTAAATATATAAAAATACAAAAAATAATAAAAAAATTAAAAAATATGTATGAAAAGATAAAACATTTTTTTAAAAAACCCTACATCGCCATTGCCTAACACAACATCTACCCAGTATAACCCTCCTGCCCCTGTTCACAACCCCCAAACCCGTTAAGCCATAAGCATAAAAATTCTACGAATAATGTACACCTTATAGTATGTTCCCTATAAGTGCTAGAAACGTATGGAAACTCTATATACATTAGGTATTTCTGAAATCAGGACACCTGAATTGATAAACTTGGAGGGGATTTTCCATCACTTTACCTAATGTTGTGAAGATTCAGAGGGAAAATCTATAAAACAAAATTGGATTTTTTTTTCTAATTTTTAGTTTTTACTAAATTTCTCATTCTAAACGTTTAGCTTATCATCTAACTATGGTATCAAAAGAAAGTTCTATCTCTCCTTAAAAAAACAATATTTAGTTTACATGGGTACACTATTCACAGGGAAAGAGAATAATCGCTGAACTGACGTAGCGCAGAAATGGCAAAATTGCTCCGCCACTTGAGGTACCAAAAACCCCTGGGATTGAAGGGGTTAATTTGCTACTTTTTACACACACAAATCTATGATCTATTTTGTGATGATGATCTATAACAATAAATTATCAGCACCTGTTCTTGTAAACACTTTCTCATTCGTAATCTTCCACGCCTTGTTCTGTTATAATTGGTGAGAAATGTACATCTTCCTCAAATACCCTCCTCAATTCAAAAATATTTTTTCTTAATCCTTTGTCTGCGGTTTCTCAGCTCCTTTCCACATATTAGACAGAAATGTATCTGGCTGGGAGGACTGCAAATTATTTGTTAATATAAAGCAGCCAGAGAAGTTGCTGGGAAAAGGAGAAAATGATTGCGGACGCGAGAGCGGGGCCCTCTCTGTGGCTTTCACAGTGATAGGTGCATTGAAATTAATGGTCCGTCCCCTGCTGTAGCACACAACCTTAATGGTAATGACCTGGTTATTGCTTAGAATCACAGTTATATAAGGATAACATGATCTATTGCAGGGGCGTCCAGCCTGCGGCCCTCCAGCTGCTGCAGGACTACATCTCCCATCCTCCTCAGCCAGCCCCTTAGCTGAAAGAGCATTATGGGAGATGTAGTCCTGCAACAGCTGGAGGGCCACAGGTTGGACGCCCCTGATCTATTGCCTGTGACAGGTTTAGAGGGCTTAAAGTTCAGTCCCATATAGAAGAAAGGTGACCAGATGACAATGATATGTTTAATGCATTATTCATCATGACATAAAAGTTGAAAGCATTATCTTATTCTTATAAGTGCAGTACACCACCTAACCTAAAGGGTTATAAATTGATTTTAACGTTAGTTAATCATCTTTTGTTCATACCTTATCTGGTTTAATAATCTAATGTCCTATGCAGCCTCATTATCACTAATTATTTAATTATTAAGTATGTTAAAATACTTTGGAGGTACTTTTTACTTGTAAGTACTTACCTTTATTATAAGCTATAGCAACAGAGCTGCAATGGAATGCCTCCATGATTTTGGTTTACATGCCACTATTTGGCTGTGTGAGCCAGCTAATCAGTTGCAGGAAAGTGCTCCCTTTGGAATCAGTGGGGGTGCCTTCTAAACATGTGCGCAGGGGGTTTTGCTAGAACCTCCCAGGAACCATCCTGGGGCTGACTAGCATGTAAGGATATCATATAGGGGGCAGGAAATGTATTACATCAAATACATCTGCTGCAAGCCAAAGGCTGAGGGCAGCTGTAGGGGTAAATTTATATTCTGTAAAATCCACCCCAAGCATTTTAATGGGGACCACAAGAAAATAGAGGTGTATATGATGGCTGAACATGGCCATGTGGATTTTGGTACAAAAGGTTATGATGGTCAGTGATTGCATTGGAGAATCTGGAAGTAAAAAATACCTTAAGCATAACAAACATTTAATATAAAGAGCATAAATTTGACATCAAGTATTTGACCTAAAATATTATGTTCTGTGATGTAATGTTTTAATTTGCATTCTGTAGTGATGGAACAATTAAACACATCTGGAAAGTCTTAGTTGAATGGAGGAAATGTCTGGCGCTATGCAATATCGAGCTGATTTCATCATATTCTACATTTATTTAATATCTGAGCATCCCGGTTGGTGCTTTTCTCATTGCTATATCACAGTTGAAATTGTTTATTGAATACATGTGGCAATTTATGGGGGGGGGGGTTATAATTAGAACCATTTGATTGCCACCTTTAGTAAACCACTGCATTAGAAAATGTATTAAAGGGTTAACAATAGAACAGTCTGAGGGTCAGCTCATTTACAAGGTCCCTGGCTATGAATATTTTGACAGGTGAGGGGTATTGTTTCATTTGGCTGAGTATTTTGACTGATGAAGGAACACATGTTGCAAAGAAAGTAAATATGCTGCCTTAGACTATGAAGCACAGCCTTTTCTTAGTGTAGAAGCCCTAATAAGTTTACCAAATTACTTTCTATCACATATGTTCTTTTTACCTATATTTTATCGCATGCATTTTTTTATTTAACAGTGTCTATTAAATGGAGTATTTCACAGCAAAAATATAAAGTTTGCCGGATTGGTGTAATTCATTACAACAGCATGTTACCATTTTTTTCTTAATTTTTTTTTTACAATTAACTCCCCTTAGGTTATATACATCAGTCTCTTCAACACTGATGTCTTTACAATATCATCCCAAGAGCACATGACAGATCCGTCTGTTCTAATGCAGGGATGTCCCCAAAGGAAAGGTATTAAAGGTATTGAATTTTCTATTTTCTATGTGAAAGCCCCCACCCCCACAAACACTGTTAATTTCCATTGCTAAATAGGGCTTATCAAAGTTTTATTAACCCAAAACATAAAAATGCATGTATTGTTAACTGATCTAAATGGCAAATGTGAGACCAAAAATCTGTGAGCCCATTTTTGCTGTTGTCTCTCTTTGTGGAGGTGTTACTGCTAATATGTCCATAGCAGTGGTGTGCATAGTTAATTGATCAGGTGAACTAAAGCTAATTATAAAAGTAATTTACAGACTTACTTTGGGGAATATACCCAATGAATTTCCAGCAGAAATCTAGCTACTGTACAATCTCACTCATCTTTGCCAGCTCATTAGCAATGTCATCCTATCTTAGCTTTTTAAGGGGGAATGGATGGTTACTGGAATATCTGTCTGGACAAAGTAACCAAACGTTCAGCTTCATTCCGTGATAGAACAGTGTTGACAGGTAATCAAGCTCAGACATCCTACCCGACACTGTTTGGATCTTTTCTTCTTATACTTCTGAGGGAGTATGTTAAACACATTTTCAATTCTATGTAAGAAAGATTAGTGACCCCAGTAAACTGTACTGTAGGTTACATTATATGGGCTGAGAGATGTACTACCACACATGTACATGGTGCATACCACTATGTCATACACAGCCGACAGACTTAACCCATCACAGCCTGCATATTGTTTAGACCATTCCTGGTAACTCATGTATTTGGGAGAATAATGGCATGAATATAGTTTTGCACGTCAATAAGGCACCCTCAAAAACCTGACATACATTTCTGTCATGCAAATAACTAGAAAAAACGCTGCTATATTAAACCATAGTCTGCAGTATATCTCTACCGGTTTAACTTTAAAGGTTCAAAATTTTCCTTTTCATTTTCCCCTTATGTGAGTTTGCTGAAATGCGACTGTGATCCAGAGCCAGTGTTACAACATAGTAAAACTTTGAATACATTTCCCACGGAGCTTAAAATCTAGTTCTGAAACAGCAGAAAATAAGTTTACCTGTAGATACACACCTGACCTTTCCAGTATGCCTGGGAACCACTTGCATGTGCTCACTTCATGAAAAAATGCTTAAAATTCCAAATAAACACTAATAAGCCTTAAAATCTGACTGCGTTGTTGAAACCTGAAGTCTCATTCCACATACATAATATCTCTGTTTTTCAAATGTTACTATTTTGTGGTAAACACAAACTCTTTTCTATCTCTCTCCAATTTCCTGATGTTTGCTGCTCATAGTCTAGGTACTGAAGTGAATGATACTTTGGACAATAAAAAATTTGCATTTCTTTCTCACAATACAGGTATATGCTGATAATTGGAGTGTCTGTAAGGGTTTCCACAGATATCGAATTTTAGAAAAAAGATGTCTATTATATATAAAGTCTCTAATAGGTGACATTCCATATCTCTCTTCTCCTACGACTAATACAATTATTTCAATTATACAATTTATTTCAAACTGATAATACGAAAGTTTTTGCAAGTTTCTCTTAAACTAATCACGATTAAATTGAAAAGTTAACCCTTGTTTCCATTTCCATAATGACATTTTTTGCTTCCATATTTTTGGCTTAAATTTATTTCCATCAGGAGAGAAGTGATATATAAAAAGAAAAATTGCTAAAAAAAAACTTGCAGAAAAAAGTATATAAGTTCTGTTGGTAACAAATGTAACATGTTCATCACACCATGTTTTAATTTTCACCCTGAATTTAACAAAAGGAAAAAATAAGAACCCTCGGGATGTATGCAAATCGTATTCAAACACTTGCATTGTGAGCAATTTATCTTGTTCTAAAATGATTTAAACTGATGTACTATACATAACATAGATCTCCCACAACCTTTTCAATTTGCTTTAATATCTACTACGTATTTCTTCTTTAATCTCAAAAGTCATATGTTAATATGTTGATATTAATATTTTTCGCTTTCCTTGAAAATACCCCTTATGCCTCACTGCATAAGTTTATTTTTCTAATTCCTTCTCTCGCTAATGAATTCTTTGTGGGCACAGGAATAAACAAGCTTTCACTGTGGGTAAGGGAACTGATCAGTCCTTTTAGTATGGTTCATCATGTATAGGAGTAGTCTGTGTCAGGGATACCACCATCTCTATATCCTCTGTGAGTGCTGTATCCTATCGTGTGGGTACTTTTATAAAGACTAGTGCCGTTAGATGGAAATATGGTATGGATCACATATTCTTCCTTGGCCCGGTGAGGATTTATAGGCAGCATCTGAAGCCCAGGACCTCTGATTTCCAAGATTGAATTATCTTTCTTGGTACCAGACTCAACATAATCATCCTTCTTCCGGCTTCCACGGCTGTATGCTCTGTCACGGGTCAGCAGTTGCCCAGCCCGGTGGACATACCAGCAGATGGATGCCAAAATGAGAAAGAGGAAGACAAGAGTGACAGCACCTCCTATGATGCCTGCTAGTGGCAATCCAGCAAGGGGGTCAGCATTTTGCTCACGGTTAAGTGTAGTAGTAGGACCATAAACATCTGCTGTCTCTGCCTTGGCACAAACAGGCGACTCATCTGCAAGGTAAGTATTCGCTGTGTCCATGCTTACCATGCAAATTATGTAGGTAGAGCGGGGCTCCAGGGCGGTAAGTAGATACTCTGTCTTGTCTCCCTGAACTAAGGTTTCTGTAATAGAGCCTACAGCCGGGCTGTGTCCTAACCTTAGCCAGCTAAGTCGGAATGAACTTGCAGGGAGAGATGATTTCCATGTGATTCGAATGCTGTCAGAGGTTAATGGCTTCACATTAATCACCAGGGTTTTTGTTCCAGCTCCAGTTTCCATGGGGTAGTCTAAACTAGACTCTGGCAGTCGAATACCTGGCCGTTTAGACTTCAGAGTAAAAAGGGAACCCTGGGGTGGAGTAGTGACTACAGTTCCTGCAGGAGTGGCACGAGCAGATACTGCATTGTTTTGCGGTCCTCCTTCAAAACACTCATCCATCTCATGTGTGATATCCTTGATGGCCATCCCCCGAACCTTCTCAGGACCCTGGCACATTAATCCTCTTACATTTACTACAGAGGCTCGAGCTTTTACCCAGTCTCTCAGCCATATAAGATTGCAACCACAAAACCAAGGATTGTTCCTGAGAAAGAGTTGACTCAGACTCTCCAGGTCATCAAAAAGGCCACGAGGAAGAGCAGTGAGGTTATTATTAGACAGATCTAATCTTTGCAGTTGCCTCATCTTTGACAAAGTATTGT
The DNA here is from genome assembly GCA_009364415.1 of Spea multiplicata. Taxonomy (NCBI): domain Eukaryota; kingdom Metazoa; phylum Chordata; class Amphibia; order Anura; family Pelobatidae; genus Spea; species Spea multiplicata. Next base: position 8,784,200 of record VKOC01000004.1, read on the forward strand.
ATGGGATATGGGTAATGGCATTGTCCTGTAAGTAGAGCTTCTGTAAATGACTGGTGGGCAGATTTAGTGGAGGGGCTGCAAGTGAATTTCGAACTAGTGACAGTTCTGTCAAATTCTGAAGACGGCTGAAAGTATCATCTGCAATGCGCTGGTTGGCCAATAGATTCCCATCTAGTACTAGTCTCCGCAGGCTGTTAAGGCCTTTAAAGGCATGAAGTGGAATAGTGGAGATCCGGTTGTCATCTAACCTCAGCTCTTCCAATGTGCGTGGCAAGCCATTAGGAATGCTGCTGAGGTGATTGCGTGAGAGAAAAAGCAAACGAAGTTGCCGGCTATCCATGAAAGCATCATCCTCAATGCTGACAGTGGACACGGAATTGTCGTCCAAGTGGAGCTTCTCTAATAATGGAATGCGGGAGAGAGCATCACGTGTTACACTTCGTATATTGTTATCTTGGAGATGAAGCTCCCGAAGCGAACGGGGCAGGTTAAGGGGAAATTCATCAAGGTCATTCTCGTACAAGTATATAACTCGTACGTTGATCTTGGTCTTTAGCTCGGGTGGGACACCAGCATTGTTGATCTGATTGTTCTGGAGGTAGAGGGTAGTTGCATCATCTGGGATGTCTGCTGGGATAGAAGTCAGGCCTCTGTCATTACAGTAGATAAAACCATTGTCACAACGGCATACATAAGGGCAGGTAGTGCTATCTATCACCTCTGTCAAAAAGGCAATAAGTCCATAACACAGGAAAAGCCAATCGCGTAAGTCCAAGGTAGCTGTGCTCATTGCAACAGTGGTGACAGTAACTGTAGTTGTGGCTGCTACTGAAGCAGCTGCCGCTGCTGTGGTGGTAGTGGTGGTCATGGTGATTGCCATTTTGTCAGTAAAAGTCACTTTTATCCAGTTTTACCCAGTAATTGGGGCCTTTTTGGCTCAGATATTTGGATCTTCTTCCTGGAAGAAAGAGAAGTGCAGTCAGAAAGATTTGGACTAAGATAAAAAAAAATACAGAAACAAAACATTGAATTATTGCAGAATTATTACACACTCATATCTGTGACTTTTTTTTGCATCTTATCTCAAACTGCATACACCCAAATATTGTTGCTATTTGTTAGATTCTTCAATTACAAGAATCACTGTGTTCATTTTTATCCATAAATATATATGAAAAGAACATTAGAATATGAAAAGAACATTAGACAATAGGTATTTATAGAATGATTTATAGAATGACTGGTTCTGATAAATTAAAATGAAGCTATTTAAAAAAATAGTGGCTTAGCAATTTATAAATATTTCTTAAATATTTTAATTATGCAGAACATGTATCACGCTATTTATTACAAACTTGTCTCTCTCTCTCTCGCTCTCTCTCTCTCTATATATATATATATACATATATATATATTTATATTCTCTGCTAGCCAACTTTGTAGCAAATGCATGGATGAAGTAGGTTTGTAGTCTGTGAGCAGATAGCTTACAAATACACAATGTGGAAATATCTTGTCTGGATTCACGGGAGGAGGATATAATCTTGCCTCTTTACAGGTCATTGGTAAGACCTCACCTTGAGTATGCGGGACAATTCTGGGCACCAGTCCTTAAAAAGGACATTATGGAACTAGACAAAGTGCAAAGGAGGGCTACATAATTAATAAGGGGATTGGGAGATACTAAAAAAAGTAAATATTATATACACTGGAAAAATGTCTTAGAGGGGATATGATAACATTATATAAATATATGCAGGGCCAATATAAAGAGCTCTTCAGTGACCTGTACAAAGACCAAGAGGTCACCCTCGAGACTGGAAGAGCGGAGATTTCATAGACGACAAAGGGATTCTTTACAATAAGGACAATAAAGGTATGGAATTCACTACCTAGGGAGGTGGTGTTATCCAATACATTAGATCCCTTCAAAAGGGGTTTTGATATTTTCCTAGAAAGACATGGCATACAGGGCTATTACCAGTGCTTCTGACTCCCTGGTGTCTGCTGTGGGCAGCGGGTGTTTTTCTTTTTTTCCTAAATTAATATTCAGATTTGGGGGGTCATCTTATAATCAGGGTCTTCTTATAATCGAACAAATACGGTACTATGTAACTATGTGTTGCAGCCTTGGTCTATGCAAGTTAGGTACTTGCTTGTCTATCACAGGAGAATCAAAAATATAGTGGGTGTTTATCACAGTAGGCTAATGGAAAAGCTACATAACGAAAAACAGGCTATTTTATGCTTTAGGACCAGCAGAAATTGTTCTTTTCTCATTCAGTGTAACCACACAAATATATTATATTTTTCTAGATAAGTAGATAAACTATATTCATATGTTTAAGAAATTCTTTTTTTATAAATACAATGTTAAAATGGGGGATTTAAAAAGAACAGTTGTAAATTATGCACAGCTAGTATAAATGGGAAAAGTGGAAAAAATATACTTGTTAAAATGCCCTAATTTAGAAACCAACTTATATTCCTACATCAATTTAATTGATTTACATTTTTCTATGTTGATTAGACTTTTTTTTTTAAAAAAAAACTTGTAACTCCCCCTAAACCTAACCCTAACCTAACTCCATCTAACTAATTACAAGCATTGCCTTTGTCTTTGGACAGTATCAATGCATGTGATTGGCTGTTGAAGTGATCACATTCATGGAAGTGCAAGGGATCTACTGTAGACTGACTACTCTAGTCATGGAGTGGTCAGCTACAGTGATGCTCCCATGCGGCAACATGGGAACAATTATAACTACCACGTGCGTCATGGGTTCTGTAATGCAATCTTTTGTGGTATATTATCGGCCATAAATGGGTTAAATTACATTTGAGATGTCCAAATTAGCCCTTATTAAGGACCACAACTTTACCCTGGAGTTTTAATTTATCTTATATGCAAACAATTAGTATTATGTATCAGTAACCTGTGTTCTTTTTATTGACATGAAAATCTGATGTTTCCAGTCCTCCATGACTGAAATATGATATTGTTCACTTTTATCGATGAAGCTATGGCTCAGTAAATGTAAAACTGTCTCCTTTTGTTACAGGTTCATTTAAAAAAAATTCAGTAGTTTCATGGTGTAAGCTTTGCTGGTTTGTATTCTTGATGCTATTTATTTAGAATTCTGCCACCTTCCATATACAGTGAAGGAAAAAATTATTTGATCCCCCTACTGACTTTGTACGTTTGCCCACTAACAAAGACATGAACGGTCTGTAATTGTAATGGTGGGTTTATTTGAAAGTGAGAGACAGAATAGCAACAAAAAATACAGAATAACGCATTTCAAATGAGTTATAAATTAATTTGCATCCCCTTTGCAAAACATGACTTAGTACTTGGTGGCAAAACCCTTGTTGGCATTTACAGAGGTCAGACGTTTCTTGTAGTTGGCCACCAGGTTTGCACACATCTCAGGAGGGATTTTGTCCCACTTCTCTTTGCAGATCCTCTCGAAGTCATTAAAGTTTTGAGGCTGGTGTTTGGCAACTCAAACCTTCAGCTCCCTCCACAGATTTTCTATGGGATTAAGGTCTGGAGACTGGCTAGGCCACTTCATGACCTTGAATGTGCTTCTTCTTCAGCCACTTTGGAATACCCATCCACGACCCATTTTCAATGCCATGGCTGAAGGAGGGAGGTTCTCAGCCAAGATTTGACGGTAATTATCATCCCTTTGATTTGGTGAAGTTGTCCTGTCCCATTAGCAGAAAAACACCCCAAAGCATAATTTTTGACGGTGGGGATGGTGTTCCTGGGGTCATAGGCAGCATTCCTCCTCCTCCAAACACCGCGAGTTGAGTTGATTCCAAATAGCTCATCTGACCACAACACTTTCACCCAGTTTTTCTCCTCTGAATCATTCAGATGTCCATTGGCAAACTTCAGACGGGCCTGTACATGTGTTTTCTTGAGCAGGGGGACCTTGCGGGCACTGCAGGATTTCAGTCCTTCACGGCATAGTGTGTTATGAATTGTTTTCTTGGTCCTAGCTGCCTTGAGATCATTGACAAGATGCTCCCGTATAGTTCTGGGCTAATTCCTCACTATTCTCATGATCATTGAAACTCCACGAGGTGAGATCTTGCATGGAGCCCAATACCATTTGTGAATAATCGCACCAACTGTTGTCACCTTCTCACCAAGCTGCTTAACGATGGTCTTGTAGCCCATTCCGGCCTTGTGTAGGTCTACAATCTTGTCCCTGACATCCTTGGATAGCTCTTTGGCTCTTGGCCATGGTGGAGAGTTGATTGCTTCTATGGACAGGTGTCTTTTATACAGGTAACAAGCTGAGATTAGGAGCACTCTCTTTAAGAGAGTGCTCCTAATCTCAGCTTGTTACCTGTATGAAAGACACCTAGGAGCCAGACATCTTGCTGATTGATGGGGGATCAAATACTTATTTTACTATGTAAAATGCAAATCGATTTATAATTTATTTGAAATGCGTTATTCTGGATTTTTTTGTTATTCTGTTTCTCACTGTTAAAATAAACCTACCATCACAATAAGCGTTAGCTCTGCAGTTCAGAGTTACATTTATCCTAGTGTTCCATCCTTTCTCATCTCTTTTGTAATTTCTCCCCTTTCATTTTACATCGCCCGTGTGAATCACAGAGCTTATGTTTGCTCCGCATAAAAGCAAATTAATAAGTGAGGAGATGTGGAAGATGAAGTGATTATAATGTGTGAGGAAGTTCTAAGAGTGATTTTTAAGCACATGATTATAAAAGCTAGTCCATCTTTTAACTTACATAATAGCTTCTCTGAGCCATCTCAGTCGGGAGATTAAAGCCTGCGTCACCGGCATTATGATGGAAATCACATTCTGATAATGACTGAGCCCTTCTTGGGTCCTCTGAGAAATGCATAATATAGCAATTCATAAAACAGTGGTGTTCTGCCAAAACATAAAAACTTAGCCTTGGTCCTGTCCCTGCTGAAGGTGTTAAATGTTTGGCCCTAGTGGAAAGTAGAATGGAAAGTGTCATTTGTTTCACTGTCATAAGGGAGCCAGGAGGATATAAAATGCCTCTTTGTAAATATTAACCCTTTCGAAGCGACATTGGTATGCAAGACAAACTGATTAAGTGCGTTTGACTGATACAGTGGGAGATGTTGAAACATTAGCTGACAATTTAGGATGAGAAATTTAGTAAAAACTTTTTTTTAATATATATATATAAATATATATATATATATATATATATATATATATATATATATGGACCATGCGCGTTACAGATTCCAAACGTTACATTTTCACATTTTGCATTAGTTGACCTAGGTTTCATTTGGGCCTGTGCAGCACCCCCTAATTATAAATACCCCCATAAAAGTATATATTTCTGTAAAGCAGACAACCCAGAGTATCTCATCAGGGGTATTTGGGCATTCTTCATGCAGCTATTTGGCCACCAATCACTGTGAAATTATTTCGTGTGCTTTTTTTCACCAACACTTGTACTTGTGTTGCTTCGATTTTTTTGCACAGGGTATGTTACGGCAAAGAAACCCGGCCAAAATTGTTTAGCCGCCTCTCTCATCCTTAGTTTTTTTTTTCTTTCTAGAGGGCCATATCCATCTCATACATATAGTACACTATAGGGTAGTATTTTTTTATACTTACGGCTTAACGGGTTGGGGGTTGTGAACGGGGGTAGGAGGGTTATACCTTTTAGATGATGTGTTAGGGCAATGGGATGTAAAGGTTTCTTTTTTTATCAGTATTATACTGTAACAGTTTTCCAGCATTCGCACCAGAAGCTGTTACAGGTACACAACTGAGTGATTGGATATCTAGACCCTGCAGGGGATATCCTGTCCTCCGGTGAACTTTCAGGTGACGTCAGCATGATCGGGCATTCTAATTGTAACGGCTTTCTGGCGTTCAGCAAGAAAGCTGTTACAGCTTATTGTGCTTGCTTCTGCTGACAGGGGTGGAGTCCAGGCTGTCGGGGGGGTAGTCCCTGCCGCTGCAAGGGCAGGATGTACCGGTACGTCCATATCCGGCAGATGAAAACCATTCGGCCCATCCGGTCTGTCCATTTTTTTGGAAGTAAAGAATCAGACCATGATCAGTCCTTAGTATTGTCTTGGATTCAGGATAGGTTTATGCTATCCCATAAATTCTTTAAATGCTATCTTTAAATTCCCTCACTGTATTAGCCTCCACCATTTTTGATGGGAGGCTGTTCCGTTTTCTACCACCCTGTAAAGTAAAAATAGATGGTCCAAAAAAGCGTCAAGAAGATATTTTTATGCTTTTCTTGGAAATCACTGTATTTAATACAATATATCTGCCATGAAATAATATGTATATATGTCACCTAACCTGAAGTAGTTAGAATGCATAGCAGTGAAAAGTTGCACCATTCACTCTCATATACATTCTCAGTCACTCTAACTCCATACACTTACACATACACAAACTCTTAACTGGGAACTTCTTAGCTCTGGCTAGCCGGAGCCTTCCCTTGCGGAACGCGGCCAGGACTGCCTGATATGTGACCCTGGTGGCTGCTAGTTTTTTTGTTGTTGTTTTTCTGCCCTTCTTTGCAGTTTTGTGGGAAATTAATAATACGATTCTAACCGAACAACCTGACTATACCCTGCATTTCATGATGACCTTACTCACAGATATTATGCTTGCTATACTTTTAATTCTTGTTCTTGTTTTTTGGATTTTTGTCAGCTTTGGCTTTGCAAAATGACCCAGAGAGGGTCAGTCAGCAGAGGGATGCTAATGAATGTTTCTTTTTAAGAGAGGTGATTCCAGTTTCTGCTTTAAGTGACCTAAATATTTTTTGTTCTTGTCTTTATAGACCCACCATACTTAACCCCTTCAGGACTGGCATTTGAGTACTGCATCTTCCCTTGAAGGCCGCAGTTTTTTTTTTAAATATTTAAATTCCGTGCTTGTGATTCGCTTCAAAGCGATCACGTGCACGGAATTGAGGGTGAGTGGCTGCTACGGATCGCTGGGGACACCCAGTGGTCAGTAGCAGCCGCCCCTCGCAATCCCAGTGTTCACAGCGACGCTGGATCGCGCATCATCGGTGACGTACCTGGTACTTCCCGGTCTGGCGGTGACCTATGACCCGGAAGTACCAGGTACGTCCTGGTCTTGAAGGGAAACAGCAAGCAGATTGTGCACCATGGTTTAATGGTATGTTGTAGGGTAAAGTCAATGACAGCCTCAGAGGAGTAAATACCAATTTCTTTTGTCATTTTAAGGTATTAAATAGAACAAACTTTGATATTTTACCTAAGGACTGGTGGTACCCAATAAGACAGGTAACCGAGGCACATCCTATCCTAAAACTGCTTTTCTGTCTGTGGAATACAACTAAACACATTATGCATGGCCATTTCAAAAGAAAAAAAGACAAATGGTACCTACTAAATACTTTTTAGGTATCCAAAAGATACAATAAAGTAAATTTTCTCCAGTGTAACAGTTTATTTATTCTCACGGGTCCTCTTCCTGCCTTTTATATGCTACAATTACACTAACCGACTCAAAGCAGTCTCATACTGTCAGTAGTCTTGGTCTTTCTTTAATCTTTCCTCTGCTTGAAGAGCCTGCAGCAAAATATCCCCTCTTGGGGTCAAACGTAGAAACTTTCCTTTCTGTCTCCATCTGATGGATTCTCTCGTAGAAAATGTTATCCTCTTTCCTGCCTGAAGCCTTACCTTCTTCTACTTCAAGCTTCCTATGTATAAATGTATAGGTTAACAGATTGTGCTATACTAAAAACCAAGACTATGTTCCGACTGTGAACTGTCTCATGTTAACTTAAATACCTTTAAGTTAAATTTACCTTTTTAACTCCTACACCCTGTCAGGCCCCTACCGGTCGCATGCGGCAGACGCCGGGACCAGCGGGGGGGAGGGTCCTGCGGTCCCAGACCGCTGCTGACTGCCAAGGGGGGCGTCTCCTGCGGTCTAACTGCAGAGGGGAGGGATCAGGGAATGACAGACAGCCACAGTGAGAGGAGGGGGAAGGAGCGGTTAGAGGAGGAGTACCAATTAGGCGGGCTATTTAAACCTGCAACCCTGTACCTTCAGTACTTGGTTGTTCAAGTTCCCTACCGGTTTCTATACCCTGCAGCTGTTTATGCTATATTTGGATTTCACGGACTTCTTGACCCTTGGCTGGATTATTGGACTTTGTTATTTGGATTAACCCTTGCTGTACTGCATACTTTCTAATTGGATTACACAGACTTTTGACCCTTGGCTATATACTGGACTTTGCGTGTTGGATTGTCCTTTACTTCACTCCCTTGCACCCGGTGTCTCTCTGCGCTGCGCTCCGACCCCAACTCAACCTTGACACACCCTATAACAGCCCCCTTATTTTTGTTCTTATAATGCACACACTCAGTACTAATTAATTTCACCTTACTTTATCACCTTGTGATTTTGTTTGAAATGTACACTCACTTGCCCCTTTATTAGGTACACCTTTCTAGTACCGTGTTGGACCCCCTTTGGTCTTCAGAACTGACTTCATTCTTCGTGACATACTTTCTACAAGGTGCTGGAAATATTCATCAGAGATTTTGGTCCATATAGACATGATGGCATCACACGGTTGCTGTAGATTTGTCGGCTGCACATCCATGGTGCGAATCTCCACCACATCCCAAAGGTGCTCTATTTGATTGAGATCTGGTGATTGTGGAGGCCATTGGAGTACACTAAACTCATTGTCATGTTCAAGAAACCAGTTTGAGATGATGTGAGCTTTGTATTAACTAAGTTGTATTATCCTTCTGGAAGTAGCCATCAGAAGATGGGTACACTGTGGCCATAAAGGGATGGACATGGTCAGCAACAATACTTAGGTAGGCTGTCACGTTTAAATAATATTTAATTGGTATTAAGGGTCCCAAAGTGTGCTCATAAAACGTCCCCCACACCATTACACCACCACCAGCCTGAACCGTTGATACATGCAGGATGGGTCAATGCTTTCATGTCGTTTACGCCAAACTCTGAACCTGCCTTCTGAATGTCACAGCTGGAATCGAGACTCATTAGACCAGACACCGCTCTTCCAGTCTGCCTGTGCAAATTGTAGCCTCAGTTTCCTATTCTTATCTGGCAGAAGTGGCACCCGGTGTGTTCTGCTGCTGTAGCCCATCTGTTCCCAGGTTCGACGTGTTGTGTGTTAGAGATGGTATTCTGTATACCTTGGTTGTAACGAGTGGTTATTTGAGTTACTGTTGCCTTTCTGTCCTCTAAAACCAGTCTGCCCATTCTCCTTAGACATCAACAAGGCATTTTTGTCCACACAATTGCGGCTCAGTGGATATTTTCTCTTTTTCGGACAATTCTCTGCAAACCCTAGAGATGGTTGTGCGTGAAAATCCCAGTAGATCAACAGTTTCTGAAATACTCAGACCAGCCTGTCTGGCAACAACAACCATGCCTTGTTCAAAGTCACTTAAATCTCCTTTCTTCCCCATTCTGATGCTCGGTTTGAACTTTAGCAAGTTGTCTTGATCATGTCTACATGCCTAAATGAATTGAGTTGCTGCCATGTGATTGGCTGATTGGCTATTTGTGTTAACAAGCAATTGAACACGTGTACCTAATAAAGTTGCCAGTGAGTGTATATATTTTCCTTTTAGGTTTATATTATTAATTATAATTTCTGAACATGATCCTTTCTCTGAAAAAAAGATTTAAAAAAACAATAATTTTCGTATTTCTTCTACTACAATTTTTTTTTTTTAAAAACCACATATTTGATACAGCCATGAAATTAAGTTACTATATGTACATCAGACATATGCAAAAGAAGTGCCAGTACTGTGAAAGTGTAAGGACTTAACCTGACTGCAACTATGAAAACTTCATCCAAGAGTTTACAGACAAGTCAGACAGATTTCTGACTTTGAACCCAAAATATCACACTTAGAAGTACATTAGCACATCAGTCATTCAAAGCACATAAACAGAGACTGAATTAGAGATACACTATAAGGACAAAAGTAATGGGCCATCTGACCATTACACTAAAAGGTAATTTTGTCATATTGCATTCGACACACATAGATAGTAATGTAGTTGGTCCTCCCTTTGCAGCTATATAAACTTCCACTCTTCTGGGAAGGCGTTCCACAAGATTTTGAAGTGTTTCTGTGGGAATTTTTGCTCATTTATCCAGTAGGACATTTGTCAGGTTAGTCACTGATGTTGGATGAGAAGGCCGTTCCAGTTTTCAATGGGGTTGAGGTGAGGGCTCTGTGCCACCCAGTCAAGTTCCTCCACTTGTCATAAAAGCCTATCTGGTGTGATAGTCAGGTTTCCCAATATTTTTGTCCATACAGCGTACATGCAACCTGTCATGGTTCTGTCAATGGAATAATACCACAGTGGGCCAACAAAAAGAATAAGGATCAAAACCCAGTCAAGTTTAGAAATTAGTATGACACTATTTGGCATTGTTTGTATATTTAATGCTAGGACCAAATCTGGAACAAAGAATGATTTACTGCCACCAGTGATGGATTTTTTTGTGTTTCACCAATTATATCACCTCAAGGCTGAAGGAGAAGAAGCTTAAATTGCCCATAGGTTTTGTAAACGATGGAGAGAGTACACAATTTAAATCTTTAGCATTCTTAAGTAGGCTTTAAGGATATAACAGGTGCGGAATGGCTTGATTATTTGTGTGCACTATTGCCAGAATATGTTCGTATACTTTAATTTATGTTCTCTCATTTAAAACCACATGCATATTCATATGCATTATCCACAATGCATAACTGTTATAACTGTTTAATTGATTTAAATTTGATGGTGGAAGGAGGATTAAGGTATGGATCCATGAGGGTTTTCACCTCAGAGGGTTGTGTGAAAGTAGAACATTAAAGTTCAGCAGACTTCAAGCAGGTTTGAAATTATTTTGCCGGCTTTATTTTACCACAATAACACAATTCACAATTTGGTCTTCCACTCGGTGGCCTGCTCTATGGCCACTTCCATTGCTGCTGTTAGAGTTGCCTTCTTATAGAGAACTCCAGCCATCATATGCACTTTAAGGTATATGATACCTGGGTATGCACTTCAAATTAACACTTTCCCTGTGTTGTTAATGCATGGAAGTATCTTTGCCACTTTTCCCACCACATGCTTAAGTGCTGGCTTGTGCTAGATTACCAGGGGGTTTTATGAGATCCCAATGCACATATGCAGAGCTCATTCCTGCTAATCATTGGCTGCTTCCTAAAAGTAAGATTTTCTTTCATTAACACATGTATATTAACCCCTTGATGACAATTTATATGCCAGCAAATGCATCCTTTTAATTACAACTGACGTGCCTGGCACATTATAGGATTAAACAAGGTTAGAAATTGAGGCATTCAGAGAATCAATCTGCACCATATACAAAATATCTGCTTTAACCCCTTCGTGACAAAGGCTGATTTTACTTTTTGTACCCTTTGTGACAATGGCCTTTTTAACATTTCTGTGCTGCTTGTGTTTTCCTTCTTTCCCGTTTACTGAACCCATATTGTTTTTTTTAAGACAAGAAGGGCTTTCTTTAGATGACATTGTTTTGATTGTATCATATTACTTACTATTAAAAAAAGTATAAAATATGGTGAAAAAATTAGAAAAAAATTACTGTTTCTAACTTTTAGTTGAAAAATCTTTTACTCATCTATAAAAGGTAATGAAAAAACCTGCTAAATAGATTCTACTATTTGTCCTGAGTTTAGAAATACCCAATGTTTTTATGTTTTTTTGCTTTTTTTCTACCCATTATGGGGCAATAAGTACAGGTAGCGTTTTGCTATTTCAAAGCCATTATTTCCAAATCTGGTAATTCTTCCTCCCATGTGCCATTTCGGGTATCTTTGAACCCGGCCAATGCAATTTACCCCATCAAGTCATATATTTTGACAGCCCAGGGTATTCCAAATGCTAG
>VKOC01000004.1:8807971-8834763 GCA_009364415.1 Spea multiplicata
CTGGTATGTGTTTGGGTGTCGGTGTGGCAGAGCCTGTCCTGGATCAGTGGCAGTAAATTGTGGCTTCAGGGATCCCGTGTATGATGACTTTAGTGTACTGATTACTCCTAATCCCAGCCTGTCCTGGTATGTGTTTGGGTGTCGGTGTGGCAGAGCCTGTCCTGGATCAGTGGCAGTAAATTGTGGCTTCAGGGATCCCGTGTATGATGACTTTAGTGTACTGATTACTCCTAATCCCATCATATCTTGTATTATCTGCCGAGCTCTGATTTCATCTTTATCCAGTACACATCTATTTTATTTCTATTAAATGGCCACCAGAATCCTCAGCAGCAGGCCCATGATGCTCTTAATCCAGCCCCGCATCCAGTGTACATCAGTCGCTTTGTACTTACAGTGTGCTCTAGCCTTGTGCAGTTTTATTTGACTAAACTTGTTTTAAATGGTTTGTGGACTGACTTTGTTTTACCGTTTAGTAATTTAGTATTGATAGAATGACATATAAAAGTTGATAAAAAAACACAAACAATTTTCCATTGCTTTTTTCGTTATCAACAAATGAACCCTGTATTAATATGCATTATAAAGCTAAAAGGCCATATTTTCCTCAGTGAAAAATGAGTGCGGCCCACGCACACATACATTTCTGATGAAGTAGCCCACTGCAGAAAAAAACTTGGACACCCCTGATGTATTTCAATCTGCATATTTCATTAAAAAGGATTATTGGTACTAAATTGTGGCTTCAGGCATCCTGTGTCTACGATGACTATTTTTTAGTGTACTGATGTACTCCCAATCCCATCACATAAAATTATATTTTATACTATCTGCCTAGCGCTGATGTTCTTTATCCAGTTCACATGGATGCAACCGAAATCCTCAGCACCAGGCCTATGATGTTCTTAATCTGGCCCAGATAGTCCAGAACAGATAATTCTTCAAAAACTGGTCATGAGGAAGTTGGGAGATCAGCAAACGATCCAGACACTTTTGCAGTAACACCAAACGGTAATTCTTGAGAAATAATATTGTGCACCCATGCATTGGCTTGGATAAAAAAACGCTGAGTTTGGAAGAGACGGAGCCTGTCTACTACTGGAATAATTGCGTTGACATGACAGTCTTGAAATCTTGTTGCTCTTTAGGGAAGGTATCTTCACTCTGCATGGGCATAAGTTGAGAAAAGGGCTCATAACTAATTTTCCCTTCGGCCCTTCTTTTTTAACCTCCAGCATTTATCCCCAATAGTCTTCTCAAGCAGGCATTGTAATCTTCTCCAAATATAGATTTGCCACAATCGGAATATTAAGATTTGAAAGTTGTTTCTGAGTGCATTATACACAGCCCACGTTTTAAGTCACAATCTGACTGCCATTTTGGGGTCAAGAAGGAATTTTTTTCCCTGGTTAGTGCAAAATTGGAAAGAGCGAAGCCGGGTTTTTTTTTGCCTTCTTTTGGATCAACAGCAACAAATTAACAGATATAGGAAAGGCTGAACTTGATGGACGCATGTCTTTTTTCAGCCTATGTAACTATGTAACTATGTAACACGTTTGGCTGCCATCGATAAAGCCGAAGCTCATCAGACATGTGAATAGACTTAATAGAAGCATCAAATAGATAGTTCACTGTAGTCTACAAGTCTAATGTAGTTTTCTTAGACACTCTCATAACAGCCATATCTACTTTATGAGTGCTCCATGACCGAGTAAGGTCTTCGTCGAAAGGATATCTGGTTCTCATAGAGAGATTGATTCTGTTATCTGGATGGTTCCACTCCTGAGTAATAATGTAAGACAGGACCTGATGCACTGAAAAAATAAATTAGTATTAGAAAGAAAAAAAACAGACACTGGTCTTAGGCTTGACATCATCTGGATGCATAGCTTATGTGCTAGCAACTATTAAGCTGTCCACTTTTTCCACCGAAAACAGACAGGAAACCTCAGAATCAATGATATTGCCTTCCTCAGAGGAAACTATAACTTGATCCAGAAAATCCAGCTCAGAATCAGAAGCCATAGATGCCTGCATGAAGTGAGGCAGATCAGGAAAAGAAGCAAAGGAATGAGGACCACGGGAGTCATTTTCTGCCCCCCAGCGGGTTTGGAGTCTGCCGCAGCCTTAAAATGTGAAGAAGGGGGGCGTGGTCTGGCGAACTGAACGGTCGCAAGGTGTAGGAGCTCCGCGTTTAGCCAGCTTTTCAGCATTCCATCTGCATCCATCGGTGGCTGTTTTCACCTTGTTGCTTCATCCTGATTGTCCCTCGTATATGTCGTGTCACCGCACGAAACAATCCGCGAAAATGCCTTACTTTTTTGAGCCGAAACTCCGGAAAAAGCACGCATCTTGCACGTCGGGCCTACCTCGTGACCAAGAGGAGGACTCAGACGCTTCTACAGGCCCTACCTTGTCTTCCCGCTCCAGACCTCCCTCACCATCGGATGCCCAACATGCCGATTTGGGTCAAGACACACACGCACTCACCTCACACACTATGAAGTCGCTTCTACGCAAAATGCGGGAACAACTCCGTCAAGACTTCCAGGACAGCGCTGATTCCATACGCCGCGACCTGGATGGCCTGGGAGACCGCACAGATCACCTGGAGAGGCGCATGGAAGAATTTGCCGATGCTCACCCTTGCGGATGACCACACTGCACTTAAATTGGAGATAGCACATCTCCAGACGAAAGTGATGGATTTGGAGGACCGCTCCCGAGGAACAACATACGCCTACGGGGTATTTCAGAGGACATAGGCCAAGAGGCCTTGCAAGATTTCGTAGTAGACCTCTTCAAACATCTCCTGGGAGAAGGTAATCTCGCTGACATACGCGACCGCGCCGCGAGGCCCAAAGCACTTTCCCTGAAATCCCCTAGGGACGTCCTGACTAGGGTGCATTTTTATGATGTAAAGGAAAAGATAATGCAGGTGGCCAGACGTAAACCTGACCTCCCTCCTCGCTTTCAGAACATCATGCTTTTAACAGACCTCTCTCAACTTACCCTCCAGCGACGCAGCTCCTTCGCTCCGGTGACGAGCCTCTTGAGATCTCATCAAATCTCCTACAGATGGGGTTACCCCATCCGTCTCATCGTCGTCAGAGATGGCTCCGCGTCTTCCATCCACACCCCGGAGGACGGCATGGCTCTTCTGCATAAATGGGGAATCGACCCGGCTGCTGATCCTATTCCAGCACCACCTGATGCCGCAAAAGAAAAGATCTCCCCGCAGAAGAAGTTGAAGAGGGATTGGTCCACGAAAACTTGAAGCCCTGCGCTACACTCCGGGATGGTAAACTGTTGATTAACACATGTTGGGCCTCCCGCTGCCATCAGGGAGTGGAGCGGGTCGAATACGATTCCTCCTTTTTTTTAATTTTTCTTTTTTTGCTGATTTTCATACATGTTTTACTGTTTTTTTTTCATACACGCACGCTACACACACTCTCCATTTTCTCGGTTGCCCCCGGCTAATTCGGACTCATTTGGGCGATTTCCATCTATGAGATCCGGCTCTGACCCGCATGAGCCTGTGACCTTTATTGCCCCATCTGTGGGCTCTAGTTGATTTCCCTCTCTGGGAAGATGTTTACCAGCACTGCACACTTTATTACGCATTTTTTTTCTTTCACACGCCATTTTTGCATACACAACTTTTTCCTTTGTTTTTTTGTATATACATGCACATCTTCCTTAGGTTCCTACACACGGCCACGCTATGTTATACCGTTTTTGGCTACGCGGCCTCCCACTGTCTCACTTGCACCTCTCCACCCCCCTAGTGCTATTTACCTCTTTAGCACACCTTTTCCATATCATGTTTGGGCTCGCTGCCCTGGTTCTACATTTTTTTTGTTTACAATATGCTATCTTTTTGTTTGTAATCAGAGAGGCATTTCCTATGGATATTATTACATCTCCGCACCGTTTCGTTCTGCCTGGTCGGGTGTGGTCATCCATATGTCGCTATCACGCACTTCATTCTGAGGGTATGGCTTCCCTGCGGGTCTTATTTCATATGGAGAATTTGCTTTTCTTTATACCCATGGCTGAATTAATCTTACTTTCCATAAACGCCAAGGGTCTTAATACCCCTCAGAAAAGGAACTCCCTATGGTCTGAAGTCAAGTTACATAAAGCCAATATTGTATGTGTTCAAGAAACTCACTTTAAAAAATCTAATACGGTTAATTTATATTCCAAACGTTTTCCCTGGCAATACCATTCCATGGCCGCTTCTAAAAGGGCGGGAGTCTCGCTCATCTTTTCAAATACCTTCTCATTTTCCTTGATACGTAAATGCCCTGACCCGCAGGGACGCTACCTCATCTTGGTGTGTGACATTAATTCCGTCTGATACACTATAGCCTCTTTTTTATGCCCCCAACACCTCCCAAACTCAATTCTTCAGCTCGTTTTCATCTAAATTAGATGCTCTAAAGCAGGGCCAGGTCATCCTGTTTGGCGACTTGAATGCGGCTCTTCATCCCCTACTGGAGAGCTCCACCTCCAGACACTCCACGCACGCCTCCCGCACACATACGCTTGGCTCCGCCATGTCCTCTTTGTTACACTCAAACCAACTATTTGACGCCTGGAGGGTCCTACACCCCTCTGAACGCGATTACACGTATTACTCCGCGCCACACACATCATACTCCCGTATAGATTACATTTTTCTAGATAAATTTACTCTCCAATCGGTCAAGTCGTGCTCCATAGGGTCCATATCCTGATCTGACCATGCCCCGCTTATACTTACCCTTGCACTTTCTTATCCTGTCTCGGGCAGAGGCAGTTGGCGCCTGTTGTCACACCCCGCACATAAGGAACAAATTCAGACGCATCTCACCAATTACTTTCTTGACAACGCCTCCTCAGACTCCTCTGTGGAGACGGTATGGAATGCTAATAAAGCAGTCATGCGTGGCCGGCTCAGCCGCATCTCAGTTTAGCCTCCCATCTTAAAAAACAATATCTTGCAGATAAAACTTCCCTGCTCCTGCAACTCCACGATTCCGAGACTCTTCACAAACACCACCCGACTGATTCCCTATTGCACAAAATCAAACACATTAAATCCCAATTATCGGAAATTAACGCCCGCTCAACGGCATATATGTTAATGAAGCTCAAACAAAAGTTCTATGCGAAACGCAATAAAGCTGACTCTCTTTTGGCTAGAAAACTTACACACTATTTCTTTATCCCGCCCTTCTCACATCCTTGATGCTACGGGTCGCGAGGTTCGCAACCCTTCTCAGATGTTTGAGACTTTCGCCACCTACTACTCCAAACTGTATAACCTGCAACACGACACTACCCTTTCTCAACCCTCACTAGAGGACATTAATACTTAGATTCTACACACTTACCCACCCTCACACCTGAGATTTCTGAGCCACTTGCTGCGCCTATAGAGTTGAGGGAGATCGAAAGAGCTGTATGCCATCTTAAAAAGGGTTCAGCCCCGGGTCCGGATGGATTCACTGCCGCGTACTACCGCTCTTTCTTACCGACTTTAGGGCCTCATTTACTTTCTCTTTTCCGTTCCTTTATGTCATCTGGTACTATCCCTTCTGAGAACCTTAGTGCGCATGTAGTTACTTTGCCCAAACCTGGTAAGCCACCCACTGTATGCCCTAATTTTCGTCCCATTTCTCTCCTCAACACCGACCTCAAGATTTACGCGAAAATTCTAGCAAATAGATTGGCCCCTCTACTCCCCTCCCTTCTGCACCCTGATCAGGTCGGATTTGTTTTGGGTCGCCAGCCTTCCGACAATACCCGCAAGTTTCTGAATTCCCTTTGGGATGCAGCCAAACACAAACGCCCCAGCCTTTTTATTTCTTTTGACGCCGAAAAGGCGTTTGACAGACTCCACTGGCAGTTTTTGACGCGTGTTCTACACAAATTTAATTTCCCCCTCCATTTATTCAGGTGGTCCTAGCACTCTACACGTCCCCCACCGCTTGCATTTCAATGATGGGTTTCCTCTCCTCCCCGTTTTCCATTACGAATGGCCCCCTTACTTTATACGCTCGCACTCGGACCCTTAGCGGCCAACATACGCTCGGATCCCGATCTCTGGATTTCCATTACTTAATGGCGATACTAGCAAGCTCGGGGTGTTCGCGGATGATATTCTGGCATCGGTCACCTCCCCGGAGCGATCCCTCCCCGCTCCACGGTCTCCTATCACTCGATCAACATCTCTAAGACGCAGGCGATGTGTCTCCATCTGGACCCGGGTAGCAGGGCCCGTCTCTCCTCCGCTTATAAGTTCGAGTGGAGGTCATCCCACCTCTCCTATCTGGGTATTCGCTTACCCAAGTCGCTTCACGACATAAACACTCTTAATATAGTGAGGGTTTGGGACTCCGTGAGGAGGGATATTATTAGGTGGTGAGGCTATGAGCTCTCTTGGCTGGGCAGGGTGAATGCCTTAAAAATGACAGCCCTCCCGAAATTGCTTTATGTGCTTCGGACGGTCCCGGTTAAACCCCCACGGGGGCTCTTACACTCTATTCAGAAGTTTTTTGTTTCCTTCACGTGTGTCAGGAGTAGGTCCAGAGTAGCGAATCATACCCGTTTTGTGCCGTGCCTGCACGGTGGCCTTGGTGTCCCCCACATAGAATCCTACCATAAGGCTTGCATTCTAGAACAGACGCTTCCCTTTCTTTCAACCACCCGCCCCCCAATTTGGACTGTTCAGGAAAACCGTGTTATCTCTCCCCTCACTATTGACCAACTATTGTGGCTACCCCGCTCTAAGCGCCCACACCTTCTGCCTCTGCCCCCTGACAACTAGGCACACTATTGACACATGGGACAGGGCGGCCAAGCGTTTTCCTACCCTACAACGCCTCACACGTATCACTCCTTTACGGATTCTAGAGCTGCTCATCCCTATTTTACTATCTCCCATTGGGTCCCTAGTCTTTCCTCGTTGGGGGACCTTTTCACAGACGGGGTATTGTTCGCCTTCTCGCACTTCACTTCCACTCACGGCATTCCTCGGCAAGACTTTTTCCGTTACCTCCAGCTCCGTCATATGCTGGGCTCTCTACCTTCTCCCGTGTGCCACTCTACCCCGTTTCTCCATCAATTGATTGCCCTACGCGACTCAGCTCCTAGGTTTCAAGGGGCCATCTCCATCTGGTATTCGTTGTTAATAGCCTGTTTCTCTGCCCGTAAATTGCCTCATATGCTTGCCTGGGAAAGAGAGCTGCGCACGGAATTTCCATTGGAATCCTGGCTGGAGGCGGAGGAGGCGATGCGGGGGGTCACCCACAGCACCAACCACATAGAGCTTCAAAAGAAGCTCAGTTGCCGCTGGTATCTCACCCCGGTCAGTCTCTCACACATGTGGCCAACCCAATCCAAGCTTTGCTGGAGAGGCTGTGGACATTCGAGGTCCATGCTTCATATATAGTGGAGCTGTCCAGTCCTGAAGCCGCTTTGGACGGAAATATTTACCCTGCTTCGCCGTATTTTTCACTGCCCATTTGATTTTCTCCCGGAGTTTGCTTTACTCCACGTATTTCCCGACCCTATCCCTCCCTTGACACGTAAACGTCTTATACACGTTCTCATAGCCACTAAACTGTGTATTGCCAAACGATGGAGGGCGCCTCTCCCTCCTGCCCCTGCTAAAATAGTCATCACTGTTGAAAGGCACAGGGTTTTGGAGGAAATGTCTCATGACTTGTCATGCACCTCACACTTATACACGAAAATCTGGACCCCCTGGCTCTCTAGTCAGGTTCTCTCTGAATATTGTTGAACATTGGAGCTTGACCACACCCGACCAGTACCTTGATATATTGATATTTTGCCATTCTCATATTTTTTATTTTGCCATTTTGTATTTTTTCATATCGTCCTCTGCTCCGCACTGTGAAGGAGCTCTACTGTATTTCCTGTCTGCAGGACGTCTCATGCACTCATCGTGTTTGCTGCCCCGCGGTTTCAACCACATGACATAGCACTGATTTGTTCGAGTTCTTTTTGATTACTTTTATTTTTGCTTTCGTGATCATTTGTCTTTCGCATCTCCATATAACACACGATGTTTATTATACATTGTACTACATGTGATCACACACCATTCGCGTTATTGTTGTTGGACATGTTTAGAAAAACTATAAAATTCGTCGTCGGTGTCGTCTCTACTGTATGCGTCGATCTGCTATGGGAGGTCACTCTTCTCATTATTTTTTCCTTTTTGTTACCATTCATTATGCAGCTCATGTGATTACATTCCGGTCCTGCGCGACAGCTGTTATTTGCCATTTGAGCCATGTGACTCTCCATTTGTACCACGGCTCCGTCGAATAAAAACTTTTAAATAAAAAAAAAAAAAAATGTGAAGAAAATTTTCTTCTGGCATCCTCCAGGTCATTATGGCAACCAGAACATTGCGCATGTTTATTCTTCATGGGAGACTTTTTCGGCTGAACATTCTTAAGTGATGCAACAGAACCAAACACACCAGCACACACCAACACAATTTACGTGAGGCGTTGGAGACATATTAAATAGGGAGGCAAATAAAATAAAAAAAACAATGGGCAAGCAATCAATCTGCAAAAGCTGTGTGAAACTGGACCATAGCTGGATAGAACACAAAAATGAGGCTTGGATCGCACAGATGGGAGACTGGTAAGTCGACTACCCTCCACCGGGGGTTGTCCAAGGAACCAGACCCTCTGTAAGCTCATTTTAGCAGTGCCCTCCTCACCTGTTGTCTGTTACTCAATTTGTTATGTTACATACTACTTGTTATGCCCTGTCAGCGCTATGGAATTTCATGGCGCTATATAAAACAATAATAATAATAGACCCAAAGGGGGGAAAAAAAGAAAAAAAAAAATAGATGACGAGCCCTTTCTTCCTTAAGTAGGGCAGAGAAAAGCCAAACAAAAAAACACAGAGGGTAGGGGTTTTATGTTAGAGTCCTGCCCTATCTCAGGTATGGAGGAGGAGTTTATCTCCAGGTATCACCAGTGATTGCAGGTACAACCTGCTTAAATAAATTTTAACATTTGTCTTTAGTTTAGTAATACATAAAAAGCATTGGTAAGTTATAGGGCAAAAGTACAAGTAGCATATTGCTATTTCAAAACCATTTATTTTTCAAAACTGGTAATTCCTCCCCCATGTCCTATTTGGGGCATTGTTGAACCCAATTTATCCCACCAAACCATATGTTTGAAAAGAAGGGACCCCAGGGTATTTCAGGTGCTAGTATTTTAACTATTTTCATGCACTTCTACCAGCCTTTGTCAAACTTTGTGATAGTGATGGTTTTGCGCACATGTACTGCAGGTACAAATTTACTGCTCCTGGTATTTCTCACTATCAAACACCCCAATATGTGTTTGCCTGGAGTACCCCTAAAGATTACAGCAATGACTTCTCACACAATATAGCTTGGAAGGTCATAGCATAAATACAGATTCTGTCAATGGTGTCAATACGTGTGAAGACATCGCCAAAATGCAGCCTTATTTCCAACAATATGACACTCAGGGCATCTAACATCATCAAAGGATATCATCACTATATTTGGTCCAATGTTTGGCTGGAAGACGCAAAGCTGGAGTGCTGTTAAGAAAGCACAGCAGCCTGTGCACATGGAAGTATCCAGGAACAACCAACAAAAGGAGTGGGGGCAGTGAACCAACCAGTGGATCACATGTTGTACTTCTGCAAGGACAGTGTTTATTAGACCAAAGTTCCAAATGCTTACACCATTGACATTACACATAATTTAAAGAAACGGTTAGTTTACTCCTGTCCACAGCAGGTTGCTGCAGGTTAGCAACAGAGTTCCCATCTCTGCTGATCAGTATATGCCAATAACTTTTCTACAGTTTTGAAAAGTATTGTGAAAAACCCAATAGTATGCCTTAAGATGCTGGGGCGCAACATTTTGTTTGTTTTTCCTTGGTGTGTGTATAACTTTAAAAGTTTCAATAACAGGAAAGCAAAGGTAAAGTTATGACAATAGGTGGAAACTTAAAGTGCTACCTAAAAGCAAAGTAGTAGCTCTTTCCTACCTCAAAGGCAGCTGATACAATTTTAGCAATATATGTGATCCTTAAAAGTTGAATTTCCCACAAACCCGATGCAAATTTTCTATTGCATTCCCACCTCAATATTCCTACTGGAGTGGAGTGCATACAAATCCCATTGCTGTAACAGAATCTAGCTAGAAGAGAAAAGGTTTAAAATAGTCAAATGTTAAACCGCTAGATTTAGAAAACAACCCACTACTCTTACTTTTATAGAAAAACAGATTTGCGAGGTTTGGAAAAAAAAAAAAAGCATGAACACACTTCTATGCATAAAACTGAAACAACTGATCAAGACCCTGTCCCTCACATGTGGTAACATATATGTGTTTACACTATTAAACATTTTTAATGAAAACAAGGGATTTTGAACTGGGAGTTTGTCACATTTTAAGTTGCAGCTCCTATGAGCTTTTCAGTAAATGTTCAGTAACATTGCTCATTTACATTGATAACCTCCATGTTTCGTCTGGGTCATATCAATCTTCTATTTTATCTACCAGTTTCTGGTTGTGATTGGCCACAACAAAGAACGTGAAATCTACAAACATTCAGATTTAATTTGCAAAATGTTGTCTGAGACCAGTAATACATGTCTATTTTTTTTTTTAAAGCAGCGGGCTTTATGAATGTTGAAAAATTGCAAGAACACAGTCATGAACAGATGCGTGCGTAATATATTGTTCATATATATATATATATTAGCCAACACAATATATATACACACATATATATATACACATATATATATACACACACACAAAAATGCTTGAACTAAATTTCAATGTGGAGCAGTTAACACAGAAACCAGTGGAAGATTCCTGCTGATCACGCTGCCTTCTTGCGCTTGATTTTAAAAAGGAACTGTCACATCCGAGAACACCATAATATACAGGAAAACACCAATTGCATTTTTAATGTTCTGTTTCTGAAACAGATGTAAATATGCCAGCTGACATCACATTTGCCTCCACAAAACGACAACATTTCAAATGATCCCTTAGCAATCTGTGTGAACTCTTACTTCCAAGCGAGTATGAACATTTAACACACTGTTTGTTCAACGAGCATTGCACTGGAAGATCATGCACATACCCTCCTACACAAGAGATTCACAACATTGTGAGAAACCACAATTACTTAAAAGAAGAAAATTATTAACGTGTAACTTCATAAAGATGGCAAGTCTCACAGCCCGGAAAAATAGCCATAACTTTATAAACTGGTATTAAAATGAGAAAATCTTGTTAACAGGTGCACCAATTAGAACGGAGGATAACCTAGACTGCGGCAGTTCCTTTTTAAATACGACCCAACCAGTTCCTAACAAGTTCTCTAGCAGTTAATTTTAATTGAACACATTTGATTATACAAAAGGATCTTTACAACTGGTCACAGGTTGCTGCATGCTCATGAAAACACAACAGCTTAGGTCTGCTGATATGTTATATATATATATATAAAAGAACTGACTTTCTAAACCATCGGTAGTGACAGAAGGGCACAAACAAAAATGTGATTCAATGAACAGAGCATGAGTTTTGCTGCTCTTACAATTTTCAGTACATGGATTAATAATTATGGACTACCTATTCTGAAGGTTCTTTTTTTAAAAAAAATCAAGAATGAACGAAGAAAGCAATATATTAATGTGTTGCTTAGATAATTGTGGTTGTTGGGAAAAAATAGCAGTTTGCTGTTATATAATCTAAATTTTTAAGGACAGATTTTCTGGCATACAAACACCATTTGGAGTCATATCTGGCCTGCCGATGAACAAATCCTAGAATATTATACTTGTTTTCTTAGCATGTGCGTTATTTCATGCATTTTGATATTTCAAGTGTAAATAGAATGGTAAACCTCATTGTAAACCATCAGATGGGCATGGGTATCGAAAAAGAAAAAACTACATGACACATCAATAAGGCAGAATATTGTGGCAAAATTAAGTCACTTTTTCAAACACCAATGACATCATTCACACACACACAAAAATAACTTCTGAGTGGTCAGTAAGGGACACACAAACACAGCTTTCCCTGCAGGTGAGGTGGTGGTAAGATGCCATTTACCAGAACATATTTTCTACAAACCGGTAATCCCCTAGTAAAAGGACTTCTCAACTAAAGTAAATTGATTCCTCATGGCACAGTTATTCTTAAATTCAAGAACACACTGTTACAGACTTCATAGCTGGAATGGTTCCTACATTATCAAGAAAGCGTTGCGTATGTCAGATATTGTGGCACAGCTACTCATTCCCCAATGTCTTGCAAAAGATATGGAAACTTTGAAATTGTAGGAGGAAGTCTCAAGGGGTTGTGTGACAGTAACATTCTAGTGAGGGGTATGAGGCATTGAAGTCTCCAACTGCATATTCAAAAAGTCATAGGTGAATTTGTGTGGTTAGTAGGAAATCCAGTGTAAAATTACCTGTGTACTTGAATAAGTAATTCTGTACATACTACACTGACCCCTAAACCAGATGCATCAAATGCATTGATATTTACTGTGGGAATAAATAAATAATAAAAATAAACCTACATTTATATTTATTTATAAAACAATTTTCCTGCCAGGTTTCCTCCATACAAATTCAGCCGTCTGCACAATCTTTCTCCACACATGTGCGTCTGCCTGTACCTGTATATTGAGAGCACCCTGAGCTATTATTTCAGTGTCTAAGACATGATTTTAAACTTTCTGTACAATATGACTTGAAACTTGCCTGTGGTCATTTAAGAGGGGGTGCAAAGTCCATCTGACCCCATGCATGTCATATCATTAAGCATATGATTGCTAATATGTACCAGAGAAAACTGCAGTATACAGCTGAAATACACAAAGTTTTGTGGAGGGGTTTAATGTTCTATGTTTTATCCTTCCACCCCTGCCATATTATCTATTATATAATCTGAGTCCCATTCCCAATTGTTAAAAAAAAATACAAATCTATTCCAAATAAAATACCCTCAAAACCTACAATGAAAGGAGATGTAATTTCAGCCATCTCAGTTGGTTTTCTTGTTCAATCCCTTATTCCTTTTAGAACATAGCACAAGAGTAGAGACATTTCTGTACTTTGTACAGAGTTTTGAAGGGCATTAAGGGTGGTGGCAAAGTGTCTCATTTTTCAGTCTAGTTTCTTCCTCAAAGAACGGAAGCCTTGTTAAAGCTTTAGCTCGTTGGCAATTTTTGTGGCAATGTTCTTAAATGCCATAGATGTGCCAGAGATCCGCTTAAAACGTACACCATTGAGTGAGAGGCGCGGAAGCTTGCACACTTCCATCTCCCATTGCACAAAGTTGTCGTTTCCAGGGGAGCCATGAACACAAAGCAGCATGTACTTTTCTTGCGGTTCGTACTGGCAATTATTGGAATCCAGAACCTTGCGAATCTCATTCATCATCTCATTGGGCTCCATCGAGCTGGTGGTTTTCATGCTCCAGGTGAAGCGTAGAGAGCGTGGCTTGGAGTCTCGCAGGTCTTCTTTCTCCTTGTCAACTACTGTAAGCTGTGGCCTGCAGATGAAAAACAGGACATCACACATCTTGCAATCAAGTGTTTTAACAGATAAAAAAAGAACAAACTGTATTTCAAATTAATACTGACATTTTTACAGCAGATAAAAATACACTATATATACTAACCATATATTACAGAGCAGACAGTGGCAGAAATAAGATATTAGCACCATTTTTATCTTTATTGGAATCATATAATGTAGAAGAGAACTGTTTCAAGACATTAGTACAGTTAACCTGCCTCCACTGACAGAGGACAAAGAACATCAAAAAAACAACAATTTTTTTAAGAGGATAATATATTGGACAATTACACGCTACAGATTTTTTTTTAATTGCAAAGATAGTCTCCAGTAACATATGTACTAGATAAACTATATAACCCTCCAGTTTTGAAATGGTAAAACAAATAAAATCTGACTATAAAAATATAATTCAAGACAATTCCTTGCAAGATAAGTTGGATGATACTGTTAAAGATGTTTGTCTACAGTATATAGTTATTGTTAGTAAGTCTGAAGTAGTAGTATATTTGACTGTGTTGCTCTGCAGCAGTATAAGCTCACACAAAATTTAAGTGAAAGCCCAGAGAATACTACTGAAATAAACAGGTGAAACAAGGGTGTGGGGTTGGAAAGAGACTAGAACAAAGAGCCCAATGACAGGAAAGTGACAATAAAGGTGAAAATTAATGAAAATAAGGTGGAAAGATCAGAAAAAAATACTGTATTTTTAATATATTTTTAATTTTTATGTAAATGGAATAGGGCTCTCTCACCTGGTGCTCTCCCCTCGATCTTTCCCTTCAGGGTCATTTGGGCTCCTCAAAAAAGAGAGGTAAAACAATTAAGTGTGTGAACTATAAACTCTGCAGTCTGGAATGTCTGTACTTCTAAATATATTAGATATAAAATCTCTAATCAGATTTACTGCAGACATGATTTGGGATAAGTTGAACACAAGTCAAATATAACTATAAATGCAGTCTAAATATAAATACAACAAATCAGGCATTCAAAGGTTAACAGAGTATCTTAATTTTGGCATTTTCTATCAACCAGATTTGGCATATCATTACGTTCATATACAGTCAGCAATCAGCAGCATGCATGCAAAGTTCAAAGGTTGAGTATGCGTAAATACGTAATGCAATGTAACCCTGGATTGTTTAGGGGGCTCCCTGGGACACCAGAGTGTCCCCCTTAAACCCATAAGGACCGGGCTTATTTTTTCTTTTTGTACCCTTTGGGACCGAGGATGTTTTAACACTTTTGCTGTGGTTGTGTTCAGCTGGAATTTTCTCCTCACCCATTTAGTGTACCCACACACATTATACATTTTTTTTTTCAGGACAAGATGGGCTTTCTTCATAAAAAATAAAACATGGTGAAATTTTGTAAGTTATAGGGCAATAAGTACAAGTAGCATTTTATAATTTCCAAACCTTTTTTCCCCAAATCTGGTCATTCTGCCTCAAATTAACTCAATTTATCCCCATTAAACCATATAGTTTTTGAAAACTAGACACACCAGGGTATTTCAAATTGTAACCATTTCCATTTTTTTTTTAATTCACAAATTGTAATTTAGTTATAAATATACAGGTCCTGGTATATGTCACTGTCAAATAACACCCTAATATGTGTTCAGCAACATCTCCTGAATATGGTGATACCCCAACATGCATAAATTTGTCAGATTGTTTGGCTGGTTAAAGGCTACTTTTGGGAAATGCGCAATTCAGGTTTTCAACACAGACTTAGCATTTGGTCATTCTGCCTCTATCTCCTTTTTTGAACATCTTTGAAGCCGGTTAACTCAATTTATCCCCTTGAAACCATATATTTTTGAAAACTAGACACCCCAAGGTATTTCAAATGCTGGTATTTTAACCCTTTTCATGCATGATATTCTACTACCAGCCTTTGCTGGTAGTAAGTTTGTGGTAGTATTTTTTTCTTTTCACACAAATTGTAATTCAGGAATGAATTCATAGCTCCTTGTATGAATCACTATCAAACACCCCAATATGCATTGAGCAACATCTCCCCAAATGCATGGGTTTGTCGGGTTGGTTACGATTTAAAATGCCACATTTGGGAAGTGCATTTTTTCTCCATTTTGGTCAGTCTGTGCCTATGCCTTATCTTTGAGCCCGGCCACTCCAATTTACTCCATCAAATCATTTATTTTTTTAATTAAATTATACACCCCTTGGGTATTTGAAATGCTTTTTTGTCGAGATTTTTGATAAAGCGCTAATTTTAGCACTTGCTCAAAATAATAAACTATTTTTTATTTCATTTTTTTCACATTTTGCTGGTACTGGATGGTTCCTCTAGTGACATCACTGCATAATTACTTATAGATGTTAGCACTTTTTTTTCCTCAGCAATTTTTTTGAATATTTTACTAATCACATTGTGATTAGAAAGCTGGGCTCCATTGACTTGCATGGTTGATTGCAGTACCTGTATTCAACCTGCAAGTGTAGCCAGATTCTCAGGATGGTCTGGAGAGACCCTCCTGAGGACTCTTTTCAAACCTTTTTTTTTTTTTTTTTTAAAGGGCCCGTCATCTTGCGAGTGGTCACAATGCATCCTGGGGTGGGTGTTTGGTGTCGCTAAATGCCTCAAGATCAAGGCATTTCAGCAACACCATTGAAGTTTAGGAGGTGATCGTTGATGGCCGCCTAAACGCTTTTAAAACGGCGTCCACCGCGGCGGATGTGTGTGTGTATATATCAAACACATACCATTCAAATGATCGGGGTCACTTGTTTTCCTTGTTTTAAAGAAAAGCTAATTTTGCCCATTAAAATAACATGAAATGGCCCAGAAACAGTATAGGCATTGTTAACTGATTATCCTAAAAGGTGCACTGAGGCTCTTTATAAGCAACCATCACTCCTGTGTTCTAATGACACTCTGTGTTTGCTAATCCACATTTAAGCTTAAAAGGCTAACTGATCATTAGAAAACCATTTTGCAATAGAAATTTCCTTGTTTTCCCATGACAGCAAGTAAGTGACCCCAAACCTTTGAACAATGGTGTATTTACATACATGCGCGCACACACGCCTATTCTTTAAATTAGGTGCTTCAGCCCATCAAGTTCAACCTTTCAGACATACCTATCTTTAATAGACAAGTTAAAAGAAGTTTAAAAAGGCTGTGCTAAAAATAACTAAAATATGATAACCAATCATTTTAAACTGTTTTTATATAAAAGTGCATATAAAAACTCCCCCACAAATAAGCAATAGTGTAAATGTCAAGCGCTTTATGTAATATAGAATCCACAAGATAAAATTAAAAATACTTGCATTTCTTATGAAATGGGTTTGAAAAAGTGTTTTGCTGCATTTTAAAAACAAACACATGTGCAATCCCAAGGGCTTAACCTTTTTAACCGTTAAAAAAGGGTAAAGTTAAACAAAAGAGGGGGGATTTTAATAAGACTCTTGGGAAAGTGGAAATGCGCTTCATATGCAATTTTAACACACTTCAACCTTCTGGACTAAATGCGGACTTTGAGTTATATACAATTTCTCCTGGTCTAATATTTTATTTAATTTATGTTTTAAAATATTCTTAACCTTTGACCTTTTAAATATATTACTTTTAAACTGCCCTCTAGCATATTATGATAAGGTATTTTAGATATATTAGTTTCTTTGGTACATTACTTCATTTTTATACCATTACTTCAATTTCTATTTAATATAACATTGCGCAATACAGGAAACAGTATGCCCATATATGGACACAAGAAACAAAAAACAGCTGTGGAACATTGAGAATTTTAAAAGTTTAGACTGCATTTTAGTATAAAAAGGCAATATTGATGATGGAAGCTCATTGTTTTTTATATTCTGTGCGGCATTTGCCCCTGAGAGATGTCAATTGAGACCTCTGAACAACCCGTACACGCTGAAATGTAAGTATTTTTAATTTATTTTATCTGGCGTCTATTATATAAAGCCCTAAGTTAGAGGAACTCTTTCTTTTCTATTACTTGACATACCTACCTTTAAAGCTCTAAAGTTGATCCAATAGAAGGCAAAAAAAAACTACTTGAGGCAATTACCAATTATGCAACAGGGAAAAAATCATTCTTGAATGCATAGTGGCAATCAGATTACTCCCTTGATCAACTTGCTAACACTACTTTTTAACAGTTGTAGCCATTTATGGTATGCTTAACCAGAAAAGCATCACTCAAACAAATATGACCCAATGCTATACTTAAGTTACTTACCTAAAAATCTATGTCAAGTATATTCCTCTTAATATAAGACCAAAATAAAAAAAAAAACATAATGCAATCTATACAATCTAACAATGCAGTCGAACTTACTAAAAAGCAAGCACCATAAGGTGCTAATAATTTACTCCACACAGCAGAACCCTACTCCACAGAGAAGATATAAATAGATAGGATTCACTTTAATAACAAATGTAAAAATATAGGCTCAAATATGCTTACAAGACAAATGTGAGCGTGCCACAAATTACTCACGAATAGAGCTTTTTAATAGCAATTCAGGATGGCCTTGCAGCTGCTCATTATCTCGCTGTTCCTCTAATAGGTCAGTGTCACACACATCATACCAAGTAATGATGTGCACCAGCAGCCAATAGGACAACAAATTTCACCTGGACAGCGGAGTAATCAAGGAGCCCTCCTCTTCATTAAGTCTCCAACATTTAATCAGTGTACTGAAAACATTTAACCCTTAACACACATGAGCACTTAAATATTGTCTAGGATATGTATACAAGTATTTTTTTTGTGCGCAATATTTATTCACAGCATGTAGGGTATGTCATTGGGTCGCATTTGTTGGCACAATTGAGTGATACTCTGCTCAATCACTTTACTCACATTTTATCAAGTTTCGTTTACTGTTTAATGTAGAATGGTTTGATGTAATGTAAGCTGGTTTGAGCAGGGCCCTCCTCACCTGTTGTCTCAGTAAGTCAATTTGTTATGTTACATACTACTAGTTATGTCCTGTCTACTCATTGTACAGTGCAACGTAATTTGATGGTGCTATATAAAACAAATAATAATAATGGGGGATGACAAGTCTATTTTTAAGCTAGTCTGAAGATATGGTAAATAAATACTTTGTGCACAAAAGAAAAACAAATGTCCAAAAAAAATGTTCTCTTTTGATTGGCAGCATCCCTGTAGTATTAGTAGTTCTTGTGCATTTACCATACTACCAAAGGGTGTGTTAATTTTTCACATATGGATGAGAATCACCACAAATGAGTGGATAAAAAATCTATTTATATGCTGTACTGGCAATACATAATGGCGTCAGCATGCACAATGAAAGCAGAGCTTTGTAAGCATGGTGTCACAGAAGCCTCCGTGACCTGGGGGGCGCCTGAAGGCTGTATTCCTTATCATAGACGGTGGACCCCTGTCCCAGTTTCCCCCTTCCTCCTGCTTGTCTGACCAATATTATTGGTTCTGATGGCAGGATTGTGTAAGTTGGTGTGCTTTTCTAACTATTTTGCATATGATCTGCATATTGTGTTTTACATATGGTGTGTTTTATTGAATGCTGGTCATAACTCACCGCCAGCCTTTTGAAAGGCTCTTGGTGGTGATTGTTTCCTCAATAAAGTTAGGCCCTGTTTCACCTCAATAGGAGTCCTGTATTGTTATTGGGGTAAGCCTCGGTGCTGCCCTTGTCAGGGATGTAAAGCACTGTATTGCTATGCTTCTGTATGCTACAGTGCCGCTGAGGTTCCCAAAGAGCTATATTTCCTGCTGCCTTCAACGCTAGACCCGCCTGGCGGTTGAAGTTTCGTGTTCCCGGTGGCCATGGGGAGAAAGGAGGATCATCTGGCGGGTGCACCCAGTTGTGGTACAGGTTGCTCTCGTCACACATGCACAAACTTATATTCTTCAATTAGGGAGCCGCATTTCCTGATGTATTCAAGTCTATTGTTTCAACTATACTGTAAACTCCAAAGTGCTAAATAAATCTGTTGGCTCTAAATACTACACACATGCAAAAATATACATAGAAATACATTCTCACAAATTGCCTAGCCCATAGCATAAATAAAATGTTCCACATTGATACAGTTTTAGGGCAGGTTTACTTTCCAATCCAGTGATTTACATTGAGTAGTATAATCTTCTACTCTACCTCAACAAAGAATACATATTAACCCCTTAATGTCAAAGCCCGTACATGTACGGGCTCAGAGTGCATTGTTTTCAATGGGTTTAGGGACCGCCCAACGTCCTTAAGGGGTTAAAGTATTTAGTATGTAATTTAACATTCATTTTATACTTCCCAAAAAAGTGTAATTTCCCATGCATTAGCACAGGAAAAATGTTAATTTAGCAAATAAATTGGCCAGCATTTGAAATATTACCGTATTTATCCAAACACGCACTGGTGTATATCAAAAAAACTTCATCAGAATCACTGCTATCTGGGAAACCACACACACACAGTAAGACACACACACAGTAAGACACACACACAGTAAGACACACACACCCTAACCCCCCTTCTCAGGATCTCCCCTCTCTCTCCCTAACCCCATCCCGGTCACTTACCTTCAACTCCACCTGCCTCAGCCTCCGCCGCCTGCCGTCTGCCTCTGCCGCCTGCCTCGCCCGCCGCCTGCCTCAGCCTCTACCTGCAAAAAAGCGTGAATACATATTAACGCTTCACTGCAAAGCGCGTACCCGAGACAAACGCCTCACGCTTCCAACACAAGAGTTGAAGCGCTGAGGCAGGCGGCAGAGGCAGACGGCGGGCGGCGGCGGCGGCTGAGGCAGCGTATAACAGGATTTATCGGCGTATAACACGCAGGTAGGATTTCAGCTTCAAATTTTAGTTAAAAAAGTGCGTGTTATACGCCGATAAATACGGTATATAATGGTTGGCGAGTCCCTTTAAAAATACAGAGCTCTGCCTTACATTCTCTCTATGGTCCCTTACAAGAAAGCAGTAGCACACACATCCAATGCCTTCTGCATGTAAAATATGACATGTTACTATTCAGAGAACTATACAATAATGTAAGATTGTGCTTAATATGTGGTTTGGCATGTAGGCAGCAAATTGGAATGCTTTACATGTAATCATGGTACCTTACAACATTACACAGCATACACGCCTGCACATACAGTTCTAACCAGACATACATTCTGTATATTGAGTCTCTGTGAACACAGACTCAATGCATTGTTTTATATACATTGTAACCAAATGTAAATACTTACATGCAGTTACACACTGATCAGCATCTTATGCCCACCCACACATGTAGATCTTCACCATACAGGTGCCAATCAGAGTCCCCTTTAATTCCCACAAAAGCTCCAACTCAAACTATCCACTAATCTATGTAGGTTCTAGAATTTAGTAAGATGCCAAGCAATGCCTCCAATGTTCCATCCTGTTACACTGGCTTTGCTTTTACAAACATGTGTCAGTAAAATGGCTGGTACATGGTGTTGCTGATAAAGCCCTCTATCAGTCTCCGATGCAGAAAGTAGGTGGCTGTGCATGAGCAGGTGACTTCTCTATTCATACACCCTGAGCGATTCTGCAAGTGTCCAGATGACAGACAACAAGGACACAGGGATATGGGATGGGAACGATGAAGCATGAGGAGAAGGGGGGGGGGAGAAAGAAAAAAACACACAGCCACTCTGTGCTCCCTGAAAGCTGGCAAAGAGTGCCAAGCACCACAAGTGAAAATGCCTTAGAACACTGCAGTAGTTGTGCTACCTTCAATTATGCTTGTTACATTTTGCTTATTCCTATACACTATTACAAACAGTGGTCATATTTACATATGTACACTGTGAACTATATATTATGGACACATACACTAATCAGAATGACTCTTGCGCAGTAGCACTGTATGTCTATTATTATGTATACTATTGTGAGACATACTAACCACCGCATATCTAGAATGCAGGGTTTGTAGAGCTATGGGTCAGCCTTGTTCAGGTACTAGACAGATCTATGGAGTTTCAAACAAGGTGAGGACAAGAAAGAAAGAAAAAAACCAAACATTTTATGGTCGTAATGTGACAATCATATAATACACTGAATATACAGAATACTGCCTTTATATTAGAACTTTAACAAGGCATGTATAAGGTAACACACTAAAAGGGATTTGCCCGGAACAACTTGAAAACTGCAGTGTGCAAAGGGAAGTAACCAAAGAGATAGAAATATCTACCAGGTGGCAAAGTACAGTTACTGAAATCAAATTGCTACACCCATGAAGAGAATGCACAAGACATGTGGCAGTATGTAGTGCACCAATGCACATATCATTTTGGATCCAGAGTCTGCCACAGTTCTCAGCACTGCACTACAAAGAAGCACACTAACCCAAAAAGATAGTGGAACAGAAGTATTATAAGTGGTTAGTAGACAGTAGATACACAAGGGCACAGAAAAATGGAGCAGGTGGGAAGAAGGAATAAGGAGGGGAATCCATGCCTACCTTCTTGGAAATCTGAAAGACAGATTTCTAGACAGAGGGTGGGAGGAAAACAGAAAAAAGTTAAGTAAGGGGAGGAAAACATATCTAATATGGCACATATACTTGTTTTTCAAATAAATTCCCATTAATGACTGATTGTTGAAAGCTGTAAACACTATATTAGTATCTTAATATATCTTACTAATTCATATCCAATACCAAAGTTATACATGTAGGGAAACTCTCCTCCGTAACCTACCAGGGTACTTTAAAAAAAAAACTTTTTGTATAGGCAATAACAAAGTAATCATGCATCACCTAATTAGACAATTTACAAATATTGACAATAGTGTCAAAGTCTAGTTGTGTCCATATGCAAGTACCTCTACTTTGTTAATGCTCTTAGTCTCTTGCTCACCTGCGTACAAACTTGGATGTGAACTTGCTGAAGATGCTCCCTGTGGCTCCTCGCCGACCTTGGCTGTTTCCAGAAGGAGAGGCAGGTGTGACTCCGCCAAATGGAAGATTTTGCTGGTCCCGGGCCTGGCGGAGTTGACCTGCATGAAAAGTGCTCCGGCTAGTGACACCACGATTAAAGTTGGCCCTCTCAGGGGCAGCACTACTGATGTTATGAGCTGATGGGGATGCCACAGGTACTCTCTGAGAGGATGAGCTGTAAAAAGACAGAAAGAAAAAGGTTTTGTCTAGCCCAGCATCACTTGACAGACATGAAAAAGAACGGGTGCTTTTACAGTAACCTCAACTAAATAAAACTATGAATACTCCACGCATAATTTATGGTGCACAGCATGTGTAGGATACCAGAAAGGGTAGCATTCCAGCGTAACCTAATTAAATTAGAGGTTACGATGTGTGGCAAAAGTAGTACATTAATAACTTTACTCTGCCTCTCTCTTTACCAATCTATGCACTTCTGGCAGAAAAGACTCAGCTGCCAAAGCACAGTGATAAAGAATAAATGCCACACTACGCAAATTGATTCATTTTGTGGATCTCCTGTGATTACTCTCAAAACTTGTATTAACTATGTGTTTTTGGTCAATGCATAAAATATTCTAAATTGTAGGCTGTTTAAGTATCAAGGAAGTGAACAAAGCAGGAAACAAAGAACAAATAGAAAATATCCTTAAATGTTATTTACAACATGAAATTGCTGAAGATACTTAAAGACACAGGCATTCAGCAGCATCCTAACAGGAAAAACAAAACCTACTGAAAATTGTATTGAAACTAAAATGTGTGGGACCTCTAACAACTTCCAAACACATACATTCGCTAAAATGCAATCTGCATTTTTAAGTACCAACTGGTTGCAGTATTATGGAAAAAACAGAGAAGCTCCTAAGCATATTTTTTAAATGTATTTATGTTAGTTTACAAAGAAGGGAACCTTTAAAAAGATTCTGAAACTAACAGTATGGGACATATAATATAATTATAATATCTCAATCTGCAATATTATTTCCTAAAATTAATGTTAAATAAGCCTATTTGTCCTGGTAGTTTCAGAAGGTTAAGTGAGCAGTAAAGTGTTAAATACACCTCAAATACAGATCAACGTTTAAACAAAAATGTCAGAAGAGCATATGTGAAAGCGTGACGTTTTGTTCATCATTTCTTGACTATTACAATAGTAATCTATTCCCTTGCCTGGATTACTGCAGCTCCCTGGAAACTGGCCACTTCTCTCCTGTGATTAGCCCATTTATTTCTTGCTCAACTACGTCCCTATTGGCTCCCCACATGCTTTAAAATGAATCCCCTGAGAATGTAGGCTGTACTATTACACTGAGGACATAATGGCATGGCCAGCATCTCAATCTTCTCCAGCGTTGCTCTACTGTGATCTTTGGCAGGATGGCTATCACAGACTGCTGGACACTGAACAGTCCAGTTTCAGCTCATTTATAGTCCCCTCTGCGCATGACAAAATTATGTTTATTTAGGAAGTTAGTTTATTTGGTTTGGCAAGTTAACCTTTAGGGAGGGTGTTTTGTGCCCAAAAACCTGAGACTTTTTCTGCATTTTTTAAAATTTCTTTTATAACAAATACGATAATACATTTCCTTTATATTCGTTTGTTATCAAAGAACTAACGAATAAAAACATACAAATACAAGAACATAAAAGACATATTAAAATTTCCCTTGCTCCGACAATAGCCTTAATTATAATTAAGTAGTGTCACCAAGATTTATATATTAATATTATTTTATTGTATAATTTGGCATCAGCATTTCTAATTTGGATGATCAATCTAACCTGCCTTGTTGTATTTGGTCTATCCATAGGCTCCAGAAATGATATCTATTTTGATTCCAGATCGATTGGGATAAAATTCCTTTTTCCATCTGGAATAGGTAGATCAACTGAATTTTAACTTTATTCCAGCTAATCCCTTTGGGAATCTTCCAGTTTCTTGCAATTTCTATTTTAATTGCTACTAATAAATGCAAGAGAAATCGAAGGTCTTTATTATTTGAATTAGGGAGATTTAAATGTAATAATGCCAGATCTGGAGTCAATCTCCATTCTGGGCCAAAAATCGCTTCTATACGGGAGGAAATCCTTTTCCAAAATCTATAGATAGGGATACAACGCCACCAAATATGGAGCTCATCTCCTCTAGATGCACCAAACCTCCAGCAATTTGGAGTATTGTTTCTATACATTTTTGTTAGAATTGTTGGTACTTTGTACTATCTATTTATTAGTTTAAACTGTAATTCGTTCAAATTCAGACTATGAATATATTTATTAGTGAGATTCAGTGCATGGTTCCAGTCTGTTATATCAATTTTTTTATTTAAATCTTTTTCCCATTTTTTTAAGTGCTGGGGGAAGTGGGTCTTTTTTATAATCAGGATCATGGACTTTGTGATGATTTTCCTATGGTCATTAGCTTTTTTGGCATTTTTATATCGTTTGCTTAACTAGGGATTCTGCTATTTAATGTTTCGTGCACCCACACAAATTATATATAGTTTCTTCAAGGACCGATACAGCTTTCCTTTGACACCATTCTTAGATGTACATCCCACATTTTAGTATGAATAATACATTAACATGAAAAATAAAGATTTTACTATGAAATAGGTCCCCAAAACAATTCAATGGACCAAATACCGCAATATAATCTTATGTTGGGGTCCTGAACCCAACATGCATAGGTTTTAGACCAGTTAGCCTCACTTATTTTACATGAATGGAGCATTGTGTTGTTTTCCAAGAAAGATCATCAGAATGACCAAATCGATAAAAGGCGTAAAAATGTATATGGCCTCTCCAAAAAACATTGTCTAATCAGTAATCAGCCCCTTGAAGCTGGTGCCGGCATGAGTAAAATTCCGGCAATGCAAAGCTGGTATTTTTTGTGACAAGGGGAGCACAGAGTGGACTTCCCCAAAAAAGGTGACACTTTCTATTCAGCTACAAGTATCAATAGACAGACAGGTGAGAAACTAACTAGCCATTAACCACCTATCTTTCCCAAGCCACTCCCCCCAAGTGTTTTTTTGACAGGCCTTTTCTTTTCCATTCGGCTTCCTCTGGTCTGGCCCACCCCATTTTGCATCTGCCCAAGATCCTAGCTCTGCTCAAGGCAAGAGGGAGGAGAGAGTGAGATGGGAGCGAGGTGTAATTTGTGATGTCTGGGTATGATAGGAGTGGTGTGTGACTGGAATGAGGTATTATTGGAGTGAGTTGAGATAAGAGTAATATGTTATAGGCGTGATGGAAGTAACGTACGACAAATATGAGGAAGTAAGTTGTGATGTATAAGGGAAGAAGGAAAGCACGAAAGAGGAATAGAATTAACGGAAAAAGAGGGAAAGACAGAAAGAAGAATGAAAGATAAGAATAAAGTTTATATGATGGGGACTGAACAAGCATGAGAAGAAAAACAAAGACAGAAGAAAGAGGAAGATAGCACAAAAAAGGAGGATAGTGAAAGAAAGGGAAATAGAAGATGGATGTGGTGGGCATGAGGTGTTGATGGTTGTTATGGTGTGATGGCTGGTAGGACTGCCACCGGCCAAGAAGATGAAATCCTAACGAAAGACAGAAGAAGCAAAAGAAGAAACTGAGCTGTGGAAAAAGAAAGAGACATCACGTGGTTGGCAAGATGGTAGGAAGACATCGAGAGAAAGCACTTTGACAGTGCGTGTGTGAGAATGAGTAAGCGTGAGTGAGTGTGAGGGTAAAAGCGACAAAATGCAAACTAGGGCTGAAACGAATCGATAAAATCGATAACA
This sequence comes from Spea multiplicata, assembly GCA_009364415.1. Lineage (NCBI taxonomy): Eukaryota > Metazoa > Chordata > Amphibia > Anura > Pelobatidae > Spea > Spea multiplicata. Next base: position 8,834,350 of record VKOC01000004.1, read on the forward strand.
GAAGTTGTTGTCAAAGATTTCCGTTATCGATTAATCAAGTGATCGATTCGTTGTTGAAGCACTCGGCTCGTTTTACCTCCTCTGTGAGCGTTTCCCCGCTTCTGCTACGTGCACAACAGTCCCCGCCTTCTTTGAGCTACGCGACGCGCTTCAATTAAGAAAAGGATGTTGGTCTGCAGTTGGAATAAAGTTTTCAACTTCTTGAAGCTTGGAAATGGAACGGGTCCATAGCTGAGGTAAGTGATAAGTGATTCACTATGTGCGAGTGTCAGAGTGGGAGACTGGGTGCAGGGCTGGGTGTAAGTGGGGGTGCAGGGTAGAGTGGGAGACTGGATGCAGGGTGCTGGGTGCAGGGTGCAAAGTGAGTGCTGGGGCAAAGTGAGTGGTTTAGGTATTAAAACTAGTTTGATAAAT